>CAIGQW010054307.1:8941335-8960984 GCA_903798125.1 Danio choprae
TATATATATATATATATATATATATATATATATATATATATATACAGTATCACTATAACGAACTAAATACTGTAGTAAATACTATGAGACACTGCCTAGTTTACTATAGTAACCTCTAAAGTATTCTTCAGTATTTACTACAGCTTATTAATCCACAATTGTTAATACTATAGTATGCTGTAGTAAGATATATACTCAAAAAATGACGTTGTGTGTTTGTTCAAACTAATTATTTAAAATGAGCTGGAACAACACAATCCTTGAGGTTTTTTTAATAGCTAAGGACAACTTAATAGCTTTATGTTAAATCCACTTAAATTTGTAAAAACCAATAAGGTAACCTAATTCCTTCATGTTGTCTCAACAGAAATTGAGTGCGTGGAACCCAGCATTTTTTACAGTCTATAAACACCCTAATATACTACATTATTGACTCCAGTCAATACTGTAGTATACAGTATATACTACAATTATATACTAATATACTACAATTGACTCAATTTTACTATAGTAAATCCTCAGGTAGTATACTGTGGTGTTTTTTTTTTTTTTTCTTCACGTGGTCTGTACTAAATACTGTAAATCAAACTGGAGAGCTAATAAGAAATGAAAAATAACCAAATCCATTGGCTACATCTGTCTCAAGCCAGATTTATATTGCTCTGTAATGATATTCCAGATCCTCCCTCTTTCTATCATCCCGTCTCCCCACACACAATATGCTAAACCCAGCCTTAAACAAACACATTTACCGTTCATGCTCCCCCATGTAGTTCAGCTGAGCATCTGTATCTAATCATTTTTCCACACGGAGCATAAACGCGAGAGAAACAGCGGGGCAAATCAAAGTCTGTGCTCTGTGCGACAATGTGAGATCAGGTCCATTTTTTTTTTTTTTTTTACCAATAGGAGACGGGGAGCACAGGGCAAGGCTGCTTTTATAGCCTCTCTTTAAAGTGCAAAAAAAGAGAGAGAATATGAAAGAGAGAGAGAGAAATATATGTGTGGCATGAGTAAAATCCAGTTCTTTATGGCAATGTGTGGAGAGAGAAAGTAAGTGGACGCAAGAGAGGGTGTAATGAGAGGTCATCCACAGGCCAGTAAAAGGCCACAGGGACAAGAGCATGATGACTCCTCCTCCCCTCAATCTTTCTCCATTCACACCACGGTTTCCAATACACTTTTTCTCCATCTCTTTGATCCGACTTCTGAGGGTTGGTGGGTATCCCTCGCTCTGATATTCCTGTCTTTTACTATACTTCTTCTGTTAAATGAAAGAGTGTGAATTCTCAATTTTTTGCTCTTTAAAAAGTGAAAAAGGAGTGACTCCTAATTTGAAACACTTATAGTTCAGTATATAGTCTGCATTACTGTACAACAAAAATGTGACTGTTCTTTCATTCAAAAGATTAAGGCTAGAATGTGTTTTAGGGTCTGTTCACACTTGGCAGGGTTATGGTTATTTACAGTTTTCAGTTACAGTTAATGGTCCCACTTTATATCAATTTGCCTTAACTAATATGTACTTACACTGAATTTACACTGAAAAATTGTTATTGTGTAAATAGATGTTTTACATTGTACATATGCTTGATTAAACACCTGCATCTAATTACATCTGTAATTAATTTCTGTAATTGCATTTATAATAGCATTGTTGATCCATCCCCTACACCTTAACCCACCCTTAAACCTACCCATACCACCAAAACTTTCCCTAACCCTACGTGTATCACATCTCAATAGTACCAGAAGTGTTCTGCGATACAATATGAACACATTGCACTTATATTTTGATGTAAGTACATATTAGTTAAGGACACTTGTTAAGGAGACCCTGTTAATTTGTATGGGTATTTAACTAAACTAAAATAAAAAACCACCAAAGACCAAAAAACAGAACTTTGTATAATAATTGTTGCTCTTCAGTCGATCGGCCTTCAGTAGAGTCATTTGCATTACACTGAACTGAACTGAACTTCAACAGTGACATTTATACTAAACTGAACTGAAGCAGTTTTAATTTACTATAACTACACCAGCATTCTACACTGCTCTCCTGCCTGCCTGAATTTAATATTATGGAATATTATGGCTTTTTCTCAATATGCGTTCTTAAGCAGTCTTGCCTCCTTGTGTATCGTCATCATCAACCACCAAAGTTCAGTTCCAAAACTCAAGACCAAAAGATCAGAGGACAGGTGAAAGAACATGGATGTGTTCTTGATATCGAGGATGCATTCATTGCAGACTTGAACACAGTACAGTACTTGCTCTAGAAGTCCCAGAAGTTTTTGCTGCTAAATAAAGGAGGTGGGAAGATAAGTGATATTACTTATTTATCTTAGGAGTTTTCCTAAATGAGACAGTGAAAGTAAACGTTCACATGAAAATCTTAATAAAGGCATAAAGAGGTGTTTATTTGCTGAAATTCACATTAAAATATGTTTTATTTGTATTGTGCAAAGTGGCAACACGGTGGCGCAGTGGTTAGCACTGTCGCCTCACAGCAAGAAGGTTGCTGGTTCAAGTCCCGGCTGAGTCAGTTGGTATTTCTGTGTGTAGTTTGCGTGTTCTCATGGGTTTCCTCTGGTTGCTCTGTTTTTCCCCACAGTCCAAAGACATGCGGATGAATTGAATAAACTAAATTGGCCATAGTGTATGTGTGTGAATGAGTGTGTATGGATGTTTCCGCAGTACTGGGTGGCAGCTGGAAGGGCATCCGCTGTGTAAAACATATGCTGGAAGCATAAGTTGGCAGTTTATCCCGTTGTGGCAACCTCTGATGAATAAAGGGACTAAGCCGAAGGAAAATGAATGAATGTATTGTGCAAAGTATCTTTGTAAAGATCTTTGAAAAAAAAAACAATAAATTGTTGTATGAATGCTGTAACATTAAAATAATTCTCCGTTAAAATGTGTGAAGGTCACATGACACTCAGGAAGAATCCCGCATCTCATTTCTCACAGGATGCATTCTGTATTTTTACAAGTTTGTTCTTCAGAGGTAACCTGGTCTTCACGAAAACACAATTCCATTCACTGCGTTCTTGGAATTGAGAAACTGAAAAACTTTGTACTCTTTTTGTCCTTCATTTATGTAAAAAAAAAAAAGAAGTTGACTCAACTTAAAATTGTAAGGCAACTTGCTGCAGAGCTTGTTTACTTGACTTTACTTAAATCAAGTCAAGTACTTCAACAACTAAAGATGAGTCAACTCAAAAAAGCTGTGCAGCAAATTGCTCAATTTTAAGCTGAGTCAACTGTTTTACAGTGTAGAAATAAAGATCAGAGGGCAAGCATAGTGGCGCAGTGGGTAGCACAATCACCTCACAGCAAGAAGGTCGCTGGTTCGAGCCCCGGCTGAGTCAGTTGGCATTTCTGTATGGAGTTTGCATGTTCTCCCCGTATTGGCGTGGGTTTCCTCCGGGTGCTCTGGTTTCCCCCACAATTCCAAAGACATGCGGTACAGGTGAATTGGGTAAGCTAAATTGTCCATAGTGTATGAGTGTGAATGAGTGTGTATGGATGTTTCCCAGTGATGGGTTGCAGCTGGAAGGGCATCCGCTGCGTAAAACATATGCTGGATAAGTTGGTGGTTCATTACGCTGTGGCGACGCCAGATTAATAAAGGGACTAAGCCGAAAAGAAAATGAATGAATGAAGATCAGATCATAAAAAAGAGCAGGATAATCAAGCAAAAAATGCTCACAGTCGTGATTTTGTCCATTACAGTAAAGTACCTTGTGCTTTTACTTGATTTGTATATTTGTAAAGTGCTGAATATCATTATAAACTTTTGCAGAGAAGACCAAACTAAAATAGTGCATCTTTAATTACACTATAAGCAACCACAAATTAAATGTCTCTATATTATACAATAACAAGTCCTGTTTCATTTCATATCAGATATCACCATAAAATGACTCAAGATTTAGTGAAGAAATTGGTTGTGAGCTAAAGCACTTAGAGTTAGTATTGTCTAACTCATTCAAATTAACCAGTTTATAAGACTCATTTGTCTTTCAAATGAACATCGTGGCTCACACTGAGTCATTTGGTGTGGCAAGAAACACTGGCATCCGTTCTACACTTCATACTGTTGTCACACATTTTTCATAACATTTGTCACAGTCTGGAGTCATGGATTGAACACCAAAATGCAACGTTTCTCTTGATCTCTGTCGTTGTAACAGTTCATCGCAGCTGAAAATAGAGTAAATCTGTCACATGCTTAAAGAGCCCCACACTGGCACCAGCTGAGGACTTTGAAGCCAGGACACTCAGGTAAGTACCCCAGAACAAGGTCTCCATTAATCTAGGATGTTTGTCTCAGATGAGAAAACTCGAAAGAAACTATATTTGCTACAAAAGCAGCCTTAATTTGGCTCCAATTAGGTTTCGTGACTACAATTTATGAAGTAAGATCTGTATTGTTTTTAAATAAACAACTATTTGTTGATGATTATTAAAGCTTCTATTTATACTTGTCCTAAATGTTTTCTCGAATCAGATAATAATCCAGTTTGTTACATATGTTCCATGTACACATACCACAAAATAAATACGTGGGTACGTTATAACAATCAGAGTGGGTGCAACGCGTTCCACAATAACGCCTTATTGCATTATGATTACATTTTTGGGGAATGCAGTAATGTAACGAATTACATTTTAAATTTGTGTAATTTCACAGTCAATGTCAGTTAATGAGCATGCACTTTTAAATTGCAGGAGAACGCGAGCTAAAATGGTTGCTGTCGAGAGTGGTTGCTACTTCAAGTGGAAATACAGACATTACTTTGATTTCAATTATTAATTATGGGGGCAACTTCCGTTAAACAGCAAACAATAAATGAAGTGCTTTAAAGTAACTTGGATCACCATCTAATATTAAAAAGAAATCTTTAGAATTAACTAATTACTTAATTAACATAAAATAAAATACTTCTATTGAAGCCAGATATTTAGTCAAACAAGCATGAAGTTGCATGAGTCAAACAAGCATGAAGTTGTTGCTTTCATGATGACATGTTCTGATATCAAAATACTAAGCATAACATTATTTCCATGGCAGGCAAAAAAATAAATAAAATAAAAACAAATAAAAAATACAACATACACATGGGCAGCACAGTGGGTAGCACAATCGCCTCACAGCAAGAAGGTCGCTGGTTCGAGCCCTGGCTGGGTGAGTTGGCATTTCTGTGTGGAGTTTGCATGTTCTCCCTGTGTTCGCGTGGGTTTCCTCCGGGTGCTCCGGTTTCCCCCACAAGTCCAAAGACATGCAGTATAGGTGAATTGGGATGAATTGTTCGTAGTGGATGTGTGTGAATGAGTGTGTATGGATGTTTCCCAGAGATGGGTTGCAGCTGGAAGGGCATCCGCTGCGTAAAACATATGCTGGATAAGTTGGTGGTTCATTCCGCTGTGGCGACCCCAGATTAATAAAGGGACTAAGCCGAAATGAAAATGAATGAATGAATGAATGAATCCGAAAAGAAAATGAATTAATAATAATAATAATAATAATAATAATAATAATAATAATAATAATAATAATAATAATAATAATAATAATAATAAAGCATAAAGGAAATTAAACCTATCGTTCAGTTTTTATTATACTGTACATCATGGACAAGACCATCTAGTACAGTCTTATTAAGATGGTTTAAGTCTTATTTAAGATGGATTCAAGATGGTTTATTTCAGCTTTGAATGGAACTTTCCAAAATCTTAAGCACTAGCCATAATTTAAAATGCAAAATTAATATTCAGAGAATAAGTGGGTAATTTCATGCCCTTACTAAACTGTAAAAAAACATTGCATTTTGTGATCTAAGGGTGTTATTTATGTTTTCAAATTGTATTATAGAACCGTAAGTTATTGCAATGTATATGACCAACACAGACAATATATCATTTCAACTAAGAAATGTAAAGAAAAGTCACTCTGTGAAATGTTTTAACACCACAAGTTGCCGGAGCAGAGATCAAGTTCCCATAACACAATTTAAAAGTGTAAATAGATTTTTTTAAAAAGTCATATATCACAAAATATGGAAAACAGTGAATGATTACATAAATATGGCCAAAACAATAATAAAAAGTCTTACTAAATAGACAAACCTGCTTATCTTAGAGAGTACTGTAATGGCAAACACTGTGGTAGAAAAAGAAGATAAAGCAGACTGAAGACAGCGAGTAGGAGGAGGAGAAAACACGCGACAGAAGTGATATTTTGGCATATAATTGTTATTCATGAAAATATTTTAACATGTCGTAAGTACTTGCTAAATCTGGTTCCTCAGGTTGCAGTGACAGATAGCTTTATCAGTTTCGCTGGTGTCACCCCAATGTGTGATCTCTGCGAGGCCCAAAGACGAGCTCAACAACCGCTAACAGGATCTTGCCGCCTTTAAACTGGTAGGAGGCACATTTTTGTTGGACAAACAAGTGCAGAGTGAACAAATGTCGAAACCAAGAAGCTATGAACACAAGAGGGGATTTTAACAAACACGTTAACGAATGAGGAGAGAGACGGAAGGTGTAATCAGTAAAAAGTGACTCGCATTCTCTTTTTGTTGGGTGAAAATGCGAAACCATTTTAATCTGCTTCCTGTGATAATTGGTTTCTGATGCACCATTTATCTTTATCTCTCCCCCCCATCCCCCCTCCCCCCTACTCTCTGTCTCACTGACATGGTTAAGTCTCCATCCCCTAGGTATTTTAATTAGTGTAACGAGATCCAATTTGACAAATCTCAAGATGTGATGAAAACAAAAAAGTGTTTAGTCTTGATAGCTTGTTACATACCTGACAATTTCTTTTGTCGTCGAGTGGCGGGGTTCGAAAAGCGACACTTTCTGTTGTTGAGTGCGAAGGATGAGGGGGAAAAGCATGTTGTTTCTATGTTTGTGTTACATAGAAATGAGAAAAAGAGAGAGGAATAACAAGAGAGCTGTAGTTATGTAATTAATGACTGGGACTTCTGATCATTTTAAATGATTTTGATAAAAACTCAAACAATACAAACATAAAAAAAGAAAACAAAACAAATCGGAAAAATTAGTTATATGGAATGACACAAGGAGAAATTACTAAACTACTGAAACATATTTAATACATTAAATAAAAGGCTTTGTTGATGATGGCAGCTTAAATGGAGAATGAAGTCACATGAATTGCTCAGGTGTGAGTTTTTCACAGACTTCAATAAAAATCTTGATGGTTCTGTGGGTCTCGTCTATCAGATCAGATTTTTAATTTGTATTTTCTATTGGATTCAAGCCATTCCACAGCTTGATTTTCTTTCTCTAAAAGCAATTGAGAGTTTTGTTGGCTGTGTTTTAGGTCATTGTCTTGCTGAAATGTCCACCCTGGTTTCATCTTCATCACCTTTTTAATGTAGATGTTGGACTGAAGCAGCTAATTTAGATTTACAATAGCGTTTTACAATGGAAATTTCAGCTGCTGTCTGGGCTTTCACTGCCTTCCTACACCTCCCTTTCTTCATGTGTTCAATACTTTTCCCCTGCGTCATTTTCATTTTATTATGCATAACTTAATTTGTAAACTAATTCGTTTTGTTTTCTTTGTATATATGGATTTCTTTGGTTGTTACCAACATCTGGTGAAAATTTCGAATCAACAGTACCTTTAGATATAAGTATTCTTAACCATTAAATAAAGTACATAAATAATATAAACAATGTGAAGTGAAGTAAAAAAAAACTACTAAAAACAAGTGGCTCACAAACAAAATTCTTGCTTTCATGATGATGTTCTGTTATAATTCTCTATTTTGAGTGGTCAATTGCATGTGTAAACTGATCAGTGAATTAAACAATGCACAAATTCATCAAATCATTGACAGATTAATTAATTCATTGATTGATTGATTGCTTAAAATATGTTGTGCTATAACAAAATATATTCATTCATTCATTCATTCATTCATTCATTCATTCATTCATTCATTTTCTTTTTGGCTTAGTCCCTTTACAAAATATATTTGTTTTTAAAAATTATTTAATTAATTATTTGTTGTTGCATTTAAGCTCATTATAATAAAATATGAATACATTTGTCAGTTTATTATTTTTTTCAATTTATACTGAATCATTAATAGTGACTTATTAAAATTAAACTGATCCTTTATTTTATATTTTAACATAGACGTCTACAGTGTAACATCACCCAAAAAAAAAAAGTGGAAAAAGAATATGAACACCCACCTTGAACAACCAATATGAACAACTAGTTTGTCTTTAAAATGAAACATGTGCTGTGACAACAGCTCTAAATCTAAAGCGTGTGTTAAAAAAAGGTCCGATTTTAATTTCCATGTCGACTTTAAGTAGCCACCACTCCATTTTAGACATGTGTTCCAATAAAGACTTGCCGATTGCGAGAGTGGAGACGTCTTTCAGCCTGCAGTGTCTCTTTTTGACGTGTCGCCAACAAACCGTCCCTGACAGCCTTCGGCCCCACCGGCCATTGTTCCCCCTGATTAATTGAGATGCGCAAACATTGACAGAACTCATTTACTGTTTTGGAGAGGTGTGTTTCCCATCCGCATTACACAAATTGTTACAACGATACAAACACACTTGCGAATGCACACTCGCACGGGCAGAAACGCAGGCCGCACTGTTCCTGCTTGATGCACTGATTGCTTTTTAAACAGAGGACCTGTTTGAGGCATTTATGTGAATGCTGGAACACGCTTTGAGATTGATTAGATTTAAAGACTGGCAGGCTTTGAAAAGAGCTTCCGTCGCTTTTTAGACTGACAAGTTGCGCAGAATGAATTGCTGCCTAAAGAACGACACTGCAGAATTCAGATTATTACCTCTTTAGAGCTCAGGAAAACTGGATTCTAATAGGATTATTTCATAGAACAATGAAAATGGAGTTATTGTTTAGTCACATGACTTATTCACACACTATAAGGGTTTCTGAATGATTTAATTGCCCTTTTTCTACATGGAGATACAAAAATGGGGATTTGAACTCTAAATGAATCAGTGTATTTAATTAAATTGATTAAGTGAGTGGTTCACTTGACTCACTGTTGAATATAATTGTATGTTTTGTACCTGAATTAATTCGTGTGTTTTTGAATAAATCAGCTAAGTGAATGATTCAAATGACTCGCTCATGAATATAGTCTTGTTTTTTGTTCTTTAACAAATTACTGGGTTTGAATGAATCAGTTGAGTGAATGATTGAAATGACTCACTCATAAATAGTCTTATGTTTTGTCTATAATGAATTACTGGTTTTGAATGAATCAGTTGAGTGAATTATTCGTATGAATCATTGAAACCCAAACTCTGGTGCAGCAAACAGACCAAAACAAAACTGGTTAGTCACTGGATAGTTTTCTACAACCATTGGTGGTCACAAATCAGAGAGAAAACAGTTAATAATGCATTTAATGTATAACACAGAATTGCAAAATATTCTTGCTCCCCCCCCCCCCCCCTCACAATTCAGGTTCAGGTTCACTTTATTTTTACCCATATGTAAACTAATTTTTACAGACAGCAACAAGCATCAAAACAAAACAAAACAAAACAAAACAAAACAAAACAAAACAAAACAAAACAAAACAAAACAAAACAAAACAAAACAAAACAAAACAAAACACGCTGGATTAAAAACATAAATAAAGTTTAAATATTCATTTACATTTAGATATCTAGCAGACACTTTTGTCCAAAGCAACTTATTCTTCTTGAAATAGCAAATTCATGTCTAAAAAGTCTGAATTGTATAATTAACTTGCAATTGCAATTGCAAAAACATTTACCCAAATTTCTAAAATTTAAACATTAAAAAAGTGAATTATTAGATATAAACTTGGAATAGCAAGGTACAAATCCTGATTTTATATCTATAACTTATATTAAAATTGTCCATTTCACATTTGCCATTTTTCTTAGACTTGCAACTTAGTATCTCACAATTCAGAATTTTTGAATAGACTTTCAGAATTGCAAGTTCCAATCAAAACATCAGAAGTGTGAAGCGTTACTTCTATGAAAGTGTGAAACAACTTCTAAAATGTAAACAAAAAAAAGTTAACTTGTAAGTGTGGGGAAAAAACGAAGATATGAATTGCTAGAAAATAAGAATTGCTAGATATGAACTGAACACATTTACACATTTGTGTCTCACAATCTTCACTATTTCCTCAGAATTTTGAGTTTATTTATAGCTATTCTGATTTTACAATTCAATTTCACAATTCTGACTTTTGTTTAAATATTTCAGATATGTGTGATAAGAACTGTTTCCTCTCTTATTATCTTGTTGTGGAAAGGGCCTTTTATTTTTGCTGCTTGTTCAAACTACTTATTTAAAGTAGCTAAATCAACAAAATTCCTCAGTTATTATTGGGGAACTTAATTGTTTTATGTTCAATCCACAAAATTTGTAAAAACAATTAGGTCAACTTAATAAATTTGTGTTGGGACAACATGAAGGAATTGTGTGGAACCCTGCATTCTTTAAAATCTTAAAAATGCAGAGATTCAATAACTTTGACCTTAATATCTTTACTTCCCCTTCTCAAGTACAATCCAACCATCTGACAATATCCAAAAAACACCATCACCCATTATCAATATCCACCATAAAGCGTCTTTCCTTTCACTCCCGCCCATCATCTTTCCCATGCCTCATTTCAGTGTCATGGCTGGAGCAGGTCCACAACCCCTTCAGCACATTTCTTCATCAGAAACAAAGACCTCCATGCCATCCTTTCTTATCCATTCTACCCCTTTCTATGTCTCTCTCTCTCTCTTTTACCCCCCCATCTCTGCTTCGGCTGCTGTCATACTCTTCTCATTAATTCCAAGCTGTCATCCGGTCGCCTGGCTGTATCTCCCTGCCAGGTGACAGCTTTCCAATGACTGACAAAGGCTCTTTAGGTGATACAGAAGATCTTTCGCAGAGCGAGTTTTGTAAAGTGCCCCTCAAATGTCACTTTTTTTTCCCCTCAGAGCTTGAAGCTGAGGTGAGGGCCCTCACTCGTGTGCTCAGCAGGCCAGAACAGTAAACAGAACTGAGGCCTTTTTACACACCGGTCTGAGGGACGGAGCTCAATCAAAGCTCATCTTTGCTCTCATGGGCCACGTCTCTTCCTGGAAAGGTCCGCGGAAAGCGCTGGAAGACATTTCAGCTACGACAATACACTGTCAGTACAAGTTATACCCGAGTTGTTTGCTGTTCTTGAATTTGACTGGACAAGCACATCAGGGGATGAAGGCGATTGTGTATAATGATACATATATTATACACTGTAAATAAATCTACTAATGGACTTTTCATATTTCTGAGTCCTCATAGTTGTGTAAACTTGGGAGGGGGAGAGTACAACAATTTTTTTTTTACAATCATATTTGCTGAAAAGAAAAACTCCATGATGATGTTATCAAGACTTTCAGAAAAAGAAAAAAAAAATAGTATGAGCCAGAAGAGAGAATGACATCAAATTTACTGTCCTGCCTATACACTCCACATTTTAAATGACTTGCACAAGCGGTAATTCGTTTATTCTAATTTGATGTAAAGATGATATAATACATACATGAATAAATATAAATGTTCATATCTATTTTTTTCAAAATCAAAATATTAAAAACTTTCAAGGATTTAAGATTATGATCACTGTTAAACGTGTCACAACAGTCTTGTGAAAAGGGTCCATTAATCTAAGAATTTTCTTCATTAAATAATACAAACAGTACAGCTTGTTACCTGTTTTTTTTACAGCTATCTCGTGGCAATTCATAACATTAATTTAGTGGCTAATTTGTATTCATTTATACAATCTCATTCATATATTTAGTATGATTTGCTCACCCACTAATGATGAGTGGGGTTTTAGGGTGGGGTTCTTGTTTTCTTATGAATTAAATCATATGAATTTCTGCAAATTAAGCACATGTCATCGTGAGATCGGTCTGTGTTTTTGTATCTATTTACATGACCAGCCTAACTTTCTTCATTGATAAAAGTCACTAAATTTGTCTGTTAATCTTGTCAGCATCAAAAGTTGTCAGAGCAGAGATCAAGGTTCCATTATGCAATTAGAAATTGTAAAATAAATAAATAAATAAATAAAAAATGAATCTGCATTTTTGAACGAATCAGTTGAATAAATAATTTAAATGACTTATTCATATAAAGTGACCTGACTCATAATTCTGTGCTATTTTGTGCATTTAAATTCAGAATGGTTCTGATATCTCTTTATTTACACTTTAGAATTGCATTATGGGTGCATTATCTCTGCTTTGACAACTTTTGATGTTGATAATTTACAGCGAAGATAAACAAAATGAACCTTATTGACAGTTGCAACAGTTTCAAAGACTATATTGCATTAAAAATGTATTTGTATACAGATTTCCATTCTGAGTACATTTAAAGTAAATAACTGAAAGGACTTATTCCATTATTATTAATGACTTATTATTTGCTGTTCTTAAATTTGACTAGACAAGCACATCAGGGGATGATGGTGACCCTGTATAATGTTACATATAATATATACTGTACATAAATCTGCTTATTAACCGTTATTGACTATTGGCATTAGAAATTCCTTCATTAAATAATAGAAAAAGTACAGCTTGTTACCTGGTTTTTCAACGCTATCTCACGGCAATTCGTAACATTGATTTAATGGCTAATTTGTATTCATTTGTACAATCTCATTCATACATTTTAGCATGATTTGCTCACTACCTAATGATGAGTAGGATTTTGGGGTGGGGTTCTTGTTTTCTTATGAATTAAATCGTATGAATTTGTGCAAATTAGGCACATGTCCTCGGGAGATCGGTCTGTGTTTTTGTATCTATTTACATGACCAGCCTAATTTTCTTTATTGATAAAATCGATCGCCTCACAGCAAGAAGGTCGCTGGTTCGAGCCTCGGCTGGGTCAGTTGGCGTTTCTGTGTGGAGTTTGCATGTTCTCCCCGTGTTGGCGTGGGTTTCCTCTGGGTGCTCCGGTTTCCCCCACAAGTCCAAAGACATGCGGTATAGGTGAATTGGTTAAGCTAAATTGTCCGTAGTGTATGTGTGTGAATGAGTGTGTATGGATGTTTCCCAGTGATGGGTTGCAGCTGGAAGGGCATCCGCTGCATAAAACATATGCTGGATAAGTTGGCGGTTCGTTCCGCTGTGGCGACCCCAGATTGATAAAGGGACTAAGCCGAAAAGAAAATGAATGAATGAATAATTGCATTATGGGAGCATTATCTCTGCTTTGACAACGTTTGATGAAAGATGAAGATCAACTGAAGATCAACAAAGTGAACTTTGTTGACAATTGCAACAGTTTCAAAAACTATATTGCATAAAAATGTATGCTTATACAGAAATATGTTCATAAAATAACAGAAAAAATACAGATTGTTTTCTGGGGTTTTTGTGCCGTATTTACATGACCAGCCAGAAAATAAATATAAATTAATAAAAGTCACTTTGTTAATCTTGTCAGCATCAAAAGTGGTCAGAGCAGAGATCAAGGATGCATTATGCAATTAGAAATCATAAAAAAAGAGAGAAAACCCACACATAATGAATATGTGTTTTTGAATGAGTCAGTAGAGTAAATAATTGAAATGACTTATTCATATAAAGTGACCTCGCTTTTATGAGTGACCTGACTCAATTCTGTGATAATTCTGTGCTATTTTGTGCATTCAGACTCATAAAATGCAACTGCTAGCAATTTCAGTTACGACAATACATTGTCAGTAGAAGTTATACAAGAGTTATTTGCTGTTCTTACATTTGACAGGACAATTAATTAATAGTTGCCTGTATTTTATGGTTCATGGGTGTTTTCTCTTTATTTACAATTTAGAATTGCATTATGTGACTGTAATCTCAGCTTTGACAACTTTTGATGTTGATAACTTATCCCAGAAGTTCAACAAAGTGATCTTTATTGAGGATTGTAATAGTTTCAAAGAATATAATGCATTATAGATCATTTATATAAAGGAGAATATTTATGCAACTTTTTCTCTTCTGATCAGTTTCTATCATTAGTATTTTTTTATGAATCTGTAAAGGTTTATCATTTAAGTGACTCCTAATGAATCATAAAAAACTAGTTTATATTGTTGCAGAACTAATTAGTGTTTTTAAATGAATGAAAAAAACACAAATAATTGTTTTGTTCTGGAATGAATCAGTAGTTTTTAATTAATCAGCTGAATAAATTGTTCAGGACGGCACGGTGGCTCAGTGGTTAGTACTGTCACCTCACAGCAAGAAGGTCGCTGAATCGAGTCCCAACTGGGCCAGTTGACATTTCTGTGTGGACTTTGTATGTTCTCCTCTTGTTCGCGTGGGTTTCCTCCGGGTGCTCTGGTTTCCCCCACATTGGAAATTGGCATTAGTGTGTGTGTGAATGTAAGAGTGTATGGGTGTTTCCCAGTACTAGATTGCGGCTGGAAGGGCATCCACTGCGCAAAACAGATGCCAGATTAGTTGGCGGTTCATTCCGCTGTGGCGCCCCCTGATAAATAAGGGACTAAGCTGAAGAAAAATGAATGAATAAATGATTCAAACCACTCACTCTTTAAAAAAATTTCCCTTTGTTTCCTAAATGATTCAGTGTTTTGAACTGGTTGAGTGAATGATTCAAATGATTTACTTAAAAAAATTGTTGTTATTGTAATTTTTTAACAAATCAGAAGAGTAAAAGATTCCATTGGCTCACTTGTTAAAAATAATAATTTAATTTGGTGAATGATTTCAATGACTCTCTTACATTTTTCTTGAATCATTGACTCACTTGAACATAATCACTTTCTTTTTAATCAAATCAGTTACATGAATGATTCAGGGATTTACTAGAGATTCAATAAATGCTTTTTACTAATTAATAAGAGACTCATAAATATATATACAGTTAAAGTCAAAATTATTAGCCCTCTTGATTTTCTTTTCTTTTTCAAATATTTTCAAATTATGTCTAACAGAGCAAGGAATTTTTCATAATATTTCCTATAATTTTTTTTCTTCTTGAGAAAGTCTTATTTGTTGTATTTCGGCTAGGATAAAAGCAGTTTTTAAAAAACTAAAAATAAAAAAACATTTTAAGGTCAATATTATTAGCCCCCTAATTATTTGTTTTCCCCCCCCCGATTGTCTACAGAAAAAAACATTGTTATACAATGACTTGCCTAATTACTCTCACTTGCCTAGTTAACCCAATTAACCTAGTTAAGCCATTAAATGTCACTTTAAGCGGAATACTAGTATCTTGAAAAATATGTACTGTCATCATGGCAAAGATAAAAGAAATCAGTTATTATTCATTCATTCATTCATTTTCTTTTCGGCTTAGTCTCTTTAATAATCTGGGGTCGCCACAGCGGAATGAACCACCAACTTATCCAGCATATTTTTCACGCAACGGATGCCCTTCCAGCTGCAACCCATCACTGGGGAACACCCATACACATCTATTCACACTCATACACTATGGACAATTTAGCTTACCCAATTCACCTATAGCGCATGTCTTTGGACTGTGGGGGAAACCGGAGCACCCGGAGGAAACCCACGCAAACACGGGGAGAACATGCAAACTCCACACAGAAATGCCAACTGACCCAGCCGAGGCTCGAACCAGTGACCTTCTTGCTGTGAGGCGAGAGCGCTATCCACTGCGCCACCGTGCTGCCCAAATCAGTTATTAGAAATTAGTTATTAAAACTATTATGTTTAGAAATGTGTTTAAAAAATCTTCTTTCCTTAAAACAAAAATTGGGGAAAAATATACAGGGGGCTAAGATTTCAGGAGGGCTAATAATTCTGACTTCAGCTGTATATACCTGTCTGTTGGGAGTTCAGATAGAAAATGGGAAATTGAAAACAGTGCAACATATGGACGGAGAGTACTTCTATCCTTCATTAAACATAATGTTTGTTTTGACCGAGGTCCATAGTCTCTTAGCAGAAAGACAAAGCAAAGATAAATGACCTCACACACACACCGACAGCACCTCAAATCTGCCCTAATTTACATCCAGGCAAATATTAAAAGAGAACAAGCAAAGACAAAACTAACTATTCAATATGAATCCCAAAAAAAAGGTGGAAAGGTCCTAAAAGCGCTCACAGAATCATACATTAACATGTAGCCACAGGAGGGAACTATGAGAAGTTCATAAATAAAACTTCAAAGCCATTGGTAATTGTTGTCATCCCTCGCAATGGCGTTGTGTGTGTTTTTTTCATCTCTCTCATCAGCGGTGCTCCCACCAGTCTCCACTTTGTTCTGGTTGTCGGCGTGTGGAATAATGGGCGAGTCGCATGTGTACGTTTATCTAATTAACATGTGACACACACTGAGAGTCAAATGAAAGGCACGGCCGGGGATCGCCGGTGAGCTGGAGAAGAAAAGCCGCCTCCCACCGAAGTCGCAGTCGGACTAAAGTCGCAGTTTGTTAACAGATCTCTACCTTTGTTTGTGCCAGGATTCGTTTGTTATAATTGTGGAGAGAAGATGGAGGGAGGAGGAGGTGACAGAATTGAAGCTTTCTGTCTGTTGTGAGGCATTGTGCTACAGATTGGGTTCCCTTAGACCTCCATTAATGGATTGCTATTCTTTCGTTTTATAGGGGCCTTCAGTTGTGCTGACTTGTTGTGTGGTTTTAGTTTAGGACAACTATAACGTGACAGGGACAAACTTAAATGTTAAAGGGATAGGTGACCCAAATATGAAAATGTACTCACTATTAACTACAATATCCTCCTCTTGTCACAGACCTGTTTGAGTTTCTTTCTTCTGTTGAACAGAAAAGAAGATATTTTGAAAAGAAACCTGTAACCATTGACTTCCATAGTAGGAAAAATAAATACTTAAGAAAGAATGCTTAAAACATTTTTTCAGAAACTCAAAGATACCTCAATTCCAATACATGTAATACATTTGTATATATTTGTGTACATTATGGGAAAAGCTATGGCTTTTTTATTTGATCCTGTTAACTACTGATGTAATTTCTTCAAAATACCAATATTTCTTCGTTATTTCCAATAACTTCAGTTGAACTGTCAAACCCTTGTTTGAGTTTGGGGGAAAACAATTATTTAAGTCATTATTTAAGTGGTCATTTCAGTTTGTCGTTCAATACTACTGGTTAACACAGTGTCAACAATTAAACAAAAACAGTTATTAACAAATATTCTTGACTATAAACCTTTTTGTTTGTAACAAACAACTTCCCCTTTAAAAGTAGGCATATTCAAAGAGGTGAACGCCAAAGAGGACAAGCTTCTCAAAAGTGAATGAAAGAGGAAAAATGTGGGGGGAAAAAATGAGGCAACTCAAACCCGAAGGGAGATGCTGATTTAAACAAGTAAATCTTGGCTTGTCTATTTTCAGCAGATGCAAAGAAAGAGTGAGAGAGAGAGAGAGAGAGAGAGAGAGAGAGAGAGAGAGAGAGAGAGTGAGAGAGAGAGAGTATCAGACGAGTGAGTTTATCAGCATGGCACCTGCTCTGGTACATTCTTGATGAAGCAAAGGTTGTCTTCATTAAGGGCATTAATATTCATGACGCATGGTAATTTTGACACAGAAAAGGTCTCCGTAACCTTTTCTTGTGTGAGAATTTTTTACTTCTCAAGGAAATTACAGTCCGGCAATGACTTAATTAATGCTTGCTTTCTGGGCTGCAGTTTGAGGGCCTGTCAGTTTGGTGCTGCCCAGGCTGTCAAGCAGGCACAAGGCTGGGGAGGAGAGACAGATTGAGAGAAGGAGGGAGAGATGCAGACTACACCCAGAACAAGACCTGCTTTTCTCTCCTTCTATCTGGGCTTTCAGATTCAGCGTTCGCAATTTTACACTCACCCATGACCTTGCGCTGTTTCCCAAACAGTTAACTATGACCTTTCGTCCCCTTCAATACAATCAAACTTTACATTCAGCTATTTATTCCGTCAAACTTTGCAATTAAAATGCCCAACGAATGCCTGATGAGTTTGACTGCGACGCAAAGCCGAGAAAATGCATCTCGCAACCTAAATCTCCCTCCCTCGCCCGTGCCACACATGATGTTTTCGCTGGCAAATCGCAACCGTTTTCGCCCACCAACATCAGACTGTAAAAAATGTGAACATAAGGTAGCATTTCCTTTATCATGTCTCATAAAAATAGCAATTTGCTGAAGCTCTTGTAGCACAATATGGAAGGCGGTGTGGCTTGCTGATAATGTTGAGATGACAGATTGTCCTATACTGGGAGGTTTCCGTCGAATCTGTTGGCTGGCGTAATAAATTGTGTGGAATGAGAGAGGCAGAAACAGAGAAAGAAGGCTAACGAGGGGTGGGGAGAAGAAGAAAGCGCTCTTTCACGCCAAAACAACCCCTTTAGTCAACAATGAAAACTGAGCTAGCGGTGTAATTACACACAAAAAGAATCTGCTTGTAATTAGGTTGTTATGGTCTCATCGCTAGCAGAGCCGCTTCCTCAAACGCCGCTGCCATTCATGGCCAGACGGTGGTAAAGCGAGGACTGAGGGGCTTCCAGCTCCAAGGGACCCCTAAAGAACAGCTCTCAAACTTGCTCTCAATCACCTGTTTCTCAGAATAGCAGCCAACTAAACAGTGGCTCTGAGAACGACAAGAAAGGCTTGATAAGAGGCTTGATTACGCGCTTAAGCGCTTGAAGGAGGGGGATGCTCAAATACATCTCAAGGACAGAAATAATTAGCTTACAGGGAGACAATTTCTGACAGAATCTGACTGGAACATCCTTAAAGAACTCAACAGCACATCGCTGACACATTTTGGTAAACAAGACTCCAACTTTAGCAGCACAATGAAGCAGAACGCCGCTAATACACAGTATAAAGATCTGATACAGGCATACTGCAATATCATAGCGTGTTTAAACGCTAGCTGACATTAGCAGTTATACAACAGAATATGAATAGGATTTGATTAGACTGAGGGCCATTTAATGTAAAACAAAATAAAACAAATGTCCTCACCAATGTGGACTGATTAATAAAGAAATGGCTTTTATGTGAACTGATTCTTGTTTGGGCTTTAAAATATGCAAAAATTTTTAATTGAATTTAGGGCACAACCAGTAAAGAATAATATAAAAATAAATAATCCCCAAAATAAGTAATTCGTTTGTGCTGATTTGTGCAGCAAAAACGAACGTTTGTGCTGGTTTGGTCTCTGAGATATTAAGCATTATTTTTTTGACAGTGTGACATCACTTTCCACCCCATGTTGCTCACATCGCTCCAAATCAGCACAGTTCGTTTGTGCTCGATTTGTGCTGGTCTGTGCCGTTAAAACAAACGCTGTATCTATTTTCCTTGTTTAGATATAAACAAAATATTTTGGGGGGCTGTGACGTCACTTTCCACCCCAGATCCTCTAAATCGCACAAAGCCTGTGTCATTCGATTGTGCTTGATTTGTGCTGTGAAAAAGAACTTCAAATATATTTGTGCACGAATATAATATTTTCATTTGTGCTGCAAATTTTTTTGTGCTGCTTTTTAAAATTATATATATATATATTTATAGGTCATTCAAAGGTCTCTCAGCCACCTCAGCTTCTCCATATTCACTAAAATAGTCTTG
>CAIGQW010054307.1:8962482-8973452 GCA_903798125.1 Danio choprae
AGGTGAATTGGGTAAGCTAAATTGTCCGTAGTGTATGAGTGTGAATGGGTGTGTATGGATGTTTCCCAGAGATGGGTTGCAGCTGGAAGGGCATCCGCTGCGTAAAACATATGCTGGATAAGTTGGCGGTTCATTCCGGTGTGGCGACCCCAGATTAATAAAGGGACTAAGCCGAAATGAAAATGAATGAATGAATGAAATTGGCCGTAGTGCATGAGTGTGTGTGTGAATGCAAGAGTGCTGGAATAGTTGGCGGTTCATTCCGCTGTGGCGACTTCTGATAAATCTTCTGAAGGAAAATGAATGAATAAATATTTGAAGTTCATTTTAACACCACAAACCAGCACAACCCGAATGCCACCAGTTTTGTGCGATTTAGAGGAACTGGGGTGAAAATGACAACACGGGGCCCGAAATATTTTGGTTGTATCTAAACAAGGAAAATAGATACAGCGTTTGTTTTAATGGCACAAACCAGCACAAAATTGAGCACAAACGAACTGTGCTGATTTATAGTGATTTGAGCAACATGGGGTGGAAAGTGACGTCACACTGTCCAAAAAGTTATGCTTAATATCTCATACAACAAACCAGCACAAACGTTTGTTTTTTTGTAAAACAAATTAGCACAAACATAGCACAGAGGAATGGCATTATTATTTGTTATTATTTATTTTTATTGGGTGCCAATTTCACGGAGGTGTAAAGACAGTCCATAAACAAAAGAATCATATGAACCAGCATTTCTTACTGAATCAAAAACAAGTTGCACAATTGGTGCAGATGGATTCACAGACAATCAACTCTTATAGATCGATTCTATAAATCGATAAAATAGCATAATGCACTGTGGACTGACACAAAGTGAGGTTTATTTATAAACTAATTTCGAGAGGATCACGTGCTTATGATTGCCTGCGGCTGGTCCCACATTATCCAATTCATGATTCACCAATCAGACGATTCCTAAGCCACTATAAATACCCTAAGTTCCATATCACAGCCATCTTCATTTTGAAGAATCCCCCCTTCCACCCCTACTCCTCCTTTCCTAGATGGGTGGCACGGTGGCCCAGTGGTTAGCACTGTTGCTTCACAGCAAGAACGTCACTGGTTCTAGTCCTTACCAAGCCAGCCGACGTTTCTGTGTGGAGTTTACACGTTCTCCCTGTGCTCACGTGGCTTTCCACCGCGTTCCCCGGTTTCTTCCCACCGTCCAAAAACATGCAACTTAAGTTAATTGACTAATCCAAATCGGCATCATAGACATACTAGTAAGTAGTCATCTCAAGAGCAATCACTATCTGTTCATTAGCTACTACAGCAGGGGAGTTCTCGAGATCTACCTGAGCTCAAACTCCCCTCTTGACTTGCAAATGGGAGGGAGCCCCGGGCTCAAGGATCTATGAGCTCAGGGCTCTCTCCCAGGACAGCAAGCCAAACAAGCTTTATGATCAATCATCAGCTAAGTGTGAACTCTTGAAATGACTGTTATTAACAATGTTTTTAGTGAATAAAAATAAATAAATATAGCACATCCAGTATATACTGATTCACAGACAAATTATTCTTATGAATCAGTTCTTTTTTTAGTGAATTAAATGTATATATCGCAACTAGCATAGACTGATTCACATCCAGTATAAACATCTTTTTAGAATGTTTTTTAACGAATCAAAGATTATAGACAAACTAACAGACAAAAAACTTTCTTGAAACAGATTTTTTTTCAGTGAATCAAAAGCAAAACATATAGAGTAAACTCATCCACAGACAAATGACTCTTATGAACTGATTCATTTTAGTGAATCACATGTACATAGCACAAATAAGTTAGACTGATTCACAAATAAATGACTTTTTTGAACTGATTTATTTCATTGAATGAAAAACATACAGTGTAGCCCCATATGATCACCAAATTATGTTCAAATGACTCTTATGCACTGACTCTTTTATTGAATAAAATAGCTATATAGATAAAAACAAACATAGATAGAGAAACACCACACTGACCAAATCACGAATGGCTTCAGTAAAGACTGGTCCATAAACAAAAGTATCACATGGACCAGTACTTTTTACCGAATCAAAAACATGTAGCGCAATCTATACAGATTGATCCACAGACAATAGATTCATTTAAATCAATTCTTTTTAGTGAATCAAAGACATATTATGCAACTAGTGTTGACTTATGCACAAACAATTTACTGTCAAACAATTGACTGTTAAAGTGTTAAGAAAGAGAAGAAAACTATACTTGCCAATTAATGAATGACTCCAGAAATCTTTAATGAAATGAACACTATTTTTAAATCATCACCATCATGTTATCATGAGATTCAGTACATTCATTTACAAAGGACATTATAACTTCTGGAAATCCTGAAAACTTTATCCAACTATATATCTAGGATACTATGTGAGTTCTGATCAAAACCTGAAAAATGTATAAAAGCATAACAACATCCTTTTTACTAAAATAACCAAGATTACCAGCCGAATGACAAAATAGTTTTTTATTGCTAATTTTGGCACAATACAGTATCTACAACTCAAGGGAAATGATTCTAGATCATAACTCGTGATGGCAGACGCTTGGGATACTTCAAATCAGGACCAGCACATCTATAGGATCCCTAACAGGATGTGCTACACCACTCCTGACACTCCTGTCATTAGCAAAACTCCATATACTGCACCGACACTGAGGATGTTTTCCTGCTTTTCCTCGCAAATATTCACAATAATAATACTTTTCCGAGCGGCAAACATCCCCTACCACAGCTCATTTCCTGTAAACACACAATGCAACGTCTCAGTGTCTTCACAACCAGGGATTCATTACGAACAAACCTGCAGACGTATTTATGCGTGTTTGAGTAAGAGAAAGGGTGCGGGAGAGAGAAAGAGAGAACATTGTCACACATCTCTTGTCAGAGACAAAGAAAATATAAATATGTAAATTGTATTGTCACAGACATTGCAGATGATTAGGTGTACAGTGTTCTTAAAGAGAGGAGTCCTCAGTGCTTTCTGCGGTCTTGTCACAGAGTGAAGCGCCTGCTTTGATCACTCGCATCGCTCAAAGTGAAATCTGTCTCTATGACTTACAGTGCTGAGAGAAGGATTAATGATTTCTGCAGATGGAGGGAGACGGAGTTCTGCTCTGTGTGTGTGTGTGGGTTGTGGGATGCGGTGTGGTTTAGAGGGAAAATGATCATGGGAAGAGTCCAGATGCTCTTTGGAGAAGGAGAATGTCCTAAATAGTGCACTTGAGGTCTTGCTATCGCCTTTTGGCAGTTTAGCTTTCAGGAGGGTCTTCGAGAATGATCAGGGGTCCATTACTCTCCAATGGTCATTACTGTTATGTAACAAACACTCAAAATGTACTTTTGCTGCTTGCTCAAACTACTTATTTAATATGAGTTGAACCAACACAATTTTTAAGTTTTTTGGGGGAACAACTCAATTCTTTTATATTCAATTCACTTAAATTTGTAAAAACGATTTGTAAAAATTATAAACATAAGAGAACAGTGCATCATGGCCACATTGTTTTACCTTTGTCACAAGTATATCACTGTACAAAGTGAGCTACCGAGCAAACTGATCATGGCAGAAAAGTGTGAGGCAAACATATTAGATTACAAAATATAAATACATGTAAGTTATTTTGTGCTTTTAGTTGGTGTTGTGAAAAGAACTGCTTGAAAAGGATGCCCTATTCATCAATAATATGTCCCTGTATATATCATTAATGTGAAAAGGAACAAACGTTGTCAGTGTCATACTGCCCTAGAGCGTTAATTTTTACCTAGAAACTGCAGTCAAACGTATGTTGAAAAACGTTAACGTAGTTTCACAGAAATATAGGTTGAAGCACGTAATTCCAATGAGCTGTTGATACACGTTATTGATACAATCGAAGAAGCAATTGTGTATTAGGTTTACCATCAAATGAACTTTTTTTCTCTTACACATGACTCAAATACACAGTACAGTTTATTCAAAAATGTAAATCATTATATAGTTTACTCACGCTTAAAGCCTTTCTTTATTCGGATAAACAATGTTGGAGTTATATTACTGTTCCCAGATTTTTTATGACAATGAATGATGGCTGAGATTTGAAGCTCCAAAAAACTCTTAAAATTACAGAAATAGACTCGAGTGTGTTAATCGATTCGAAGGAAAGCAAACATGTCTATATTTTAAACTTTATAAATTATCACTGGGTTCCAACAACTGGCATACATTCTTTCACAGGAGAGTCAAGATACCACATGTGATGTAGGATTTATAGCAGAAGCTAAGGTGAGAACTGATTAATATGGAAAAGCAGAAGATGTACTGTAGCTAAACTAAATGCTGGTCACAAATTAAAAGTGTAGTGACTCTCTCGTGAATGTGTGCACCAGTTGTCGGAAGTCAGTAATAATCCACTGTAATAATAATTACATTACTTAATTATTAATATTTACATAACTTTTTTAAAAGTTATAAACCCATTGCCTTAAAAGCGGCAAGTTATCTTTTACTTAAAAAAAGCGAGTAAACGCATTATAACGTAAAATTCTTAAGCTTACAAAGCTTAACTTTTATAATTATGCACAAACCTTTTTTTTTACTTAAAAAATGAGGCACCCCCGTGTTCGCGTGGGTTTCCTCCGGGTGCTCCGGTTTCCCCCACAATCCAAAGACATGCGGTATACAGGTGAACGTAATAAATTAAATTGTACATAGTGTATGTGTGTGAATAAGTGTGTATGGATGTTTCCCAGTACTGGGTTGCAGCTGGAAGGGCATCCGCTGTGTAAAACATATGCTGGAAAAATTGGTGGTTCATTCCACTGTGGCAACCTCTGATTAATAAAGGGACTAAGCCGAAGGAAAATTAATGAATGAATGAAAAAATAAGGCAACAGGTTTACTCACTTTTTTAAGTAAAGTCAATTAATTGCTTTAAAGGTAATGGTTTATTCTCTTTTTAAACTAAACTAATTAAATGAATCAGTCAACTAATCACTTTTTACAGTGTATTTTATTAACCTTTAAAAACATGTTGTTGTTTTTCTCCTTAACTCACTGGAGTTGTATGGATTAGTTTTATAATGGATGGATGTGCTTTTTAGAGTTTGAAAAACTCAGGCACCATCTACTTCCATTACAAAGCTGAAAACAACTGTTCCTTTTAGCTTGATCTGTTGGCATTACAGCTCAAATAATAAACAATTAGTAACTGTAAATAAATGTACCGTAAGTGCTTTTATATATTGGCCACAGTCAAATGAACTCTTTCTAATTCTCTCTGGCCAGCCCTGTCCAGTGGCTACAGAAAGCTTTGTCCCCAGTCCTCTTTATCACAGACTGTCGTGACCATTAAGGCTAATTTCTGTCCTCACCGAACAGAAAGGCTCATTTTCTGAACAATAGTCCTTCCTTCAAATTTGCAACACGTCATCAGTGAATGTACTCAGGCTGTAAAAAGCTGCTTGAGACACTTCAGAGTCACGGCCATGTGTCTTGAGCACCAGGATTTGTCTTGGCCGATTCATTTAACAGGAACAGGAGCCTTAATAGAAATCAGATGGATAGACAACTCCACTAAAACTTCCTTTATCTTTGAATTACACAGCGTTAGAAATGATGATTCATTTCAGGAAATTGGTTCACTCGCATGATTCATTTAATTGAACCTGATACAAAAATGCTTTAACGATTTTCTTTTTCTGAAAAAGCTGCAAGACATCAAAGTCTCTATTGGCCTTTTGTGTCATTTTGCGACATATTTAAACGTTGCAGGGGTGTGAAATTCTTAAATAGACTGTAGTGAACAATCCTCGTAACAATTTGCACGAACAAATTTCAAGTACATTTTACTATCTTATATCAGGTACAATTAACTTGTCAGTATTATGTAAAATTTACTTAATGTTTAACCTAACACTCCTAAATTAATTAAGTAAATGTTAATTGATTATCTTTATTTTTGAGTCTATAATTATTTAAATGAACCTCTTGCTGTGAGGCGAACGTGCTACCCACTGCGCCACTGTGAGGCCCTGGTGTATATTATAACATACTATTTTAATCAAATCTGTATTATTGGCTTTCATGACAGCTACCATTTAGTAGTCCTAATTTCCCCGATTTGGTTGTAAACCAAAATAATATATTTACTAGTATATTTGGCTAGTTATATGAGGCGTATCAATTAGATTGATCTTAATATGATCCGACATTAATTCTTTTAGTCAGTGATACAGCATTTGCCAGTACTTCAAAAAGGCTGCATTTTTCAAACATGTTTAACTTTTTTTTATTATTATTTTTTTAATTAGTAATTTTTTAATGTCATAGATTATGATTGAATTTTGACAATTACGTGGTAGTTGACTGTAAAAACCCTGACTGATGGATCATACCATTAGTCATTTGATTTATGTATTGATCTATAACAATGCATTGCTACACCCCTACTTTCTAGCATCGCCAACAAATGTTTCAAGCATTATAAATACCTTGTAGCTTGCTGAGCAAGTTTTAGATTAGCGTTTGCCAACACTATTCATTACATCTATCACACAAGCCGACATCACACACATCGTACAAATTCGGCCATGACCCATTTAAGCCCGTTTCTCATGTACCACTGACATAAAACAAGCCGCTCGGCAGACCTGAGTCAGACCCTAATATAACTTGGACTGTGAAATCGCGTTTGTGAAGGATTCCCCGAGACTCTTTCATTTTCCTTCTCTCCTTTGATTCTTTCAGCGCCGCTTCCTTTTGTTTCCACAGCTGGACCACTTGAACCTTTCTGGTCTCTCTCTTCTTTGTCTTCCTCAGCCCTCTCTTTTATGTATGTATCTATCTATAGTCCGGCAGATGCGAGCCCCATTTGTACTTCCCCTGACACTCCTGCAGGGGCTTTGCTTAGGGATGCGGGAGCCACAGCCAATCCTGGGTGCAGCTCATGGATCAACCTGACACTTGGTCAGCATCAGCAGATTATGAGCTATAGGAGCCTGACAGTGCTGTATTGTTCTCCCATCTAAATATGAACAATACGGTCCGACCAGCGCGCCACTGACAGCTTATTCCCTCTTATCACTCCTGTGGTGTGGCGGGACATGATCTGCTGGGCCTCTTATTTTACACACACACACACACACACACGCACGCACACACGCACACACACGCACACACACGCACACAAGTGCACACACACTCACCTGTGGTTTGCTCAGGCAAGGCCAATAAAAGGCACATTTTATAAATACAGTACAATTAGCTGTAAAATTGTATGTTTTTATGTTAATAATAGTTTGTTTAATTAAAAAAAATCTACACTGTAAAAAACTGCTGGGTTTCACAATTCCTTTATGTTGTCCCAACACAAATCAATTGAGTTAGTGCAATTGTTTAAACAAATTTAGGTGGATTGAACATAATTGAGTTGTCCCATTTTTTGAGCCTATCTATCTATCTATCTATCTATCTATCTATCTATCTATCTATCTATGGGATGTTTTATAAACAAATTTCGAGAGGATGACGTGCAGATCACTTGACCACGGCTAGTCTCGCATCAACAAGCATCAGCTAAGGGTGAACTCTTGAACTGTCTGTCTGTCTAGCTTTCTATAAAAAATAATACATATTTCCATTTTTACTGTGTTTCCTGAAAAACATTCTCCGTCCATACTCATTCATTAATTTTCCTTCGGCTTAGTCTCTGATTTATTAGAGGTTGGCACAGCGAAATGAACTGCCAACTAATCCAGCATAGGTTTTCTGCAGCAGATGCCCTTCTAGCTGCAACCCAGTACTGGGAAACACTTACACACACACTCATACACTACGGCCAATTTAGTTTATCCAATTCCCCTATAGCACGTCTTTGGACTGTGGGAGAAACCGGAGCACCTGGAGGAAACCCACGCGAACACGGGGAGAACATGCAAACTCCACGAAGAAACGCCAACTGACCCAGCCGGGGCTCGAACCAGCAACCTTCTTGCTGTGAGGCGACAGTGCTAACCACTGAGCCACGGTGTCGCCCAACACAATATGTATTGTGGGCAATATTAGAGGTTAGAGTATGGACAGAAAGTAGACCATCTGGGAACCTTTGGCATACTCTTTTCAACATACTACGCTTTGGGACATACTAATTCTATTTTCGATTGCTATTTAGGATGGATAGTATGTACTGAACAGTTTACTTTAAAATTGGAAATGACTGAAACAATATAAATACCTTTACTATCACATTTAAACAATTTAATGCATGCTTGTTCAACACAACTATTTAAAACTTTTTTTGTGAATGATGTTGAATGATGTTGATGATGAAATTTGCACTCTACAGTAGGTTTAAAAACACACCATGTCTTTACCCTGCACTATAAACCCTAAACTAAACCTCCCGGCCAGAATACCCCAAAGCCACAGCCGGTCCATCACACAAGCCACGTCTGCCATTTTGACTTACAGGCCACCATTACATGGCTCAAAATGAATGAGCAGCTTATGTCTGTCTGTAGCCTTCATCTCCGAGCAGTAATCCACTCCACACAGCCCACGCGGTGTCAGGGGTGTGTGGCCCTCCTCACACGGGGGGAATTTGTGCACTGGGCCGGTCTATGGTAGTACATTCTAGCGCGATGGTTATCAGTCGCTATCTGGAGCCGTGTGTTTGTGTGCAGTAGACAGGGGAGAGGCTCTTAAGGGCTAAATGAATCCTGATTCCCCTGATATTTCTCTCCCGCTGGGGACTTCCTCTCCCAGCCTGCCACTGACGATGTGTGATGCGTTCCTCAGGGAGAGAGCCGTAATAAGCAAGGAACACACAGTTTATTTGACTGACGACGCTACTGCTGTGCAGACGACGCTCAAAAAAAGGCTTATCAGCTAACAGACACCTATCAGCACGTGCATGCAAACATCTGTACAAGTACGGGTATGTGCTAGGAAACTTTAAAGTGTGAGGAAACTTAACTGATGGTTTTGGATGTTGTGTGGGGGGAAATCTGGAGATCCGTCATGTCCTACTGAACTGGTATTACTTAATTTTTTGTGAAACAAAATAGAGGATATTTTGAGAAATGCTTTAGGTAAGGTTTACATTACAATCGGTGGTGTAGCAAGTCAATATCGGGTCCTTATGCAAAAACTATAATGACTGTGAAGACCTTTATAGATGTTCACTAGCTGACACTGTCAAAAATATCTGTTAATTAAGTGTTTTCTGTTAGTTTACGATTGTGAATTGCATTGTGGGAGCTTGATCTCTGCTTTGTTGACTTTTGATGTGGAAAATCCAACTCTACCATTTAACAAAGCGACTTTGATTGACATTTTAGTAGTTTGAAATAATATAATGTATAAGAAATAATATATAAAAAAATAAATCTGTAAAATAACAGAAAATGTACTGGCAGTTTATTACAAGGTTTTTGTACTGTACAGCACAAACCCAGACATTGTATCACTTTAAACTATTAAAAATCTTAATAAAAGTCACTTTTTCAAACTTTTCAAGGTTAAATGTTGTTAGAAGAAAGATCAAGGTCCCATAATGCAATTCATAAGCATAAATAAATGGAAAAAAATAAAATAAAATCGCCCATGCTGACAATTCTGCGATATGATGCTGGCTCACCGTTGACATCGGTGTCATGCGACAAATTTTTCCCTCCTGTCTTTTCTCATTAAAGTTTCTGTGAAATCCAAATTAAAGTTGTTTAGGTATTAATATCAATAAGCTAGTAATCTATTGTGCTTCAAAACAGGGACAAAATTCACATTGAGAAGATATAAACATTCAATGCTACAGGTTAACATTAATTGACATACTTAAGCTTCTCATCAAATCTTCTGACCAATCAAATGCTCTATAGTATTTGATATGTCCCCACCCCCTTCAAGACGCTATTGCTGATGCTGAAATTAGTAATTTATTGTAGTCAAAAAGTGTTCAAACCAATGGTTTGCCTAAACTTCCAGACATAAGTAAATAATAAATAAGTAAATGCTGGGTTGCTGTTACCCAATGTTGGGTCAAATATGGATAAACCCAACTGTTTGGATAAAAAGCATTATTTAAATTCAATAACTTAATTTGGGTTTTGTCCATATTTGATCCAACAATGGATTATGACAGGGGTGTCCAAACTCAGTCCTGGAGAGATTTTAGCTGCAACTTGCCTCAACATGCCTGCAAGGATGTTTCCAGGTGTGTCTGATTGGGGTTGGAACTAAACTTTTCAGGACACCGGCCCTCCAGAACCGAGTTTGGGAACCCCTGGATTATGGCAACCCTGTGTTTGTTAAAGTGTACAAGTACGGATATCTGCTATAAAACATTAAAATGTGAGGAAACTTAACAGATGGTTCTAGGTGTTGTGTGGATAGGAATTTGTGGATTTGCTGTCACAATAAGTGGGAAATTACCTCAGAAGACTAGACAATTGAACACTTAGGTTATTGATTTGTATGGTAATTACAAAGTTTGATTGACAGGGCTACATCTGATCGCGTCCTCCAGAAACAGCTATAAAGGGGATTTTTGTTATTTTTTTGCAATGATTTGAGCATCTAAACAACATTTATGAGAGTTGTTGTTAAATTTCATTAGTTATTACAAACATGAATTTTAATCATAAGCTTGGCAAAACAATTTTGGAGAATTTGATGTTTCCTTATTTAGAGAGAGCTGATCTTGCATGACCAAGAGGCATTTCAAAGATGGCTGCCGAATGAAATTATGTGCTGTAAAGGGATTTTGGTTTTACTCATTTGACAGGATGTTTTTAAATCATTTTAAATATGATTAAATTGTATCACTCTTGTACATGTTTCAGTAAGTGTTCAAAATAATAAATATATCGATTATGAATAAAGCCTCACAGTGGCGCAGTGGGTAGCACGTTCGCCTCACAGCAAGAAGGTCGCTGATC
>CAIGQW010054307.1:8997790-9021843 GCA_903798125.1 Danio choprae
TGAGATTTATACATAATCTAAAAGCTAAATATATAAGTTTCCCAGTACTGGGTTGCAGCTGGATTTTTTTTTGCACAAAATAAACATTTACTTATATTAGCATATTTTATTGATAGCAAAATAGTACTACTAAATACTTAGATGATAGAGGGATCGCTGATTGTGTTTCAAGCAACTGTTACATCATGCCATCAAGCAGGGTAAATTCTCTGATGAACAGAATGCAACATTATAGTAAAATCCACTAATTAGCGATGGAAGCACTAATCAGTCACTTGTTACTTAAGCAGACACTATTTGTCCAAAGCAACTTGCTGCGCACTAATTGCAGGGCCAGTCTCTATGGAGCCGCATGAGGTTAAGTGCTGTGCTCAAGGGCATAATGCTGATAGAACAGGCCTGTAATCTCAAGTTAATTCTCTAGTTCCCCAGTCACCCCCTTTTTCAAACTAAACCTGCGAACCCAGCTTCATAACCTAAGGCTATCACCATCACACACATCAAACTTTCCGATTTTTTTTTTTCTCACACATTATATCATTAAACGAATGCGATGCACATGCTATCCTGAAGTGAAAATAAAGAAACAGCTGTATAGTTGGTGAATTATGTGTTCTATACTAGTCTCACATCTGTACATCACATTAAAATAATTACCATTTTTGTTGGATGGTTTAATGTATTTCTTTCCAACATGAATATTTTCACATCTGAATGTATCTCTAGACATCTTCTAACCTCAAGTGCTAAAGATGCCACCGCCTGGTGTTATACCTTGAACGGGTCATGAATGTTTCATGAGAGGTGAGACTCTGGTCTGTGGAAATGAAACGAGATACATTTCCCTATATTTCCCGATGACATCAAAGCTCTTTAAAGAACACGGTAGCACTTATTGCGTCAATAAACGGTGTAGATATTAAAGGATTGTTTTTCTCAGTTCCAGTTTGGGCAGAAATTACATTAAAGGGATGGTTTACTCAGATAATGATAAATCAGCCATCAATAACTTAGTTATAGTGTTATTTATTTATTTATTTATTTATTTGTATTTATTTAAAACAAAAAGAATGTAAAAAATGGTGTTGGTCATGCTTGTCCATATAATATTAGATAGTGAATAGAGAACAGAATTAGAAAAAAATTAAAATAAATAAATACAAAAACTGTGGGTTTGGTGAAAAACAAACCTAAGTGGAATGTATTACACACAAAAAAATTACATTTGCTTTTTTTTTTAATGACTTATTTAAAATGAGCTGAAACACCACAATTTTTGAGTCTTTTGAGCAGGACAACGTAATTCTTTATGCTCAATCAACTTAAATTTGTAAAAAAATTATAAGTTAACTCAATTCCTTTATGTTGTTCCAACACAAATCGGTTGTCAGTGTTCGTCCGCGTCATCGTTTGTTGTTGTCACGTGCCTTCTTTGTCTTCCTCCCGCCACCGTCAATGTTAATCTGTTCCACCTGTGTTCATTCCTTGTGTCTCTTTAGCGTAATCATCCCTTCATCTATTTATAACCTTTCGTCTGTGTCCTTCGTTGTCCGGTATTTTGATTCGTGTGGGTCTCGTCCTGTGTCGTCCTGTCTTCCCGCATCCAGTATATGTTCCCGTAAGTGTTTAATAAACCCGTTTTGTAATGTTTCTCCTTCTCCGTCTCGTTCTGTCACCATCCGCCACTACGGCGTTACATCGGTTGTGTGAAACTGCATTTTTTACAATATATTTTTTAAAAATCCAGATCTTCATCAGACTCTTAGACTACTATTGACTCGATTGGGACAGCTCAATCTAACTCACTTTTCACTTTTATTTATAGCCATTTAATATTAATATCGAGTTAATATTTATCTTGTTTTAAGAATAAAATACTATGCAAGATCAGATTGTTTTAAGATTATTTAACTTTTTTTCTTAGTAAAGCTTAAATTGAGGCATTTTACCTGCAAATTTAGCTTAATTACTGTCTGAGACATACTTTAAGACCAGACTTGAATGTTTAAGACTTTAGCTGTAATAACTTGTTTTAGGTTTGCCCATACAAAAAATGCTCAATCACACTTTTTTCTTTAGTGTCAAGCTACACTCTATGTTTTCTTGCAGTAAGCTTTAGTATTTTGAGAAGCAACATTAAACATTTTTGTGATGTAGAACATATTAATGAAATGAGTTTGAGTTTATGGCAGCGCAGTGGCGCAGTGGGTAACGCTGTCTCCTCACAACAAGAAGGTCGCTGGTTCGAGCCTCGGTTGGGTCAGTTGGCAATTCTGTGTGGAGTTTGCATGTTTTCCCAGTGTTCGCGTGGGTTTCCTCTGGGTGCTCCGGTTTCCCCCACAAGTCCAAAGACATGTGCCAAAGGTGAATTGGGTAAGCTAAATTGTCCATAGTGTATGAGTGTGTGTGAATGTGAGAGTGTATGGGTGTTTCCCAGTGATGGGTTGCAGCTGGAAGGGATAAGTTGGCAGTTCATTCCGCTGTGGCGACCCCTAAGAAGAAAATTAATGAATAAATGAGTTGCGACCCCCAAGAAGAAAATTAATGAATAAATGAGTTTGAGTTGACTTTGCTATCCACACTGTGGGAAAACTGTCTCTGGCTTCACAATACAAATAAAATAAAATAAAATAAAATGATATAATGGTTTCCATTTAAAATTCTGACAGACTAGATGCAATAGATAATTGATAAAGTTGTATTAATGCTTGTGAATGCCATGTGAAGAAAGATATATCGATCTTTCATTTGTTAAACACAAAATATATTTTTGAGCAATATAGGAAACCAGTATACCTATTGGTACTAGTTTCCAACATTCTTGAGAAAATCTTTTGTGTTTAACAAAAGAAATAAACTTGAACGGTTTTGGAACAACTGGAGGATGAGTAAACGATGACAGATTTTTTATAAAAAAATTTTCAGTGAACTATCCCTATAATCCAGGGTAATCAACATTGCTTGTAGGAATACTTGTAGCTGAGAACCGGGATTTTGAATCCCTGGTCTTGAGTAGGTTTAGTGCAGCTTTTTGTGTTAAGCCAGCAACGCAGTGCCAGATTTGCTGTGTGATGTTACAACTTGATACTTAGCAGCCAGCTACACACCTCATGTTTACATGCTTTTGACAGCTACAGAAACACTGTGCATTTTATATAAACAGTCGTTTCAGCATTTGAGGACAATTAGCCAATTAGTGACATAAAACACGTGTCAGTCTTACCTTTATAGTCTATAAGGTCCTTTCAGGAACATCAAATCTTTACAGCAGTCTCCAATATGTTAAAGGTTCTATATAATGGAACACTGTCTATTCATATGCATAGTTGAACAATAACGGTTCAGTATATGAAAATGACACCCTCTGAGTCTTAAACTACATTGTTTGCCCTTATTATATAAACTTGTTTAAACAAAAGACCACAGAAAAAAATGTCTGAATCAGAGCATAACACTGACTGTTACATAACACTCAGGATCATTAATATGCATGCCCCAGCAATGATAAAAATGTTACCTTATGTTTGTACGTGGGACTCTTATTTTGAAAACAGGACAGGCATTTAACAGTGACACAATGCAACGAGAAACTTGCGGCGCATCTCATCTCATCACAGCCTATCAGAAAAATAAAATGTCCGTTTAACAGTATCCTTTGTTAGTTTAACGTGTATATTGTGAAATTTGCCATGTACATTTGTAATGAGGAAACAGACACATGTAAGTCATGCTTCATGCACGTTTATGTATTGTGTTTTATCATTCTACTTTTATGCTAATTTTTCTGAGGTGAAAGGACAGCAGTAAACTCATTGATCATCGTTCAAATGGGGTGATAATGGTATGACAATCTGTTTATGCAGAGGGTGATATTAATACCCCTGTTTTCAGAAATATTAACCCACCAAATACTACTCTAAATACATCCACAGTATATCACTCCCTTTTGTCAGTAAGAACTGTAATATAGCCTATGTTTAATCCACAACACATAACTCAGGATCAAATTAGGATATCAGGTTGCTTACAATGCTCACTCGCTCCTAGCTAATGCGTAAAATGAAAGCTAATCTTCACCACTTCAGTTGAAATGATTTTCATTTCACAAACCATCTAGTAAATTTGTCAAATCATTTTTGACCATTGAAGTATGATTATTTTGCACATGTTTTTTAGAGTACATCCCCCCGTGTGAACATCAGAGACATGAGGTATACTTGTATACAGATAATATGCATGATCCTTCCAAATAGGTTAAAAACAGAGCATATCATTCTGGGGCCAGTTGCTAGAGTTGTAAAATGGACATTTAAAATTGTATGCACTTACCAACACCACCACAAACCTATGTAGATATCAGAGAACAATTTAAATATATTGTATCAGTGCATTCTATGGCACCTTTAAAAGTATGTCCAACCCTACAGCCTTTATGTAAACAGGTGGGATGCCGCAATAGTCCAATGACATTGACAAAGAAAAAAATGCAAATGAGGACATTAGCCAAGGGTTGATCAAGGGTTAATTTTTTTACCCCAGGTAAATTATGCATATCATGAAATGAAAGTGCGATAGTCCAGGTTTCTATTTATCTGGGGTTTAGAATAATCTAAAACTAACTAAAATGTGAAAAGGGCTATTTAAAGTGGTGACAATGCAACAGAGCCGGTGTTTATGCACTTTAGGTAAATCAACAGTTAAATGGCTTACTTATTGTAACAAACGAGTCGAGGGCAACGGAGGTGAGGATCCATGTGCAGTTTATTAGACAGAATCGTCAGGAAGGCAATAGTCAAAAACAGGTGCAAACAGGAGCATAAAGTTAAGAGTAACAGGTAAATGTTCAGGACAGGTGGCAAAACAACAGAAACGCTAAAAAACAGGGGTCAAAAACACGGAAAGGCTAGACAAGAATAACGCTTGGTAATGTTAACAGAAAACAAGACTCAACAAAATGTGTGTGACTGTGAGGTGTTTAAATAGTCCTGTAATCAGTCCATCAAGAGCTTCCAGTTGTGTCTGAGTAATCAGGGGTGATCTGGAACTGGTGTGTGAGAGGTGTAGTGAGAGGTGTAATAGGATGTGTAGTTCGGTGAAGTGGCATAAGTGTAGTTCTCCAGCGATCAGCAAAAGCTCGATCGCTGGTGATCATAACACTTATAATGTAACATTATATAATATATCTGAATATTAAGTTGGGATAGATTACTTATTTCAAGATATTTAAGATTTATTTTACAATTACACTGCCTTTCAACAAAGTGGCGTGAGGACGATTGTTTTGAGAAAAAAATGTATTATTTAAAAAATACTTTGGGGCCTCACGGGGGCACAGTGGGTAGCACGATCGCCTCACAGCAAGAAGGTCACTGGTTTGAGCCTCGGCTGGGTCAGTTGGTATTTCTGTGTGGAGTTTGCATGTTCTCCCCGTGTTGACGTGGGTTTCCTCCAGGTGCTCCGGTTTCCCCCACAAGTCCAAAGACATGCAGTATAGGTGAATTGGGTAAGCTAAAATTGTTTGTAGTGTATGTGTGTGAATGAGTGTGTGTGGATGTTTCCCAGTGATGGGTTGCAGCTGGAAGGGCATCCGCTGCGTAAAACATATGCTGGATAAGTTGGTGGTTCATTCCGCTGTGGCGACCCCAGATTAATAAAGGGACTAAGCCGAAAAGAAAATGAATGAATGAAAAAATACTTTGCCAATGCAGGTATAGATTTGAATTCATATCTGCATTTTAAAATATATAAAAATGTAAATTTCTGAAGTTATTTTAATTTGTAATAATATTTTTAAATATCACGGTTTTAGTATTTTTGATCAACTACATACAGCTTTGGTGATTGATTAATAAACTCCTTTCAAAACATTAAAAAATCTACTACTACTTAATTAAAAATCATTAAAAATCTACAACTACTACTAATAATAATAATGATTATTAATAATAATAATAATAATAATAATAATAATAATAATAATAATAGATTCACTTTTAAGTAAGCTGCTTAAACTGAACCAGCAGTGCCAAGAAAGTACCAGACAAACACAATAGCAATGCATCTGTCAACACAATAAAGAGACACCAGATGTGCACAATGACGACATCATGTTTTTAAACTATACTCTTGTGGCTTTTTCATTGCTCAACTACTGATTAAGTTAGAAAAGCAGAATTGTCTTGAGAAAACACTCAATTACTTGACCTTTGAACTGTTTCTGAAACACGCATCAGGTTATTGCCATAACGTGTACAGGAAATATTTAAACGGAATGATGACATTTCGAAAAAGCCTTCATTAGCATTCATTATTTAATTAGCTCATGGCAACACATATTTATGTAAGTATATCCAACCAATGCCATTCAGCATGAAAACAATCATCTTGCCTTGTGCATGCTTCGGTACTGTATTTGAATTAGATCATTTGTAATTACATCATACATCGCTTTGGTTGTAACTTTAAATTTAAATTAACTTTAAATTAATCGCAAGACCTTCAACCTGTTTCTGAAACATGGATAACATTACTATTGCCATAAACTGTCAAATATTTAAACACCACCATAACATTTCTAGCAAAAAATATTTCCTTAATCCATTTAATCTCATGGGTCGCAATCAGTGTTGCCAGGGGTGCACTTTTCTTGCACAATTGGGTACTTTTAAAGATGCAGTTGTTGCATTGTTGCATTTGTGCTTATTTTGGCTACTTTCATAATGTGTCACAGTGGGTAAAATGTTTCTTTAGTGTGAATAAAATAAAAGAAAACTGAATCGTATCTTAATGGACATTGATCCTGGAATGCAAACCTGGCAACCCAAAAACCGCTGCAAGTGAGCAGGTCACAGACAAAACTGTGACGGAATATCACAAATGAGAGGAACGTCAGTTACATTTACATCTGAGAAAGATATTTAGAAGTGTGTTTGGTGTGCAGAAAGCCAGTCATTACTTTAACACATATACTGTATCTACAAGTATGTGTACTACAAAATACCATTGAAGATATGGTAAACCTTTCCTCTTGCAGAAATCCAGCAAATGACTGACTGGAAAAGGAGAAATTTTTGCAATTTGTGCAGTGGCACATGATTAATTTCTGTTTGCACCACGAGAAGATGAAGGTTGCGTCAAAGCTCCAAAACAAATCATTAGTGAAGTATGTTAACAAAGATATGACTAGAGCCAGACAGAATCTGTGGACATTTTTTTGCTATTTCTGCACAGAATTTTGTAAGAAATTTGCGGATTCATGCGAAATGATTTTGGGAGTATCATAACAAAAAACTTAATATAGGAAATAAAAAAATAATACCTTTTTAACTTTTATTTAATGTTTACAATGCAAATCCAATTAGATCCCCTTATTTGGTAAACAAAGCAAGTCTCTCATATAATATATCAACTAAAAGATAGAAAATATTACTTTACAAACTGTATTGTAAATAAATCAATTGAACAATTTCATATTAGTCAATAATATTACTGAAATTAATTTAAAAACTGAATAAATACAAATTTACACACATTTACACAAGTAAATAAATAGACTCAATGATGCGCTAAAAATCGGCGGAAATCTGCGGATTTCTGTGCGCAGATTCCTTGTGGGCCTAGATATGACTAATATTTTTTAGTAAATATTGTTTAGCGTGTCTAGTATTAATTTTTTGAATCCACAGTTATTCACTTTTTTTGAGTGTGGTGGTATATAAGCAAACATATATATTTTTGATAGTTACATTTACTTAAAATGTCATTAAAATTAAAATATTACATGCAAGTTATGATGTCAATATTTTAATACTTGTAACACTGATATAATAATGTTATGATGCATGTATTACAACACATGCATAATCCTATCCCAAGAATATCAATAAAAGAGTTTGAAATGTTTGAAACAGAATTTTGATGACTGCACATTATTCCACTGGTCACAATGTTTCACACCCTTTTCCCCAAAAAAGTATTGTTGATTATTTCTAAGAGTTCCTAACGGCACATCCATTTTTTGAAAATTTTTGAAAATGTGGAATTAAATGGGTTAACTTTCGTTATTTAATTAGCTTACAATAACACATATGGAGTATCCAACAAGCGCCATTCAGCATGAAAACAATTATCTTGGCCCGTTTCAAGCGCTTAATTTGACTCACATGTGCGTTTGTTGTGCTGCAGGAAGCCGAGGCACGAGTTTTTGAAAAGCAAACGAGTTGAACTAAACATTTCCCTTAGAGTCCAAACAATCGGTTATGACCAGATCAATGCACATCAGAGCCTTCGCATCAAAACGGTTTCCTCTCGCCGTAACATCAGTCCCCCTGTTGTCACGGTAAAGACGCTTCCCCATAGTAACAAATGGAGCCATCAGCAAGGCTCAGAGGAGGCTGGTGCTCCCTCCCATTTACAAACTCCTTCATCAAATCCCACCGGGCTCTGCGTTGATTACTCCCGCAATTAGCAGTGTCAACTCCGCGATATGGATTAAGTGGTCAGGTTTGGGTCTGGGAGCTAATTAGTCGCCTCCCTCTCTTTATGATTTGTTGATTAATTATGAATATTTAGTTAGGAAAAGGGATGTTAATTATTAATCAAAATTAAATTATCTGGTGTAATTAACCACAAAGTTTTCTTTCTTTTTTTTTTTGTCCTGGCAAGACATGTATGTGGCTTGACTGTCGAACAATGAAGAATGGAATGGGGGTTACGACACGCAGTGAACGCTAAAGGTTAACGCAGTGTTTACATTGCATCTGGGATGCGTCATGGTGAGAGTTTTCTGAATATTGCGTTGCGGTAATGACAATAACGCTTCGGTGAAATATGTCACAATACTATAAACATACAGTTGAACTCAGGATTATTAGCCCTCCTGTATATTTTTTCCCCCAATTTCTATTTAGCGGAAAGAAGATTTTCTTTCAACACATTACTAATCATAATAGTTTTATTAACTAATTTCTAATAACTGATTTATTTTATCGTTGCCATGATGACAGTACATAATGTTTCACTAGATATTTTTTAAGATACTAGTATTTAGCTTAAAGTGCAATTTAAAGACTTAACTAGGTTAATTGGGCAAGTTATGGTAATTAGATAAATCATTGTATGACAATGGTTTCTTCTGTAGACAATTGATAACAAATATTGGTCAAGGGGGCTAATAATATTGAGCATAAAATGGTTTTAGAAAAATTAAAAACTGCTTTTATTCTAGCCTAAACAAAAAAAAAAAGACTTTCTCCAGAAGAAAAAAATATTATAGAAAATACTGTATTAAACAGGAGGGCGAATAAATTTGACTTCAACTGTATACCTTAAAATATTTCATTTCAGTTGTAGTTATTTTAGAACACTAAAGTATTAATCCATCCCTAAATTAAAATATTGGGGTTTGGATCTACATGAGGTTGTAAATAATGGACACATTTAATCATTATCACCATAATAAAGCTATAGATACAGACTACTAGTGTAAATTAATAAGTAAATAAATAAAAAAAACATGGATGTTTGTAATGGGAAAATTGTTTGCTGACCTTTTTTTTGGTATGCGATTACATACATGTGATGACCAATGATTATAGTTTATTGTCCCATGTATATCATGCAAAATATTGATCTCAGAACATCAACTATTAAATCAGGATTTAAAACAAACTTTTTAAAGTTTTTTTTTTTTGACATTTTTTTTGTCATTTTGTTATCATAATATTGCATTGACTATGAAAGGTTCAAAGTCCAGAAAGATGCCAGGAACATCGTCAAAACAATTCATGCATCGTCAATCGGAGCCCATGCGAACACAGGGAGAACGTGCAAACTACACAGAAATGCCACATGGCCCAGCTGGGACTTGAACCAGCAACCTTCTTGCTGTGAGGTGGCAGTGCTAACTACTGAGCCACCGTGCTGCCCCCATTGATAATATATAAAGTTTCAAATATAGATATGTTTGCTTTCCTTTAGAAAGCATCCATTAACCCACTATAGAGTCAATTACTAATGTGTATTTTGGAGCTTCAAAATCTCGTGCACTTTTCACTGCTATTAAAAATCTGGAAACAGACAGGATATTATTTAATATAACTTTAACTTTGTTTTTCTGAATAAAGAAAGGCTTTGAGCGTGAGTCAATTATATAATAATTTTCTTTTTTGAGTGAACTGTACCGTGTATTTGAGTCATGTGTAATAGAAAAAAGTAACATTGCTCATGCCGGGACTCGAACCAACGACCTTCTTGCTGTGAGGCGACAGCACTAACCCCTGAGCCACCCTGCCACCCCTAACATAATATCAATAACAATATAATATAATATAACATATATAACAAAAATTCATTCATTCATTCATTCATTTTCATTTCGGCTTAGTCCCTTTATTAATCTGGGGTCGCCACAGCGGAATGAACCGCCAACTTATCCAGCATATGTTTTACGCAGCGGATGCCCTTCCAGCTGCAACCCATCTCTGGGAAACATCCCTACACACCCATTCACACTCATACACTACGGACAATTTAGTCTACCCAATTCACCTGTACTGCATGTCTTTGGACTTGTGGGGGAAACCGGAGCACCCGGAGGAAACCCACGCCAACACAGGGAGAACATGCAAACTCCACACAGAAACGCCAACTGACCCAGCCGAGGCTCGAACCAGCGACTTCTTGCTGTGAGGCGAACGTGCTACCCACTGCGCCACTGTGAGGCCCTATAACAAAAATACTTTATTTAATAATTTCTTCAAAATTTGTCTAGCTAGTCATTTGTAATAGAAATATCGTTCTCTAGTTTAGTTTCAATGAAACAGTATTTTAGTTTTTATTTATTTATTTATTTTTTGTTTAGTATTTTCCATTTTCAGTTTGAATGTTTTGACATTAAAATTTTTATTAGTTATTTTTTGAAACAGGAAAGTTTCTGTTTTGTCCACAGAGGGTATAGGCTTGATGGACATATAGTACATGGTATTGAATGATAAAGAACACCCCCCCCCCCCACCCAAAAAAAAAGGCTTACAATGTACTGTAGCGAAAGGTAAAGGTTAAAACAGTGTTTACATTGCATCTGGGACTCATCATAGTGACAGTTTTCTGAATGTTGCATTGAGGTAATGGCAAAACATGCAGGCGGTATGTGACACGTCTCATCAATCTATCCATAAGTCAATGTATCTGTCTAGCTAGTCATTTGTCAATCATGCCTGCTTGTGTAGAGCAAACAAACCCGGTTAGCTCAGATGAAGCAGGACTCAATTCTTTGTCTCTGAACTGGAACATGGAGGTGAAGGGAAGTCAGTGATGAAAACCGCCATATTCGTCTTAAATGGCTGACAAAAAAACGCACACACAAGCTCTATTCCAAAAACCCAGTGAGAGTTCCATGTAAGAGAGTGTGAGGTCAAGGTAAGATAAAGAAACAGTATTTTAAAAAGAATTTAAATTAAACATATGCACCCATGATTGAAATGACTATGCGCATCAAATTATTTTAAAGGATGCCTGTGACACAATACTTTAATAAATATACCCAGCACCATATTTTTAAAAGTATTTGATTTAAAATTTAATTTTGTCTCATTGAATCAACGTTTTAGTGTTTTTGTTGTTTTTCATTTAATCATTTCTTTGTTTTGTTTTAATATATTTACACACACTCGCTCACTCTCCCTAGCCAATTATATAGATTTTATATAATTTCATTATATGTTAGTTATCTAATACATGACTTTGAAAATGAAAAACTGCACTATATTTCTATTGGTGTATATTTATTTTGTATTTATATAATTTTATTTTAATTCATTCATTCGTTTTCTTTTCGGCTTAGTCCCTTTATAAATCTGGGGTTGCCACAGCGGAATGAACCGCCAACTTATCCAGCATATGTTTTATGCAGTGGATGCCCTTCCAGCTGCAACCCATCACTAGGAAACACCCATACACTGTCATTCACACACATACACTACGAACAATTTAGCCTACCCAATTCACCTATAGCGCATGTCTTTGGACTTGTGGAGGAAACCGGAGCACCCGGAGGAAACTCACGCCAACACGGGGAGAACATGCAAACTCCACACAGAAATACCAACTGACCCAGCCGAGGCTCGAACCCACAACCTTCTTGCTGTGAAGCGAAAGCAATAGCCACTGCGCCACCGTGCCGCCTATTTTTTATTTCGTAATCTTTTGTTTTGTTTGAATATTTACATTGTTTTTACATTTTTTATTTCAATTTGGGTATTTTAATGACTAAAATGTTTCTATTTTAGAGTGTTTATTTTATACTCATGCATTTTTAATTTTCATTAATCAATGTTCATTCATTCATTCATTTTCTTTTCGGCTTAGTCCCTTTATTAATCTGGGGTCGCCACAGCGGAATGAACCGCCAACTTATCCAGCATATGTTTTACGCAGCGGATGCCCTTCCAGCTGCAACCCATCTCTGGGAAACATCCATACACACCCATTCATACACATACACTACGGACAATTTAGCCTACCCAATTCACCTATACCGCATGTCTTTGGACTTGTGGGGGAAACCGGAGCACCCGGAGGAAACCCACGCCAACACGGGGAGAACATGCAAACTCCACACAGAAATGCCAACTGACCCAGCCGAGGCTTGAACCAGCAACCTTCTTGCTGTGAGGCAAACGTGCTATTCACTGCGCCACCGTGAGGCCCTAATCAATGTTTATTTTTTAAAAATATTTTGTATTGTTTCTGTATATTTGTTTTTCAGTTAAATAGATCAAGTTAAAGTAAATGAAAATCAGATTTAGTTTCATTTACTATATATACTGTATGTACACAGAAACTAAAGATTGGAATCAAACCATATTTAAAAACCATATTTAAAAACAATTTAAAAAACATATTTCTTATTAGAGTTTTCGATTTGAATGAGCTTGCAAGTAATTGCTTTTTGAATATACTGAATATATGCAAGTACTTAAAATCAAAGATTAGAACATACAAGTCTAAATATTAAATTTAAATATTCATAATTAAAGAGCAGAACTATTCTGACTTACTTTTATGTTTAATTATTACTATACATTCAGGATTTATTAAATGTACACTACCTGACAAAAGTCTTGTCGCCTATCCAAGTTTTAGGAACAACAAATAATACCTTGACTTCTTGTTGATCATTTGGTATCAGAAGTGGCTTATATGAAAGGCAAAGGCCTCTATATTACGCTTATTTTACCAAAATATAATAATTGATTTTTTATTATTTAATTAGGACAGTAAGGTTTGACTTTGTTTAGACAAAAGTCTTGTCACTTAAAAAAAATAATGTACAGTATAGAATATAAAGTCATGGTGCAGTGGAAAAAAATAATTGATATTGTGTATGACCCATAAGTTTGGAGGACTGCATCCATACATCTCTGCAATGACTCAATTAACTTATTAATAAAGGCATCTAGAATGGCAAAGAAAGTGTTCTTGCAGGACTCCCGGAGTTCATCAAGATTATTTGAATTCATCTATAATGCCTCCTCCTTCATCTTACCCCAGATATGCTGAATAATGATCATGTCTGGTGACTGGGCTGGCCAATCCTGGAGCACATTGACCTTCTTCGCTTTCAGAAACGTTGATGTGGAGGCTGAAGTATAAGAAGAAGTGCTATCCTGCTGAAGAATTTGCCCTCTCCTGTGGTTTGTAATGTAATGGGCAGCAGAAATGCATTAATTCCTTAGGCTGTTGCTGTTGCCATTCACTCTGCAGATCTCTTGCACGCCCCCATACTTAATGTAACCCCAAACCGTGACATTTCATTCACCAAACTTGACTGATTTCTGTGAGAATCTTGGCTCCATGCGGGTTCCGATAGGTCTTCTGCAGTATTTGTGATGATTAAGATGCAGTTCAACAGATGATTCATTGGAAAAATCTACCTTCTGCCACTTTTCCAAATGATCAACTAGAAGTCAAGTTATTATTTGTTGCTTTTACAACTGGGATTGATGACAGGACTTTTGTCAGGTAGTGTATATTAATTTCATATAATTCTGTCCAGGCCCTTATAATATCTATAGAGTTTATATCAGCACAGGCTCATCGAAAAGACATGCCATTTTTGTTGCTCCTACAATTTACTTTGCTCCGGGTACGCTTCATTGCACATTTCAGAAGATAAAACCACTAGAGAACTTGTTTGTGAATCTGAAATATGTTACATAGGATACATTTTATTGCACATTTCAGATAAATGGCCTTCTTGTACACTCCAACAGAAAAGCAGGTCTTGTTGTACAGATAACCTAGCGAACCACTGATATAAACTCTTTCCTAAAACCAACCAATAGTTGTTGTTGTTTTACAGTAAGCTTAAGCAAAAAGAGCAGTGTGACCACATAATTTTTACCACATAGTTTAGACTATATTTTACCGTGATTTTACATCTCTTTTGTGGGACTATACTTCACCAGACTCAATCTCGAGTGCTCTGTATCACAAGTACAACCTCGTTCAGTAAGTGAACTACTAAGTAAACTGAACACACCAAAAAGGTTGTGAGGCAAACAAATTCAATAACAAATCATCGACAGCATTAAATTGTTGTGGTATGTATTAGGTGTTGTGAAAAGAATTGGACAAAAATAATAAATTATTCATTAATAGTATGTAAATATCATTAGTGTGAAAAGGTTGTTGGCGTCATACCATATATATATATTTAAATCAATAAATGAAAAACTAAAACTAAATGAAACTAACAACAGTCACTGAAAAACTCGCTGAAATGAAATAATAATTACCAAAAAATAAATAATTGTTTTCAAAAGTCATGTAGACTAATATGTGAAGGAAAACCTGACCTGTGGCTCTTTACAAAAATAAGTTTGTAGATAGCACATGTTTGTAGATTTACAACCAAACACATCAAGTGCATAATTATATACAAAAACAACATATTTTCTATAAACATAAAATGTAATGTAATGTAATATACAGTATGATATTTATATAAAGAAGTTCATCTGAATTATTCATTATTTTTACTTACATTTTTGCCTTTTTATGTTTTTGGATTCAGCGTTTGTTTAAACAATTGTTTATTTTTATTTTTTTATCACTAAGAGGTTTGTACAAGAGCTAATATAAGCTGTGCAAACACTAAACTTTGCTTTGGTCGACACTGGACGTGTTCTGTCAACTCTTTTAACCCTCTGGGGTCTAAGGAGATTTCATGGCCGTTGGACATGCACTGACATTTGCGCTTATTTCTTCTACTTATAACATACCTATGGCTAACATGTCATTTTATTTACTTCAGCACAAACTTGGCTACAATGATGTGCAACAAAGGTGGATAAATGTAAAAAATTATTTGACAAAAAGTCACAACAACAAATGTTTTTATGTTACTTGAACTTATTTTAATAAGTTTAACTTATGATGTTTAGCCAGTTTGACTAATTGAAGTTGAGATGAATAGAAAATGTCATTTGATTCAACTAATCAATTTGAAGCAGTAAGATTTTTCCTTTACAGTGTATGCTTGCATTTAAAAAATAAAGATTATGCGTGGTAAGTATGTTTTAGGGAAATAAATGTCACAGATGTCAAATGCCAAAATCACATACTAAATATTTCTGAATAAATCCTTTGAAAACATTTTCACTTTTTCTGAAGCAATAATATTATTTTAAAATCTGTAAACCAGTTTTAGAATTAGAATTACCAGAACTAAATATATCAAACTAAAACTACACATAAACAATCTAAATAGAAAAGTGTCCACAAAATAATAAGAAAAGAAAACGAACTAAATCATTAATGAAATGAAATTTAGAGCAAAAAATAATAATAATAATAATTAAAAATGTGAAACAATAACCTTGCATAACACTGACCCAAATAGCATTTATTTGACCTATAAACTGCAGGGAAACATATATTAAAGATTTTATGGCTTCACAAAAATGTATGCTGAAGCACATACAGTATTCCCAGTGAGCCTGTGTTGCAGTAAATGCACTTCTGCGGCGTTATAAGGAGGCAATAAAATTAGTTACCGTTTAAATCTATGCCTATGGATGCTATAGATGCAGCTCACCACGTTCTGAAACACAAGCTCATTACAGTGTCCTCAACCATTCCCCCTTTTATTTACATTGCCTATGAATCAACGCTCCAATGATTATCTTCTGTTTACCTAGATGGAGCAATACGGTGATATTTATCACTGCGTCGCGGCTAAATATAGCGGTGTAGCCCAACGACATGGTGGGAGGTTGGCTTTAACTGTTGGTCTTCAGGCTGACAAGAGGCAGAATTCCTGATGAATGCTTCTTTTCATCTGTGTGGCTGTGTGTATTTGACTGAGTAAATATTTAGCCACATTGGACTTGGCTGCTGATTCTACCCAGATGGACGGATTGATGCCTCAGTGGCGAGCCTTGCCAAAGACAATCCAGAGACCTTATGTAAGAGCCGCCCAGCTCTGTGGAGCAGATTGAGGGCTGAGGTGACTAACCGCTATTTACAACTGATCTGGAATCATTCGCTTTAACTGTCCCTCCTCCCTCGCAGTAATGACTTATGCTCATTGGTGGACATAGTAACTAAGTACTTTTGCTTCACTACGTAAGTACATTTAGAAGTATCTGTAGTTTTTCTTAGCATTTTTATTGTAGGCAACTAAACTCCATTATGACTTACTGTATGCACAATGGTGGATAATAAAGACGTTTTTTTCACTACTGTAATTAAAAAATAAAAAACTGCAGCTGCACATTTTGTGATTTTTAAATTTATTTTTATTTTGGGAAACTATTCGCTACATACAACTGATCAGGAATCACTCACTGATCCCCAACCATAATGAGTTATGTTCGGTGGTGGACAGCAAGTATTTTGGCTACTGTACTTCAATATGTTTAAGAATCAGCACTTTATCTGAGCATTGTTATTTTAGGGAACTAATCACTATGTACTGTACAACTGATCTGGAATCATTCGCTTAAACTGTTCCTCCTGCCTCGCCGCAATGACTTATGCTCATTGGTGGGCACAGTAACTAAGTGCTTTTGCTTCACTGCTGCACTTATTCTACGTACATTTAGAAGTATCCATATTTTTCTTAGTGTTTTTATTTTAGGAAACTAAACTCCATTATGACTTATGCACAATGGTGGATAGTAAAGACTAGTGAATTCAATAAACTAAATTGGTCATAGTGTATGTGTGTGAATGAGTGTGTATAGATGTTTCCCAGTACTGGGTTGCAGCTGGAAGGGCATTCGCTGGGTTAAACATATGCTGGATAAGTTGGCAGTTCATTCCGCTGTGGTGACCCCTGATAAATAAAGGGACCAAGCCGAAGGAAAATGAATGAATAAATGAATTATTATTCTACACTATTTATCTAATCACTATTTGAAACTGATCTGGAAGCATTCACTTTACCTGTCTCTCATCCTTAATAATAAGTAGTTATACTCATTGGTGGACAGTAATGGAGTATTTTTTCTTTACTACTGTACTTTTTACATTTTACACTTTTTACTGTACATTTTAAGCATCTGTACCTTATCTGAATATTTTGTTTTAGAAAAAACAATTGCTATTTACTATTAACTAATCTAGAAACATTCACTCTAGGGTTAAAATGCTCACTTCTTGCATTTTTTGAAGCACCGCACACAAGAGCGACACATTTTTTAGAGGCCGTGTAAAATTAAAATAACGTTTAACTATAAACTTTAACTTTTACACACAATGCTGCTCATCACTGTTAGTTCCAAAGCAGTGGACCAATCAGAAGAACGTTCAAGTTTCTCTTTAGAGGTGCTCAGTGGCTGTGTCCAGATACCGTTTTTTTCAAACCATTCCAAAGCATTGTGTCTCGCGTTTTTACAAGGAAAGATGCATTGGTGTGAATGAGCACTAACTGTCTCTAATCCCCAACTGTAATGACTAATGCACAGTGACTAAGTATTGTTTTCATTATTACTGTACTTAAGTAGATATTTTAAGTATCTGTACTTTATTTTATGTAAAACTGATCTGGAATCATTCACTTTAACTGTTCCTCATCCCACAACTATAATAACTAACACTAAGTGGTGGACAATAGGTCATTTTTTTTCCTTCTGTACTTATAACATCTGAAGAATCTGTACTGTTGTTGTTTTTAGGAACCTTTTAGTTTTACTTAACTGTGTTGCAAACAAAATATTGTACTTTTTACTCCACTACATTTCCTTAAAGTAAAAAGTTATTTTGAAATGGAAAAATCATGACTTGCTCAGAGACGCTGCAGTGGTGTTGATTTTTGAACATGCTGAATTGTGTCTAACTTGTTAATTTGACTCACAATTCACATTGAACAATTCATTTGTAAATTGGACAGACTTGATCAACTATATTCTCAAGCTAACAACTCATTCATTCAAATGATCTGTTCAGAATCAGTCTCCTATTCACTGAAATTGCAAACTGATTTGAAAATAGTTAAAACAGGGAATTGGAATGCCAAAGGATTGTGTGAAAAACTACAAATGCTACGGAAAAACGTATAGATTTCTAGCTGTAAATGAAAATCGCATTTAGGTCATGTCTGTCAGTTGTTTGCGAGGTAAATAGATTATAAGTTTGAGCTAATAACATGTTAAAATAACACTTTTTTTGATTATTTATGTGTGTTTTATATATTACTATATTTTGGAGTTTTCATTTATTTGCACACTTGATTTATTATTATTGTTGTTATTAAAACGTGACAAGCCTTAGAAATACAAATTTCTTGCAAAGTAAACATTAATTAATGAGACAAAAAAAATTTTTGTCAGAATTTGCCAAGGGTATGAACTATTTCAGGCTTGACTGTATATAAATCAAGTACCTTTGTACTTTGACTCAAGTAAAATTATACCTAAAACTATAGCTCATAATTTTACTAGCGTAATATTGTATTAGGTTATCTGTACATTTGCTAAAGTACATGATTTGTGTAGTTCTTCCACCACGGCTAATGCTACATTGCTAATTCAGGAGAGCAGATGATCCATCCATTTTGGGCTGAGAGATGAGGTATCACAGTCATTATATTGCCATAACGGTGGATGACAAAAAGCATTCTGGTTGTAGAGTCAGTATTAATTTTATCTCCACAAAGCACATTTGTTTTTGTCTAGAAAGACGATTCTTTAATGACCGAACAAATAGCTAAACATCATACTCATTCTTTAGCGTAAACAGCTACATTTCCGTTTACATTCATATCAATTCGACACAATCACAAACATTTTCGGATGCAAGGAGAGGGTCAATGAGTGGAGACGTCAGCACTTTTTATCAATTCACCCTTTTAAATGCATTTCTTCATACATTTCTCACCTTTAATTTTCCATCGGGGACTGTGACAAGATCGGGAAGATAATCGGATTTATCATAATCACCAAAAGCTATGCATGACGCGGCCAATTTACATGAAATAAATATAAGCTGGGATAAGTCCTGCCTCTGAGCTGTGCTTCACAATATCACAACTGCAGGTAAATTTGAATGACAGAGCATAAAGACCTGAAACAAACAGAGAGAGAGAGAGAGAGAGAGAGAGAGAGAGAGAGACAAGACCGAGGGGAGATGAAGATAGATTAAAGTGTATGCGAATTTTGTCCATTACTTACTGGAAAATAAATAGGGGAGACCTAGGGCAAAATACATATATATTTTTACATCTTTTACACATTTACAATGGGATTCAAGAAGGTCACTGGTTTGAGTCCTGGTTGGACAGGTTGGCATTTCTGTGTGGAGTTTGCATGTTCTCCGAGTGTTCGTGTGGGTTTCCTCTGGGTGCTCCGGTTTTACCCACTGTCCAAAGACATGCAGTATAGGTGGATTCAATAAACTAAATTGGCCGTAGTGTATGTGTGTGAATGAGTGTGTATGGATGTTTCCCAGTACTGGGTTGCTGCTGGAACATACATGGCAACACCTAATGAGCCAAAGGAAAATGGAAATAAACATATTTTTGAATCCTTAATGATGAAATATAAAACTGAAAACATTGTATTTTATTTGACTGAAAGAAAAATTCTGGTCTATTTTGAGATGGTTTCATCCAACCATCTTGCTATGACAGTTCCTTTTACTTCATCTTTCTGAGTATAAAGGAGAACAGTGTACAAGCACTGTACAACTCAACTGAATGACTTCTCTCCTTTAAGATTTCACACAGAGCTAAAAAAAATTAAATAAAAAATCACTGCAACTACACAGAACGACCAAAGATATGGTCACGGTCATGCTGAGCAGTGACGCCAGGGTTGCTGCTTTCCTGCACAATTGGGCTCTTTTGAAAATGCAGTTCCAGGAAAAAAATATATTTCATAACATACAGTGGCTTTCATAATGTTTCTTTTCCACAAATACAAAATGAAAATTTAATAGATTCTATGGACACTCAATGGATACCTGGCAACCCAAGGAAGGGAAGGGCTACTTCTTATTCCTTCTAGGGTATTCTGTTTGAATGGGGAAACATCAAATTATTCAAAATTGATTGCCAAGCTTACAAATAAATTTCATATTAGGAATCACCAATAAAATTAAACAACTGTCTCTTTAATTTCATTTCTAAACGTTCAAATCAGTCACTCACTTCTGGTCCGAGCCCCTCTCCCAGAGAACTGTCAGTCTATTAGGGATCAATGATTAGCTCCTGTACTAGAAGGTGAGGCTTCATTCGTCAAATTGGCCATTTCACTTTTTTCCCATTCAAAACTATACGAGTGACATGTCTTGGGGAAGCCACAGTCCAAATGCTATATGCTGAAAGATTTATATGCGCGCTCAAGCTTTACTTTGGTGTTCAATCTGGTGATCATGCATACTCTGTGTATAGCATGCAGCGGGACTGACTGCACATTTTACAAGATAAGATTTGTCAAAGATGGTCAAGATCTGTCATCCATCAAATCCTCCACCATGGTTGTGTCAGTCGTCTCTCATTTCTGTTGTCATCCGATCAGTGGAATCTGACTCCTGCCACATAGCTTGTGCTGAATGGAGCATAGCAGGATATAGACTATAGTGGTGAACAACTGAATTCAATGTTTTAATTTTTACACTCTAAAAAATATGTTTGCTGTTTGTTCAAACTACTTATTTAAAATGAGCTGAAACAACACAATTATTGAGTTTTTTGGGACCACTTAATTGTTTGATGTTCAATCCACTTAAATTTGTAAAAACTAAGTTAAGTTAATTCCTTCATGTTGTCCAAACACAAATCGATTTTGTGAAACCCAGCATTTTACAGCATTTTTTTGAACTATAAAACAGCACAAAAAATTAAAGAGCAGCCAAGGTCAGCAGGTTACACTGTTTATCATAACACAACATTGCCACATTTTTAATATTTTACTTTTTTAATAGTTCCTTTCTAATACTAAATTGAAATAAAGAAAATTCTATACACTGAAAAAATATGTTTGTTTGATAGATTGAGACAATCCTCCACAAGAAAATTACATTCTTATTGATTGATATTTTACAGATCAACTAATATTTTGACTCACAGTTTTCACAACTACATAAAGCAGCAGCATTGTCTTTAATGTTTTTCTAAGCAACATCAAATCATATTATCAAAATAGACGTATTTAGTGTGTTACACAGACTCTTGGCATCTGATTTGAAGCAGTGCATGAATAAAAACAGAAAGAAAAAAAAATGACCAATCAAATGATCTGAGGAAGGAGAATGTCCAAAGAAAAGAAAGAAAGAAAGAAAGAAAGAAAGAATGTAAAAAAAGATTTTCTTCTCATCAAAAATCTCAACATCAAACAGGGGATTTAATTGCAGCTTTAAAATCTATATTACTGTAATAGTGATTCATTTGAAAGGTGATTTTTGAATGTTTTAATTTACATTCGATGGAAATTTTGACAGGTCTGTGAGGTTGCCTGCCTCTTTAGAAAGTCATCAGAAACCCAACATGTCCATTCGATCAGATAAAATCAGCTCTATCCTGTGCAAAACCAATATTTATGAGCCACCATCCTCAGAACATGTCATAACTTGAGCTGGTCTTTGTGCCTGTGCAGGGATTCGCTGCAGTCACACGAACAGTCTGATTGGTTCCGTGGAAATATAGAGGTTGAATAACGAGCGCCGTCTCTAAACCCGATTAAGGGCGGGAGCCATTTTGTCTTCTTTCCTTTGCTTTGCGCTAATTACACAGAAGCTTCAAAAGAAATTATACACGTCGTGACTGACCCCAAAGTGACGGCTATAGAGGCGTTCCGTCCTATTGGCGTGTTGTGAAATGACAGTATTATATTAGAATTAGAGTCCAGTCGTGAGTTCTCACAAAGTACCATTGTGTTTAATATAATCGTTGCAGAAACATACAAATGACGGACCCTCAGTATCATTGTTTCATGATCAAAATGAAATTACCACGGTGTCTTCGGCACGGCTCTTCAAGGCTTCTTTTGTTTCCCTGCCCTGTTCCAGCCGCATTGATTTCCTACAGGCCTGAATTAGCATTCGTCTTTCTCTCCCTCTCATTAATCAATTTACACACTCTCTCTTTCTCTAATTGCTGGCCGATGCCGGTTATTAAAAGCCCTTTCAGAATACTCCACGGATAAGCCGAGCACAAATCCCCGCTCCACTGCAGCAAATGCCTTTTCTTTTTCCGCTGCCGTCGAGTGGTCTTCTGTTATTCTTAAAACGTAGGCAATATGTTTGGAGAATTGTAATGCTCAGCCCACAATTGTCCATAATGAGGTGTAGGTGAACGTTGTAAGTGGCAAAGCCCTGAGGAAATACGATCTAGTCATATTTGGAAATTGCAAGGGCTGAATGAATTACATGGAGACGGCGGATACGGGAGATTAAGAAAAATGCGACAAATCTTTTTGCGACCCTGCCAAACTTTGGCGCATTTCATTCCGCCCTAGTGCTTACATGTGTCGTGGAAACAGTAAATAAGTGAACAGATCATTGCATCTGGTTCTAAATTGACAGTTTTGACCTTTTCCTGCTTGATGCGCTCTCATAACGCTGAAGAATTCTCCATTTGCATGTCCTGAAGGAAATACCACAGCTTTCAACTCAGCAAAATACCAGTTTGAATTTTGTGGACATGTATGTACAGTAGGCTTTGGCTATAAATCAAATACATTGAGTTTTTAGACAGATTTACATGAACTCCAGCTATATCTAATGTTCTTGAACTGTATGTACCAACTTCAAAGAAGAACATTGACCATGAACCCACAGCAATGCCATCGACCTTTGCCCTGGTTGTTCTTTGACCTGGACTTTACTAAAAAAAACAACCAAAAAGGAATTGATACCTAAAGCCCTTCAACTTGTAAAGAGCTGCCAAACATTAGTTCTGCCATTCTGTTCTTCATTATTTTAACATGATGACCTTTCAGCTTCGGTAAAATGAAAGGATTCCAGGAATGTCAAAAGATCTCCGATGACAGTAAAACATTTATTTTTATATGTGTAAGAAAGAAAATGCATTTCAGTTCAGCATGCAACCAACAAAGTCACAGTTGTAAGTGAAGTTGTGAATGCTGCAGGGTTATTACAGTAAACTAAAATTACAACTTTGAAACTGGCCGTTAGCTCATTTGGTCCAGACCAAAAAGGAAGATTACACATTTGGTAGTAAATCACTTACTTTAGCATTCACACTGCCATTTAGTCTGAACTTAAAGATATATAGTCTGATCTTAAAGACGGCCCTGATGCACTTGTATATGCCTACACAAGATACATGTATTGGCTTGCAACTCAACAAGTTGTGTAAAGGAGTCAAAACATAATTTAGGAATTCTTCCATCAAACACACAAATGAGCAAGGAGACATGTGGCTGTATTGAAGCAAAATGGGCTACAATTTGACTATAATCAAAAAAAAAACAGGCATGTTGTCATTCTTATGGTGGCACCTTTCAATATCAAGTCTAATGTTTAAACCTTTTAGATGTCTTTTGTCCCTGTATTGTTCATATGTCAATCATATATATATATATATA
>CAIGQW010054307.1:9037934-9048321 GCA_903798125.1 Danio choprae
CCCGCTGCATTGTTTTAATTAAAATCACAGATTAGTATGGGGTACAACTCAGTTTGAAAATCAGCCTCTCTTTGTTTCAATATAATTGTTTAGTATATCACCTACCCACTTCATTGTGGAAATAATAAAGTGACATATGAAAGAGGCCACATGCTTACAGTGGGTTATAACAAGGTCCAGTACTCTAGCCATCGTTTTTTTTTTTTAAATACATAATTTTGCTAGTAGCCGATACAATGCATTGTGAGATTTAAAGAGTGAAATATAGAAGAGACACTTTTTTTGTGGGTCACAATATACTCAGCTCCTCTTTATTATGACCTCTTTTTCACCCACCCACAGAACTGTAGGATTTAAATACTCAACAATGACAGCAGTTTACAACGGGATATAACCAGGAGCTGTACTCAGCCACTCTTTTTTTCTGTCTTTCAATTGACTGATTTTCTACATAGGCCACCCATTGCATTGTTTGATTTAAAGAGTGAAATATGGAAGAAACCAGAGATTATTAAGGGGTACAACCATGTTCGATAGTCAGCCCCTCTTATTTTGATCAAATCATTTTGCGTGTCGTCTATCCACTGTATTGTGGGGTTGAAAATTGCAAAACAGAAGAGACCGCAGCTGTGGTCTGTGTCCTATTTTCATACCCAAGAGAGACAAAAGAAATGCTAAATGCATGTGTTGGCATTTCTCTTTCACAAAGAAGTGGATCTGATCAGCACAGTTGAGGAAATACCCGTTCGAACCGCTATTTTCCTCTAGGCGCTGAATCAAACCACTGAGGCCTGTGTGTACATTTAGTCTTAACAGGCATATGGCATATTGATGAAGGTTCAGACGTACCCGGGTGCTACTTTTCCCTTCAATGTCATCTCAGAGAGGTGAACAGGCAGAAAGGCCTCAAACACCAGCGTCGTGGCTCAACGCCTGTCAGCCACAGCCAGATAACCAGCCGTGAAACACACAGGCAGAACAGGCTAATGGAAACTCACTGATTCCCACTGGACCATCGGATCAAAACACAGCTCCAAAACCTTTACCGGGAATCATTGTCGTCAAGTGTTCAGCTTACAGCAGCAGCCTCTTATTTGTTTGTCAAACGCTGAACAGCAACTGCCGACAAAACCGAAGGATGAAACTGAAGAAAAATGCTTCAGAAACTTACAAATACCAAAACAAAGTCATTGATACTACACACCATACCACCAAATACTACGTATGTAAAAGTAATAGAAGTTAATCACTGATATGACTGTCAAGTTCCTAAAAAGCCTTTACGTTTAGTCAGTCAACTGTCAAAATTGGTATCAATACACAAGTGTCATATGTGATTTGATTTTAAAGTTATTATATGACTAAACAATTGCAATAAATTGCATTGAATGTTTTTTTTTAATTTGCATAGTCTTAATAACCACACTGAACAATAACTATAAAACTACACTTAATATTATGTAGTTATTTATAAGAACAATGACTGAATAAGCACCCACACAGGTACAGTAAATTTCTGGTTGTTTCTTATGAAAGCGTTTAACCTTTCAGCTTTAAATGTAAATGTAACGCATAGCTTATTTTGAAGCACTTCACATACTGTACAAACGTAGCAGACGTTGGAAGCTGAATGCTATTACCCTTCTCAGGTGCACATAATAATGACCAGGGGCAAGGGGAAAGGGGGGATATGGTCTTGTGGAGGTATATAAATGAAAGGAGGGAAGGGAGAAAGAGTGATTGAGCACCTTGGGTTTGAGCAAGCTGTCCCGTCTGTTCGCCCCTACCTCTCCACTCCATCATTGCTGTGGACACATCCCGACCACTAGAGAGAAAAAGAGAAAGACAGAAACACCTACAACAAAGTATAATGGATTTGTACAGGATGGGTTCAAATCACGACAACTATGAATTTCATAAGAAACTGTAAGAAAGCAGGTGAAACTAGTTTCCAAAATCCTTGCTCTAAAATAAAATAAAATAAAATAAAATAAAATAAAATAAAATAAAATAAAATAAAATAAAATAAAATAAATTAAAATAATAATTTTCCACATTGCTGCCTGGTGTGACATTTTTTTTTGTAAGTTGTCACAATATAACATGTTATTATTGTTTTAAAAAACAATGAAATTATTTATATGAAATCATTGTCAAAATAACAAACCTCTGTAATATTGGCAGAAAATAGAGCTATTGTAAATAGAGGTAAAAAGGTTGCAGATACAACAATTTCCCTTGCACTTCATGATAATAAAGTTATATTACTATAATAAAACTATCAAATAAAATAGCTTAAAATAAAGTACTTAAAATAAAGTTAGTCTCTTCTTTGCCAAATTTAGCTGGTTCTAAATGCAGATAAAACTAGTCTACTGATCCATTTATTTATTTATTTATTTATTTATTTATTTATTATTATTATTTTTTATTTACTTATTTATTTATTTTTTTATTTATTTCAATCAAGCAGTTAAAACAAAATCTTCTGAAGGAATATGATTGCTTTACATTATGAACACCAAAATGGCCTCTTATTCACATGAACAACAAGCACAACAAGCACGTCTCACGTGATCAAATTTGGATGTGGTAAACATTTGAATGTGGTTCACTAATCAATGTTTATATATGAACAAAAACCCACTTAAAATCTGTTCAACGCATACTGTAAATTGAGTGTCTCTTCAAAACAGATTTGATCAAATATACCTTCAAATATGAGTCTTATAGGTTTGAAATAAGATGAGGGAAATGAGTAAACTATCATTTTAACTATAAATTCCTGCCATATATCCAGCGGCAACTTGATGTCAAAACAACATCAAAAAACACATCAAATACACATCAAAAATGCTTATCGATTATGATGTCAATTGACTGCCTTGATGTCAAAACAGGACAGACCTGTGATCGATGTTTGACGTGTTTGTGACATCAGTGTTAGATGTCAATTTGATGTAATTTGGACATCAAGGTATATTTTACATGCATTGTACAAAATACAAAAATTAATACAAAATTAAGTGAAAATGTATAAAAAATTAAATGGCTTTTAAATCAATTTCTTTTTCTGATAATACATTTTGTGTCATTATTTTGATGGTCAAAATGGCATCAATGTGTAGATGTTAAATGGAAGGTTTTGATGTCAGATTTTTGGACTCAATTCAGCCTACACTGTAGAAATGACCAGTTCATCAAACCGTTCATCATAGTTTAAAAATATCTCAGTATTTTTGACCATACAATGAAAGTCAACGTGGTCCTAGTGTTGTTTGGACCTATTGTGTTTGCACAAACTTTCCCAGAACAAGAAAGTTTTGAAACATTGATCCATTTATTCAATCATTAATTTCCTTTGGCTTAGTCCCTTATTTATCAGGGGTTGCCACAACAGAATGAACTAACCACCAACTACTCCGACATATGTTTTACGAAGTGGATGCCCTTCCAGTGACAACCAAGTACTGGGAAACACCCATACACTCTTGCATTCACACATATACTACAGTCAATTTTTGTTTTACCCAATTCAATATTGCATGTCTTTGGACTGTGGGGAAAACTGGAGCACCCAGAGGAAACCCATGCAAACACCAGGAGAACATGCAAACTTCACACAGAAATGCAACTGGCCAGCTGGGACTTGAACCAGTGACCTTTTCCTGCTGTGAGGCGACAGCGTTAACCACTGAGCAACTGTCATTTTTGGATGAACTGTCCCTTTAAAAACACAAAATATTCATTAAAATCTTTTAGAGTTACGTCATTCCTGAAGCGTCACTCATCCTCGCTCGACACTTCATGTCCTCGGACATTGTTTTGATTAGAAGTAGTCCCTTTTGAAACGTGTCTCTGAATCGCTCAGGGCCGTCACATTTTAAAACATATCTTCAAAGCCGCAATAGAAGCCATCAGTAATTGAGGTGATAAATCTATTTTTTCCTTCATCGCTGTCTCTCGCTCCATGTCTTTCGAGTGTGTCGCTGATGAGTGGTAAATTGGAAATTATTCAGAGAGGTAACAGCACTCTTAGATGCAGTTCCATTATAGTCTGTCAGTCACGGGAGACAGATAAATTACTCACGTGTCAATCTAGCCATCAAGCAGCAGACGTGGGGATTGTGGGATTGATCAATGGAGGAGAAAAAAAAAGCCACTGTAATTCCTCTCGATGTGACGGCATGAATAAATCAGAGTGCTTTTATTTATTTATTTTTTTTTTTCTACCGTGCATTAACTCCTACCTGAAAAATAATACTGCTCAAATGCTCAAAGGACAAAGAGTAATTGTGGATCAAACCGGGGTGGGACAAAGCGTCACACGGAATCAGAGAGATCAAAAACACAATTAAAAAGTCTTTTGGTGGGGCCGCCGAGACCTGATGAGGTATTTGCTGTGATGTTAGACTTTTCCATTGGCTTTTAATGGGAGCGAGGTTGTGTTCGATGCTGTTTAATGGTAGAGGAGAGAGGAAACACCTCTCGTGTTCAATAGCAAATTAATTGCTACGATTAGTCATTGGTAGACTTCTCAAACGCAGTCCTTTGGAGAGCTGGATTCAGCCTCTCAAATCCTCTCATTTGTAATTGGCTGTCTGCTTGAATAATTGATTGGAACAAATGTGAACTGGATGAGAAAGTCTGAGTGTCCTCCATCATACAAACATAAACGCACACACAAACCCACAGAGTTCACTCCTGGTTGAACTATAATGCTAGCTCAAGCATTAATGTTTGAACAAGTTTTTAGAGTTTTCTTTTGCTATGCTAACAACATCACACTAGCAGGAGTGCTGTTTAGCTGCAGGTAATTAAGACAAACTACACAATTGTGAAGTGTGATATTACTTTTATATATAGACTATACATTGCTTGACCAATCAAATTAAACTAACAGGTGTGTATAACATCATAGTTTACATTCTATATAATATAATATAATATAATATAATATAATATAATATAATATAATATAATATAATATAATATAATATAATATAGTACCACCAAGTACCATCAAAATCAAATTGTGTTTGGGTGAGTGTGTGTATGTGTGCTAGATTTGGTGGTTTACAGGGACAGATATTTGTATGATATTGGCATGGCCTAGGTATAACAACAGCGAGGTGGTTTATGATGACATACCTTGTAAATCAAAAATCATACTTGTGTTTGTGTGTGTACTTCACTTTACCATGCTGAAAGCAGAATTCACACACTAAACTTTGTTATGCAGAAAAATTCAAAACTTATTCATATATTTGCACAAAAACTATCCATGGAAGTCAATGGGATGAAAAGTGTAGTGTGACCACAGCTTGAGTTAACTATAATACCCCTGAACTACATTATCATTACATTATTATACATTTCAGACAGTAAACTAAATATACAATTAAAAAAAACAACAACCCATGGCTCATTCTGAAAACGTACCGCTATATACATTTCTGGACAGCGCCAAATACGTCCCAGGAGTATTTCTTGACCCACCCCACCCACTTCCCTAAACCCAGCCGACAGTTTTAAAAACCAATCCAGAAAAAGAAAAGCCCTTTGTCTATGTGTTCAGATTTTACTACATTCTCACCCTGTTACATACTTGTTTATTTTATTTTTTGGCTTCTGTTTTTGTCTTACCCACTTTCTGGAACCATTCTTCACCGGACTCAAACCCCGTCGTCATGGTCAACTCTCTGCATCTCAAGTCCACCAATGTACATGTCGAGCTAACTGGACAAACTGGTAACAGCCGGAAAGCCATCCATACAGAGGTAAGCGGTCAGCTGGTAAGCATGAAAAGGAATAGCGTCATACCGCCCTGTATCGTTCAATTTAAAGACGAAATGAAGCCATACGCACTTCTGGCTACATAATTCGCAATCTCCAGAAATGTATATAGGGCTACATTTTTAGAATGAGCCTATGTTGAAACAAAATATAGGTTTCTAAACTGCTGTTTTAAACCACTTTGCGTAAAATGAAGATGTTTACATAGATGATAAAGATTTTTCATGGAACTCTCAATGCCAATAAGGAACCTTTATTTTGAAAAGAGCTGTTTCTTTTTTTTTTAATAGTTACTACTGTAGAAAACGGGACAGCTCGTAATTTTTATTAAACATTACACTGGTTTCAAAGAATTATACCATCACCAGGAGCTCTTTTGTTCTCACTCCTTTAAAATATTCAATGCTCTCACATGAATCTACTGTATTATGAAATATTGAAACAAGATGAAAACAATTACCGTGCAACAAGCAGAAAATGAGCATTCTGTTAGCCACTGAAGGTCAAAGACAAAGCCACAATGCCACAATGCCACAAATACAGCATAGAGATTTTCTTTGTTTCCAGATTTCTCAAAACCTCAGGCAGGTATAGCACTGATTTAGAATGATCAAATATTGCTGTATAATGCAGAATGACATGACTATGCAGATTTAACTATAAAATATTCCACAATGCTAATATGTCAAACCTAATCTTAATGTGATTAACTGACCACCCATTGACCATCAATGCGCAAAATCCTCACACAAATACACATGCTGGTCGTATCCCGAGGTTCTCACATGAACTTCAACACCACTGCGAGCTGCAGGGAGGATTTAAAATTCATGAGGAGTGATTTTAATGTTTTCTTTGCTACAGGCAAGCAAAAGAAACAATTAGCGTAGCACTGGCGCTAAGGTCCAGCAAAATCAATAGTCCCTGATAGTATTGTAAGCCTATTGACCAGATCCTGCGGTTCACCCCGACCCTGTGCTGCAACAGACACCCTTACAGGGGATTAAGCATTTGTGCCTGTGTGAAAGGAGAAGAGGAGCTGTGCATAGTTAAACAGCCTTCAGGAACGATAGCAATCAGAGAGCTGCTGGCTGAGGTAGACTGACACTGAGCATTGACTTGATGTTAGAGTGTTTCAAGAGATGAAGGCTCCTTCAGGGTATACTGTAGTATAATACTGTGCTGGAGGACAAAAGAAAAATCAGCAAAACAAAATGATTATCCAGACAGAAAATTTTACAAAATAACACAGACAGAAAACAAGAATGCATCCTTTGATATACAGTTTTTGCACTGCATTTTCAATGATTTAAAAATAAAGCAAATTTTATAGAGATTTATTTAATAATCACTTTTTGTCTGTTCAGTGATACTGTACTTTAATAATACTGTACTTGCTGCTAAAGTCTTGAAATTCATTTGTTTTATGCTTGTAAATATTTAAACAGTAAGTTTAAAAATGATATAAAATGATAAGATATATATATAGATATCATTTTATATAAGATATATATAAAATGAAAGACTTTGGAACTTTCTATTCATCATACAGTATAATTAATAACTTGACAGACTTTTTAAATATTACAATATTTAAAAAAGGTCATATGACAAAAAAAAAAAACTTTGACATCACACAAATAAAATATATAAAAAATATGTGAAATCACAAAACAGCTATTTTGAGATCGATTTTTTAAGTGAAGTTTCACAAACAAATTTCAAGAGGAGCACGTGATATGATCGACTACAGCTGATCCTTATCACTAATCATTAGCTAGCCTATCAAAACTACTATAAATATCCTGCCTAAATTTCATTCCCTATCTTTGTTTTTGAACAAGCTGGAAGGCCAAAGGTTCAATTGAACCAGTCGGCACTTTCTGCGCAGAGTTTGCATGTTCTCCCTGTGTTCGAGTGGGTTTTCCCCGGGTACTCCGGTTTCCTCCCACAGTCTAAAAACATGTACATAAATCCATCGTAACACCAGTCACAAGCACTTAAAGCATACATACTGAATCAATTCTCAGTATATATAAAAAATATTAGAAAAAACACAAACTGGGGGCTCTCAAGAAATACCTGATCTCGTATCCTTCCTAATGCTCTTTGACCAGGCGAGAACCATAGGCTCATCTATCTCCAAGCTCAGGATTCTCTCCCGGGACAGCATGCCAAACCTGCTATCATAGTTAAGCATTATGTAAGTGTGAACTCTTGAAACAACATTACTGTAACAGTAGGATGCTGGAAAACTGAGTTGAGGATCCACACACAGTTTATTATTAAGAGTAGTCAGGCAGGCAATGGTCAAATAGGTTGCAAACAGGAGCATACAGGTAATCCAAAATACGTAGTCAACAAACAGGCGAATGGTCAGGACAGGCGGTGAAAACAACGGAAACAATAAAACAATGTAAAGGGTTAAAAACATGGCAAGGCAAGGAAACGCTTCGTAGTGCTACAGGATAACAAGACTCAGTAGTGTGTGTGAAAATGAGAGGTGTCTTTATAGTCCAGGTAATCATTGATTATGTGTTTTAGCTCTGTGTGTGTGTGTGTATGTGTGTGTGTGAGCGTGCGTGCGTGTGTGTGTGACTGTCTGGATTATTGTACAGCATCATGGTAGTTGTAGTTCATGTGGTGGCAGATGTGTAGTTCTCCAGCAATCTGCATAGGTTTGATTTGATAGTTTTGACTGCTATTTAAATCTTCAGAAACATAAAACAACACACACAAGCTGTTCTAAATGTGACTGAAACACTCAGACAGCAAGATCTCCAGATGAAGGACAGATGATGTCCATTTCCTTTATACCTATGATTTCTAGAACATTGCATCGAAATGCACGAGTGCACAGAATATTGCTGAGAATCTCAAGTGGCAAAGGGTTTAATGCTGCAGATGAATTTGCTCTTCAGTTTAGTGATAATAATAAGCATCAGGCCTTCGTTGAGCATCTGTCAGGCTAGTTTGTTTGGTGTGTTCCGGGAGTTTGCCCAATTCAGATTGTAGAATCAGTGTTGGCCATAGGTGAAAGAGAGTGCTCTGATTGGCTGTCTGGCTACAAATCAGAGTGTGAGAGCAAAAACTGAAGTGATAAAATTAAACAAACAACGCAATTTAAAAAAAGAACATAAAGAAGCCTGTAATTTTATCACATTTCTTAAATATTTGCAAACAATATGGATTATAATAATATCAGACAAATTCGCATGAGAGAATCCTTCTGTGGTGAGCAAAAAATGGTTATGAACGGTAAACACTGCTTTTTTATGGTTTGCATGTGTGCAGCAGTTTTTCTATTGTGAAAGGACAGTACAGATACTGCAACTTCCAGGTATGAAAAGATACATCCTCTCACGCAGGTGCAGAATGTACATTTTGTTTCAGTCAGCTGTCATCTGTTTACTGTGTTCAGCCATGGGGCAGCCGTAGCCTAATGGTTAGAGAGTTAAACTCGGGATTCAAAGGTTGCAGGTTTGGATTCTGTTACAAGGAGGATGTGTTGGTGGGGAGAGTGAATATCCACCTCAATACGACTGCTGAGGTTATTCCCTTAAGCAAGGCACCGAATCCCCAATTGCGTGTGTTTATGTGTGTAAGTCACTTTGGATAAAAGCATCTGCAAAATGTTCACATGCAGTTTTTTGGTCCAGATGAAACTAGACCCAGCCGGCATGAGATTTGACGTCTGTGTGTCCTGTGCTTAAGAACATTTAATCAAGTGTAACCAAACCTCTTATTAGAAGAAAGAATCAAAAGACAAGACTAATCTTTGCTGAGAAGCATGTTTATGAATAGGGAACTGGTTCAAAGTTCACATTAGTGATGAAAGCAAGTTTAATATAGCTGGGTCCCATGAGAAACATTATGTTACTTGTCAAACAGAGGAAAGACTGAACCAAAGTTCCTTTCAAGAAAAGTCTATTCACTTGGCAGCCATATTTGCAACGCCTCTGGGCAGCTCATCCTAGACCAAAGTCCTATCTAAACGAATGAGGGAACTCGAAATTAAATTACATACTTTAAATAAGCAACAAAATCTGAAGTGTCCTGCTCCATTATTGTTGTTGATTAAGCCATTATTATATTTAAATTATGCAATTTCCAGTTTGCTCCACATATTGTTCAAAAGATTGGCACAACACCAATTTCCTTTACAGCTCTTTTAATAGTAACACGAGGACACGGTTAGAAACACTGAGACAGAGACAAAATAAGGTGCAAAAACTGGAGGATAGGCATGGGCCAGTATAAGATTCTGATCGTATGAAAACCTTGGATAAATGAATTACAGTTTCACAGTATCACGGTATTGTGATTACTGCTCTAAAATATATTCTTTTCAAATGCCTGGGTAAACTTTTATATTTTACAATATAATTTACAATATATTTTATTTTAAGAAACATTTCAAACATTTTGGAGCAGTAAATATGTGAGGCTAAATAATTAAAATAAATCACTGACTTCAGTCTTCATTTTCTTTCAAAAACACAGATTTCTTTGCAACTTGAAAGGACATCTTTGAATATATTTCTTTTGCATATCTTTCTTTATATATATATATATATATATATATATATAT
>CAIGQW010054307.1:9053512-9061012 GCA_903798125.1 Danio choprae
CTGTCTGTCTGTCTGTCTGTCTGTCTGTCTGTCTGTCTGTCTGTCTGTCTGTCTGTCTGTCTGTCTGTCTGTCTGTCTGTCTGTCTGTCTATCTAATTATCCATCCATCCATCCACCTGAATAAATAAATAATAAAAGAACACTTGAAAATGTACTCAGTTTGTTATGTGCACTTAAGTGTTAATATTTATTTTAATCTATGAAGGTCTGATAATATTTAAACAAAATATAAAATAATGCCGTCATTTATAGCTATCTTTGTCATTTATGTACAACAAAATATGACAGTTGGTCAGAATAATTTGTTCATAATGAAATGTTTTCATTTTCTGTCATTGCAAATAAGGGTTATTCCACTAAATATTGATTTCTTACCTCTTCTGAAGTTTAAAAAAAATCTGTATTGTGTTGTTTTAAGACCTTTTTGTCATATTAAAAATGGCTCTAAATGACAGTAGTTTACACAATAAAACGTAAAATGTACTTAAAACATATTTGTCAAGTGAATTAAATTCAAAGAGACTACGCTTTTGTGAACAAAGCAAACTAAAAGGGTCCAAGATATGTGCATCCACCTGCACTGGAGCACGCGTGGATGGATTTAAGCTTTTTTTTGTTTTAAAGATTAATTAAAGATGCTGTTATGACATGATTTAACCCCCTTTTAATCCCCCCTGTGCTTGTTTGGACTGCGATGTCTCAGACAGAACTTGACATCAGATGCCATTTCAGCGAAGCTACACTTACACGGAGCCATCAGACAATATAAATGTATGCAAACTGCCAATTTAGATTTGTCTAGTGCTCTTTTGCAGTGATTTCAGAGAAAACCCCCATGAGGCTTGGATTTGAGCATCACAAGACTCACTCAGTGCCCTCAACACACTAGATGCCCGTGAGTGCAATACATTATGAATGCAGCTGCAACGCATCTCAACAAAGACATAATCTATTATGTAAATGGGCATTCTGTATGTCTGAGTTAAGTGGCTGTGAGCGTGACAGTTCTGTCGTTGAAGGCCCATTTTATTGTTTTATGGCTGACTCATGGCATTCACATAAACTACCATCTTATATGGTATATTACAGTTTCTTTCTGTGTTATTGTCTGAGGATTTATTAGATGCATGTTTAGTTTTCGCTTGCATTTATATACAGCTGTAGTAGGTGTAATAAATAAGAATTAAAAGGGACGTACGCATGGAGTATTGACTATTTTTCTTGCTTGTTTGGAATAAAAGAATGCTTTATATATATATATATATATATATATATATAACTTACATTTACAGATGTGGCTTTATGAGCATAGAAGGGATGTTTAATGTTACAAATAACTTCTAAATTGTCAAAACATGGGAGGAATAATGTTTCATCGTTATTCGTCATCTATGCCAACATTCTTAATATTAAAAAAACATATAAATTAATTAGTGATAAAATGATTTTAAAATAATTAAGGATAAAGGATAGTGGCAAAAGACTTTGTATTTTGGTGGTGCACTGTGATCCTTAAATGCAGTCTTTTAATATTCATTCATTCATTCATTTTCTTTTCGGCTTAGTCCCTTTATTAATCTGGGGTCGCCACAGCGGAATGAACCGCCAACTTATCCAGCATATGTTTTACGCAGCGGATGCCCTTCCAGCTGCAACCCATCACTGGGAAACATCCACACACTCTCATTCACACACATACACTACGGACAATTTAGCTTACCCAATTCACCTATACCGCATGTCTTTGGACTTGTGGGGGAAACCGGAGCACCCGGAGGAAACCCACACCAACACGGGGAGAACACGCAAACTCCACACAGAAATGCCAACTGACCCAGCCGAGGCTCGAACCAGCGACCTTCTTGCTGTGAGGCGAACGTGCTACCCACTGCGCCACCGTGAGGCCCGTCTTTTAATATGTCACCAAATATTTTTTGTTAAATATTTACAGGATTTTTTGGTATATAAAATGTTCTTGCTCTGAATGACATTGTATTATTATACTTGGCTCAGTCTTAAAAGTGATATTAATTAAATATGTGAATAGAGACAGCATTATGCCTAAACAATTTATTAAATTTGATCATTACAAGGCACTCTTTAGGGGACTATATTATGCCCCTTTTTACAATACGTAAAATAAGTCTATGATGTCTCTAGAGCAGAGATGCCCAAACTATGGCCTGTGGGCCAAAGTTGGCCCATGGTAACGTTTGATTTGGCCCGCCAACCAATAACAGAAGAGATGGACAAATGATGGGTTTGGTTGGGGCGAATCCCTCATTCAGAGATTATTATTTGTATTTACATAACTAAACATTTTGTAATTGCTGAGCTACAAAAAATATATAATTATTGATACGATTAAAGTAATCTTTTATATATTTTTAAATATGAGTAAATTAGGAGGTTACCAAGTCAACTTTAATGTAATGCAGTTTGGTATATTTCTCTTCTGCCCACCACACTCAGTCAAGTTTGGTTTTTGGCCCTTCATAAGAAAAAGTTTGAACACCCCTGCTCTAGAGTGTGTATGTGAAGTTTCAGCAAAATACTCGACAAATAATTTTTTATAGTTTAAAGAAACAAATTACGTGGGACATTACTAAATTAGATTTGTTTGTTTAAATTTAGCCCACATACATTTATTGCAACCACTTACCTTGAAAACATTTAGTAAATTTAATGAATCTTTTTTTTTCAGTGTAATACCTTCAGTTATACTTCAGTTAAACTTGAACTTAAATATTTTTGTTTATGATCTGTATACATGTGAGTATTTGCTTTAAAAACAAAAAAGCAGTTTCAAACTTAATATTGCTAACTACAACAACCACTTAACTAAATTGTACAAATGTATTTCTTTTTTGTTATTTATATTTTGGCAAGCTTGCGTTGAATTACCTACAGTAGATTAAATGATCATCTTGCTGTGCTAATAATGGGAATTTAGCCAATCATGAAATGTTTTTTCAAATAGAAACCCTTAAAGAGATCACCCAACAATGAAAATATACTCACTATTTACTAACCCTCAAGTGATTCCAAGGCTTTATGAGTTTCTTTCCTCTGTTAAACAAAAAAGAAGACACTTTAAAGAAAGCTGAAAAACTGTAACCATTGACTTCCACAGTAGGAAAAACAAACATTATGGAAGTCAATGGTTACAGGTTTTCAACATTTTTCAAAATATATTATTTTGTGTTTAATTAAATTTTAATTAATAAATTGTGTTTATTTAATGTGGATAATTCACCCAAAATCTCACCCATTTATTCACCCTTCACTTGTTTCATTCATTCATTCATTCATTCATTCATTCATTTTCCTTCGGCTTAGTCCCTTTATTCATCAGGGGTCGCCACAGCGGAATGAACCGCCAATTTATCCAGCATATGTTTTTCCAGGCCACAACCCAGTACTGGGAAACATCCATACACAGTCATTCACACACATACACTATGGCCAATTTAGTTTATACAATTCACCTAAACCAGAGCACTCGGATGAAACCCATGCCAACAAGGGGAGAACATGCAAACTCCACACAGAAATGCCAATTGAACAAGCCGGGACTCGAACCAGCGACCTTCTTGCTGTGAGGTGACAGTGCTAACCACTGAGCCACAATGTCACCCCCAAAACCTATTTGAGTTTCTTTATTCTGTTACACAAGAATACAAAAGATTTTCAGAAAAATGCTTATAGCTGGCACCCATTGACTTCCATTATTTTTCTTATTCTACTATGGAAATCAATCAACCAACATTCTTTAAAATATTTTTTGTGTTCTACAGAAAAAAAAGTAACTGATAAAGGTCTAAAACCACATGAGGGAGAATAAATGATGATGTAATTGACATTTTTGGGTGAGATATCCCTTTAAGATGTCGCCCCTATTTTGTTCTGAAGGTCAAAAAAGTGCAAACTGGCATGCAAAACTATTTTTGATACTGGCAAAAGAATGCTTTTTTGAGGAGGAAAATGCTACAGAAGTGCCGAAAAACGCCACTTCACAAAAAACAAGAATGATTGCTGTACGACATTACCAGCAAACAGTTGAAGTGCCGCATCTGCTGGGAATAATTCAGCTTGAAAGTCAACCCACAAAACAAGATCCTTGTCCTTCCTCCGTACTGAATTCTCAATATCATCACTTCAGGGGTGATAGATTCTCTGTCTTTCTGTCACTCCGTCTTTTTTCTCTTTTACCGATAATAATCCATAATGCAACCCAGATACAGTACAAGCCTCCTGCATTATTCAGAGAAAGTTTCTCCTTTGATTTATGTTCTCTCTCTCTCTCTGAATCCCTTCATTCTTTAAGTCCCTCTATGTCGTCATGCAGCAGTTGCAGATAATGCAGTTGTGGAATGAGAAGATGAGAATACAGGTGCAGTGTGTGCGTGTCTGTGTGTGTATGTGTGTGTGTGTGTGTGTGTGTGTGTGATGTCGTCTCATACTGAATAATTATAGCAGCTCGGCCCAGGCAAATCCTCCCCAGAAGGTAGTGCGTCTGCAAGCCTTCCACCTGCCATGCACTAAACGCCGCCCCATCCATCAAACACCCACTTGACAAATACATTCCATAATAGAAGTTTATTTTTATGGGGAGGCCGAATCACAGACCTTCCCATGCATACAAAAACGTGTCAGAATTATTTATGAGAGCTGCTGAGATGCACAATATGTCATATCAAAGTCTGGATTCGCTCCTCCGCCCCGCATGCCCCTGTCAATACCCACACAGGCTATCAATAATGTGAAACAGCACAGAGATAAGCCCACCGAACACAGGGTCACGGCGAGAGGGGAGGACGCCATCCAACCCATGCCACACACACACACACACACAGATGCGCATATAAACATAAACACCGCTAGACTAAAACACAAATGCATAAACGGGTGCATAGGGATGTGAAGGAGTCAAAACATCCTCTGGCTGATAGTGTTTTTATGGCCCAAAGAAATGTTTTTTTCTTTAAGTAAGTTCAGTTTTGTTTTAATTCAGGTTTTAATTGAATTAACATTCTGATGTTTAATTAACTTTTGTAAAGCTATATTAAATATACTACATATAACTAAATATATATTAGATTTTGTTTTGGTTTATTTATCACAACTTTGACATGGATATTGGCACAAGGCTAGGCTCGACAACTTTTTATAAACTATATAATATTCTGCACTATAAAATAAACTCTAAACTAAAAATTAGATAATTTACTGTATATATAATGACTTGATTCTGCAAATCTGTCTCCATTTACCTTTTTTTAACAGTGCAGTTTTGACATGGTGAAATGTTACAGCTTTTGGGCTGAGCGTGCATAAATTAACAGCAACTTTTAAGTGATTTTGCCCTACTTTTGATTTATTAATCCACATATTCTTACATTATATACATATTCTGCACTATAAAGCTAATATTATGACTCTTTTGACTTGATTTTGCACTTTGGCTTGCTTTTTTGCATCAGTGAAATCATATAGGTCTATGTTATAGCTGAGCAGTGTACAACAGCACACAAAAAAGCAATGAATAGAGACATATTGAGGGGGAAAAAGTTCTTAAATAAGTTGTCAGTCCTTGCTCAAAGCATTTGGCTTTAAAAAGATCAGTGTTTCATACACACCAATGCAATTTTTTTTCTCAACAATGCAATTTTGATAAAGTGACTCTTACTGTAGAGTCAGGTGTGGCTTATTTTCTAGAAAATATGTGAACACAAAACCAAAAAAAGTCGTAATAGACATAATAAGAAACATTTTTGGAAATTGAGATTAAAATATCTTCTGAAAGCTGAAAAAATAAACTTTCCATTGGTGTATGGTTTGTTAGAATAGTACCTACAATATTTCTACTATAATTTTACTACTTGAAAATCTGGGGTGTACTTGAGAATCACAGGGCCTAAAAAATCTAAATATTGAGCAAATCACTTTTAAACATGTTACTAAAATTAAAGTCTTTAAATATTTACAGTAGAAAATGTATAAAATGTCTTCATGGAATATGATCTTAACTTAATATTCAAGTGATTTTTGACAAAATAAAAAATATATAATTTTGAATTATGTAATGTATTTTTGGCTATTCCTACAGATATACCTGTGGTTTTGTGCTCCAGAGTCGTGTATGGTAATTTTGGTAGACAAAACTGAACTGCTTATTCAATGAAACAAACAAAACAAACATACTTCATTTTTAAGGGGTCTTCGTTTGATTAAGGGGAATGTTTGTTTCAGTTTATTGTCAGGAGCCACATGTTATTAGTTGTGTTTTGCCTCTATTGTTTTTTTTTTTTTTTTTTTATTTGACTATGAAAGTGCTGGTAACTGTCGACCTGCATTTTATAAATCACTAAAGGCCACAGTTTCAGTTAAAATTTTCTTTATTGTTCAACTGAAAAAAAGACACATACAGTACATCTTCCATGATTTGAGGGTGAGTATATGAACAGTATACAGCTATACTTTGGATTTTTTCATTCCTAAATTTTTCCAAATTACATTTAGAGCTCTATCTTATTGATCTACTGTAAGCACATGGTCTAATGTGCACAGCGCATGTGCACTTAGGGCATGTCCATATCCACTTTTGTCATTTTAAGAATGGGAAATATAATTGGCATACCGAGCGCATGGTCTAAAATAGTTGTCCATTTTCTCTTAATGAATTATGGTGTGTTTTGGGCGCAACATGCATTAAACCAATCAGAGTGTCGTCTCCTATTCTCTTTAAGAGCGTTGCGATCATGCCACTGCTTATTTTCTATTTACATGGTGGACTTTGTAAGTGGAAAATCTGAACATTTCACTAGTGAGGAAATAAATCTGCAATTAGCCAATGTCACTTACCATTACTGCAAAATCGGTAGGTGAGCTAATATTGATACATGCCATTACTATCCATTATGACATGTAGACATTTTTATATTTATGTCGACAATAATAATATTTGACATTTAAATTATATAAATGTTCATATATAAATATATTTGTGTGCTGCTGTGTATCCCTGTGTGTGTAATAAGCAAGATGTATACAAGCCGTGGGCCCACCACATATCGCCAACACACTATTCATCTAACAAATACAACTGCACCACAGACTTTAGAACAGCTTTTAGTTGGTCGATAGCACAATCTATTTTAGTTGCCTCAAAATAGCAATAAGTCAAAAATGCGACTTAAACCTCCTTTTCAAACCAGCACGCCCATGGGGGCACAAATACTTTTGCTATTTAAACAACATGGTGCAGGACGTGAAAATTATACCAGCACATATACTGCTGAAACTAGCAAAAAAAAAAAACACTTGCGCCTGGCTCCTCATTGCACTGGATGTATATTATGGCCGCAAAAGTGATTCCATCTGCATTGCATTGCCTTTTGCATTGCAGAAATCATTCAGCCCTACATTGACATTGCCGCCCAAAGGCAAAGTGCACCAACAACACATTTAGTCAAAATTAAGTCCTAAATTAGCCTTTGC
>CAIGQW010054307.1:9076486-9091877 GCA_903798125.1 Danio choprae
CACACACACACACACACACACACACACACACACACACAAGGAGAGTGACGGCTTTTCTCAGTGTTCACGAGAATCAAACCGAACTGCCGATAAATACAACACCATTTTCAAACCAAATCAAAATTGTTTCATGTCATGTTTTGACCATTTATTTACACAAAAACTAAAATTTTGGGGGCCTGAAAATGTTTTTAGCCCCCAAAACTGCAGTTCTTAACCCTTGTGTGCTGTTGGGGATGTTTTTTTCACCTCTGAGGTGCCAAATTTTATTTTGACACATATTTTGAGAAAATGATTTAGAAAATTAGAAGACAATCCACTCTGGGTAAATTTATTACTCTTCTGTTATGTCAGTGGCTGTTTTTGGCCCATTTACATCCATTATAATAAAAATTTTTGATTGCAAAGCCATGACACCACATTATTATGCATTCTTGATTGTTGGTGGTTTTCCCTGTTTGGAAGAGGAAAAATTGGTAAAAAAAAAATTGTATTTTTAAAAATAAATTATATACAAATATAAACAATTTATTACACAGTGGAGTTCAGTGCTGAATACACTAGTCAAGCAGAATCTGCCTTTGCCTTCATTTGCTCACTGATGTCTCTCCATTGACATCTATCCGTCGGGTGACAGTATGTAAATTTTTTTTAAATCAGATTAATTTACAACATTTAATTGAAACATTTTATTTCTGTTAGCTTTTTGTAGCTTAGCAATAAAGCAATCAAACAAATAAATTAGGAATTACAGTCTCTAAACCATCCCCATCATCATCTCTCTCTTCTCAGATGGGATGGTGGCCCAAATCAAAGGTTACCATAGGCCAACTTTGGCCTCTAGTTTGGGCATCTCTGCTCTAAAGGTACACCTAAAATGCTTTTAACTTTAGTATTCCCCATTAATTTCCTATGGGACAAATTAAAGGTAAATGTTATTTAGTCAAAAAGACTTAATTCAACAAAATTAAGTACTCTTTCTTTGCTCAATTAAATTTTATAAAAAGTAATTAACTATATAAAAAAAGAAAAGAAAACTATTTTGCCCATTTTTTTAGTTGGAAGATTATGTAAAAAATATTATTTTCTTAAAATCTACAGACTTCATTGTTATTTCTGTGCAGAATTTTGTAAAACAAATAAATAAAAATCTGCAGATTTACGTGGAATGTTTTTGAAAGTATAGTAACTAAAAACTTCATTCATTCATTCATTTTCTTTTCAGCTTAGTCCCTTTATTAATCTGGGGTCGGCACAGCGGAATGAACCGCCAACTTATCCAGCATATGTTTGATGCAGCGGATGCCCTTCCAGCCGCAACCCGGACAATTTAGCTTACCCAATTCACCTATACTGCATGTCTTTGGACTTCACTCCATTCCAACACGGGGAGAACATGCAAACTCCACACAGAAATGCCAGAAATGCCAACTGACCCAGCCGAGTCTCGAACCAGCGACCTTCTTGCTGTGAGGTGATTGTGCTGCCCACTGCGACACTGCGTCGCCTGTAACTAAAAACATGAAATAAAAAATAATAATTTTAACCTTAATTTAAACTTTAATAATATGATTGAAATTGATATAAAAACTGAATAAATATATACGCAAGTAAATAAAGTGATTAAATGATTGGCTAAAAAATCTGCACAGATTATAGGTAATATTTATTTTACTTCACTAAAAATATCACTGCAGTCAGTTCAGACCAACCAAGACCTAAAATTGTGGTGACTGATGATATCTAGTGGCTTATGATGACCTCTTTTTTGTGTGTTCAGATGGCAAACTTTAAAAAGTAGCCAAGTCTTGGACTGCTCAGATTAAGGAAACTATTTTAAAAAAAATCTAAATACAATGATATTGTCCACAAATGTCCTTGGGATATTACCTTTCATTCAGTGTGTAATATTGTTGTATGTGAATGTAAAAGATCCACAAAATCTTAAAGGCAGATTTATACTTCTGCATCGAGCACACGCGTATAGTCCTGCACAGCCTTTGCACGGCTGCATAGCTGATGTCGATACCAATGCCAATGCCGATGCGCACCTTTCAAAAAATTTTATTTCACGTCGCAATGACATGTAGCGCAAGCTCTGTGATTTGTCAGCTTGGTAGCAGTGACGAGTGTGGGCAGTGCTGAGAGCTGCGAGCCCGATGGAGCAAGTGTTTACAAGTGTCAAGTCCCGTGCAGAAGCTCCAGATGAAAACTTTTGTTTTGTGTTTACCTTATGATTAATGTTGTTGTGCATACGCTGGTTCCTGTCTCTGAATGAACGAGTTTTAGCTACTTTAAGGTAGTGTTCAGAAAAAACAAAACACTTGTGAAGAAACTCGACACAGAAGAACATAAAAACCTACTGCCAGCTAGCGTTTCGGAAGTGTTATTGCAAAGCAACACAAACAGCATGCAGAAATATAAATGCACGGCTACACGCAAAACATGCGCCGTGGGTCACTGGACACAGAATCACAGAAGCTGCTAAGAGAACCTCTTAACTTTTTTAAAGCTTTCAATAAAATGTACACTGCAAAAGCAATATTTGACTTTACTTTAAAGTGCTTTTAAAGTAATTTCACTTTACCTAAAACAGTGAGTAAACCCAATTTATATCAAAACTAAGTGGTCGCAGTGCACTTTTCACCCAGTAGTTGACCCAAAAAATGAATACGTACTCATTATTTACCCACCTACATTTCCAAACCTTACTGAGTTTCTTTATTCTGTTGAAACACAAAATAAGATATTTTGAAGAAAGCTGAAAACTTGTAACCCTTAAAATCCATAATAGGATAAACTAATTCAATAGAATTCAATGGTTACAGATTTCAAGCTTTCTTCGAAATATCTTCTTTAGTGTTTAACAGAAGAAAGAAACGTATAAATGTATGAAACAGATTTTCATTTTTGGGTGAACTATCCCTTTAACGTTTGCTTTTGAAAACACTGTTGATTGGGTTTAGTTTAGTGGTTTGCTGGATCTATGTGATCTGTATGACAAACCCTGTCTTCTCATGGAAGTATACAAGAAGCATGTGTTTCTAAAATGTACAACAAAACATACCGTAAGTAACGTATTTCAGAATCCTAAAAATTAGACAACGCCATCTAGTGTACTGTCATCTAAAATATGCAACAAAATGTACCCAGAGTAAAAAAAAAAAGTTTCACAAAAAATGTATACTGACACATGTATTTCCATTTACCCTGGGCTGATATATACTTTTAAATAAATATAAACTCTTTCACCTATGAAATCAGGCCTCACAGTGGCGCAGTGGGTAGCATGTTCGCCTCACAGCAAGAAGGTCACTGATCGCTGGTTCGAGCCTCGGCTGGGTCAGTTGGCGTTTCTGTGTGGAGTTTGCATGTTCTCCCTGTGTTGGTGTGGGTTTCCTCCGGGTGCTCCGGTTTCCCCCACAAGTCCAAAGACATGCGGTATAGGTGAATTGAGTAAGCTAAATTGTCCGTAGTGTGTATGGGTGTGTATGGATGTTTCCCAGAGATGGGTTGCAGCTGGAAGGGCATCCGCTGCGTAAAACATATGCTGGATAAGTTGGCGGTTCATTCCGCTGTGGCGACCCCGGATTAATAAAGGGACTAAGCCAAAATGAAAATGAATGAATGAATCTATGAAATCACTGTGAATACATACAATCTATAAAACGATTACAAATCCAGATGAATTCTTTCTTTACATATCTATTAAACACTTGGGCAAACTCTGCTTACATCTGTGAAATGCTTGTACAATAAACTAGGTAAAAAAAAAAACATACCAACATGGCAGTCGAAATATCAACATAGGCTCATTCTAAAAAACGTAGCCCTACATACATTTCTGCAGATAGCAAACGAACGCTATGGGGGCGGTATGACATTCCTGTATGGACGGCTTTTCCGCTGTCACCAGTTTGTCCAGTGGCTCACCGCAAACGTTGTTGTACTTGTGACTTGGAGGGGAATTGACTGCAATGACTGGGTTTGAGTCCAGCGAAGAACGGTTGCAGAAAGCAGGTAGGACAAAAACAAAAGCAAAAAAAATTAATAAACAACTAAATAACAGGGTGAGAATGTGGTAAAATCTGAAAATGTGGTAAAAATCAGGCTGCCATGAGGGCTTTTTTTCTGGATTGTTTTGAAAACACTGTCAGTTGGGTTTAGGGAAGTAGGTGGGCGGATCGATTGGTGCTTTTGAAAATACTATCAGTTGGGTTTAGGAAAGGAGGAGGGTGAGTCAGTCGATCGGGCAGTCAGTCAGTCGACAGCGGAAGAAGAGCAGGCGCAAATAGCACTCGCAAAAAAAATTTTAGATCTCAAAAACAAAAACTAAAACCTAAAAGCAAAAAACGAACCTCCTGGGGCATATTTGGTGCTCTCCAGAAATGTATATAAGGGTACGTTTTCAGAATGAGCCTGGGTTGCAAAATATCCTTGTTATGCCATGCTTGCAACTAATCACTCTGAAATTTTATCGCAAATTGTTATAGTAAAGTCAAAGCAATCTTTACAGTATACATTGTTTATGGAGGAAAAAAGGGAAGAAAGCCTCCAAAACAGACATGATAATGGAAGTTTCATTTCCAATACCTGCTTTACGCTTTAGACACACATACTGAATACTTTAAAATGAGTTGTAAACCATGTAATCCACAACATCTTGAGCTTCAGTAAATAGGTTTGCGTGGGTACTTTTTTAATACTTTGCTGTTATGTAAACATACCCTAGGATTGAGAAAAGTAACCGAATGAGGAAGTGATTTACAAAACTTTTGCCTCTGAAAGGTTAATGGTTTGCTCTACGGCCTCCTGCACTTTGACATTTTGTAAAATGTATCCATTTAGTGTTTAAAAATACTTCTAAGCTTCAAAAATCAACCGTTGACATGAGCCAGACTTTCCCAAGCTCTGCAGTTTGATCAAGTTCACAGCCAAGTTGCATATTGTAAAAAAGTTTGGATTTTAACAAGAAATGGATCAAGCGGTATATCTCACAGAAATCCACTTTTCTGACCATTTATGGAACACGGTCATTGCTAGCATGTTTATTTTAACTCTTACTACTTAAAGTTCAATCACATTGTGACTTACCAAATTGTTTTCCAGCTTAAATGTCGAACAGATCTCAAACCAGAGTGGGAATAATGTCTAACCACCAAGATATGAGGTAATCCAACAACTCTAGAAAATCATTAGGCAACCTGAAGTGTATATATACTGTCCATATAAACAAAATATTGCTACTATGTAGCTTTAGTATACTTCCAATTTGCTGAGGCTTATTTCAAGGTTTAAGAACACGCAACACTGTAAAAAATGCAGGGGGTTTCTGCAGGTTTCACCAAGTCATATTTAAGATATTTTAAGACCTTTTCATTATGAATGAAATTTCAGACTTATAAAGGGATAAACACTAGGGTTTTTACCTGCCCCTTTAAAACAATCCTAATTGCACACATAATTCTTAAATAATGTGTCAAAACAAGCAAACCATACATACATATTTTTTTCTATATAACTTTTCTTTGACAAGCTTTAAAAACTATAAGAAACAAAACACATATGGTCTATAAATACATGGAGAACTTACAAATGTTATTGTGAGGAAGATAGTTCATAAACATAAACATTTATAAATAGAGTATTGTTAAAAGTTTTGTTTTTTTTAGATAGATAGATTGTTGGTGACTGCATTGGCGTTGGCCTGATTAAGTAGCTTAACATAGCCATTGGAAAATTAAGACCCACTTAAAATGATTTCTGAATCATTTTAAATCAATATTGAATCGTGATTTTAGTCGACATTTCAGTGAATCGTGATTTTAGTCGACATTTCATTTCAGTGAAGTCTTTTTAGGCCTAAAATGTAGTTTTTGAAATTAAAGACATTTTAAGACACCTCAGACACTCTGCACACAATTCATTCATGTTGTCCCAACACAATTCGATTAAGTTAACATAACAAGTTTAAGTGGACTGAACATAAAACAATTAAGTTCTCGAGAAATGTGTTCTTTCAGCTCATTTTAAATTAGTTTGTACAAGCAACAAAAAAATATTTTTTAAGTGTACCTAAAATCTCTCAATGCATTGCTACTGTGTGATTTTTTTCTGTTTCCTTGCAATTAGGATGATGCATAATGCACTCAATCTAAGTAGTAATATGAACAAAATGCTGGAATTATCCAACAGCTCAATTAAATACTGTATGTGTATACAAACCCCGCTGCCCTGCGGTTCTCCTGTGTAAAATGACCCTCATTTGGGCGCTGTGTTTGGAGACCGCAGTAATCAATCAAACATGATTAGGTTAAATGACATAAGGCAGCAATGTTTGAGCCGGGCCGTGTGGTGACTTTCCTCCGTGCCACGGTTACCAGCTTCCTCCGTAATTAAGAATGTGTCTATTGTGCCCCAAAGCTGTGCAATTAGGACAAGCATTTAAGGAGCGGAATTCTTCTAATAAATGCTTGTTCATAATGACAATGCAGAGGCAAGTGCTGGACTGCTATGTTGTAAAAAATTAAGCATTCTGGTCGTAATGGTGGTCAAGTGGTTGAAACGTTTGGTTAGATTCATCATGATGCTCATGTGGGTGACTTTCAAGACCAACTTAAAACAGTGAGGAAAAAGAAGCAGATTTTGCTTGGCTGATGATATTAATTCTTCTAAATGGTGTTTAGTGATTAAAGAGAAAAAAAGTTTAAATAGTGGCCCAATTTTTATTATTTTTTTCAAATATGACAATTGTTTCAGGGTTACATTTTGATAATGAGTATACGAATGAATGCAAACATTCTCCCTAGTTTTCAGATTTATAATGATACTGTATGTTTGAGTAAAATGTCATTTTTGATTAGTTCTGTAAACCGCTGCGGACATGACTTCCAGATAAAAAAAAATATCAATATGTTAGTGCCTTTTTTCCCATGATATAACAAAAAGGTGACTTGTTTTTACAACTGTCATCAGACTTTTGAACAGTTTAACACTGTAAATATAACTGAGACCCAGTTCAAACTGGGTCTCTACCTCTAACTGGGTCTTCTACCTCTGGGTCCTCTAACTACCTTCAAACTGGGTCTTCTACCTCTAAACTTCAAACAGGCAAACTACTACATACAGTATTACTGTCACAGTCACGCCAGATTCTCCCCTCTCCCAATCACCCATTACCCCCAGCTCCATATAAGCATGCTTCACGCTGCACTCAGTGTCCGGCTTCGTTGCACAAATGATTAAACTACACTCTCCATATGGTTAGTGTCTGAATTATATCTAAAGTTACTCAATTCTCCCTGTTCCTTGTAATCTCCAATGTCTGCGTGTGTGATCTATCCTGGTTCCCAGTCTGGATGTTGTTTGCTTTCCCTGTCTGGTTCTCTATGTTCCTGGTTCTATGTCATTCTTAATCCGGTCCAGCCATATACATCCTGCGAGCAGTTTTCATGTGTTTGTTAACTGCCATCCTATTCAATAAACTGTTCATACTTACCACCCTTGTTCCAGTCCCTTCTGTGACATTTACATTATATAGTAATTTTGTGTGTGTGTGTGTGCGTGCGTGCGTGCGTGCGTGCGTGCGTGAGCAGTAACTGAGGAATTATAGCCAATGTGCAAAACTTATTTCACATTTATTCATAGTTTCTGTTATTTATATGGCTTATATTTTGTATACATTGATATTCTTATATTTATAATCCACAGAAGCTTGTATTAAATAACTTTTTAGTAAGTGTTTTACAGCGTATTTATTCAGGAGAGGTATTTTTCATTTATTTTGTAATAAATAAATAAATAAATTAAATAAAAATAAATTACCTTATTCTGCAATATTAGTGTGCGTTCGCTTTTGCGATTGTTTTAGAACTTCTGATGGGAGAAAGGACTAGGAATAATAAACGGCTAAAAACGGTCAAACAAACTGCTCTACAAACAAGTGTTTATTCATAAAAAGTAGAATAAAATAAGAAAATATCAGTTTGCAACTTCAAGCAGCATAACGAACCAATCAATGGAAGTGAAAGAGATTGGAAGTCTTGAGCCAAAAAGATTGCAATGGCTGCGCCCGCTCATACGTGAAGAATTAGGTCAAAAGTCTTTTATTGTCTACCAAAGCAATGTAATTTTGCTCTGCATAGCATGTTTTTGTGATCTTTTGAATGACAAAAGGAATCTTGAATTTTAAATGTTGTCAGATGTTTATACACATTTTTAGACAACACAATAAGAATGCTTTAACTTCTGGAAAGTTCCGAAATAATTTTTTGTTATTCAAACAAAATCATTTGTATTTTTCACTTGCAATAATAATAATAAAATATGACAATATGTTAATTTAAAATTCAGAAGAAATGTTATCAAAAGTGCTGGGTTGCAGCTAGAAGGGCATCCACTGTGTAAAACATATCTCAGAGTAGTTGGCGGTTCATTCTGCTGTGGCGACCTCTGATAAATCAGAAACTAAGCCAAATGAAAATGAATGTTATCAGATGAATGTTTTTACACATGAACATTTTACACAAACCTATACCTATAAGTAACTTGCTTTAAGTGAACAATACACAGCATTTAAATCTATATTTTATTGAAAAACTTTTTTTTTTAAATTATCAAATTGCATATTAATATCTAATTTTCCAATCTTCAGTATTGAAACTGTAAAACTCACTGATATCTCCCAGATAGCTGTGAGAGTCCTAAGGATAAAAAGCAATTGCAGTTTGGAGAAAACAGTAGAATAAAAAGTGAAAGTGTCAGAATACCCAAACCTACAGTTGGCCATACACACACACATTTACCACATTTACACACACACAAACATACACACACAAACAAATAAATACTGTACATGCAGGAAAAGTACGAAAAAGCTAAATTGTTAGCAGGAGAGAAGCAATAATGACAAGTATAGCGAGCAGAAGGGAAAAAAACAGCGAGGAGTGAAGTAGATCCAGAATAAGAGCTGGGCCAGAGTTCAGAGAATTGAGGAGGAGGCGAGTTGTCGTCAGTATGACTGAGTTTGTGAGTGAGACAGAGCTGTTCTGCTGCCGTGATGGAGGGTGATATAGATTAATGAGCGTGCACAAACGTCAGCACAGCGACGGCCTTCATAGCGATTCGCCGCACACAAACACCGCGTAAGTGACTGCATTGCTACAGCAGTCTTTACCACACAGAGGCCTGCATGGACTCAGCTGCTGTTGCAATGCTGTGAAACTATAGCATCAATCTTGACGGATCCGATGGGTATTACATCACACGAGAACAGATAAACCAGATCGGATGAGTTGTTGTGAATGTACACCTGTGACTGCACATTAGCCGCTTTCCACATTATGCCACGTCGCTTAGCAACCCTACAGTTAGGCTAATGAACTATATTATTTAGCGGAAGAGTTGCTTATTAGAGGTGCTACAGTACATGTAAAATGTGGTGGGTTTAACTACAGCATGCATTAATTACTTTGTAGATGTATGCACTGGAAGAATGGTGTAGGGTTTGTAATAGGAATTTAGAAATACATATGAATGAAAGATGACATGTGGAAGTAGAAATTATCTTTGTTGTGAAAAATTCTATTAAACTATTTTAAAATTGCAAAAATCTGAATAATCATTCATTCATTTTCTTTTTGGCTTAGTTCCTTTATTAATCTGGGGTCGCCACAGCGGAATGAACCGCCAACTTATCCAGCACATGTTTCACGCAGCAGATGCCCTTCCAGCTGCAACCCATCACTGGGAAACATCCACACACACTCATTTACATTCATTCACTACAGACAATTTAGCTTAACCAATTCAACTATACCGCATGTCTTTGGACTTGTGGGGAAAACCAAAGCACCCAGAGGAAACCCACGCAAACACGGGGAGAACATGCAAACTCCACACAGAAATGCCAACTGACCCAGCCGAGGCTCGAACCAGCGGCCTTCTTGCTGTGAGGCGATTGTGCTACCCACTGTGCCACCGAGCAGCCCCAAAATCTGATTATAATTGCAATAAATGAAAATGTGGCAACACTTTAGTAGTAAAAGTTCTCACTATTAACCAGTGGCTTATTACCTGCCAACTACAGTTGAAGCCCGAATTATTAGCCCCTTGTATATTTTTTTCCTCAAAGTTTTTTGCAACACATTTCTAAACATAATAGTTTTAATAACTAATTTCCAATAGCTGACTTCTTTTATTTTTGCCATGATGACAGTACAGAATATTTTATTAAATATTTTTTTAAATAGGTTAATTAGAGTATTTAGGCAAGTCATTGTATAACAATGGTTTGTTCTATAGCCAATCAAAAAAGATGTTGCTTAAGGGGGCTAATAATATTGACCTCAAAATTTTTTAAATTAAAAACTGCTTTTATTCTAGCCAAAATAAAACAAATAAGACTTTCTCTAGAATAAAAAAATGTTATAGGAAACACTTTAAAAATGTTCTTGCTCTGTTAAACATCATTTGAGAAATATATGAAAAAGAAAATAAAATTTATAAGAGGGCTAATAATTTTGGACTTCAACTGTATATATGCTGCATAATCTAATTTTACATTCCTAATCATACTCAATGCCTTAACCTTACTACTACCTTGACAACTATTAACAAACAGCAAATTATGAGTTTATTGAGGTGAAAGTCATAGTTAATGGCTTACTAATAGTAAGAACCTTGCAATAAACTGTGAGTGAAGTTAATGTAATTCAAACTGAGAGCACTGAGAAGAGTTCAGAAAAGATTTATTGTTATTAAGTCGTTATTTGGTTTAAGTCCTCAAAAGATAATATTTAATTAAATAAACAAAATCACAATCACCTACTGCACCTTTATAGTTTTGAATGAAGAAAAGAGTAACTGTCAATATGGCGAATGAAGTTCCGCCAACTAGTACAAGAGCAAATCATTGATCGATATAGACTGACGTTTCTCAGGGGGAAAAGATCGGACCAGATGTGTGCTTTTACGACAGTTTGGTGGTCAACAAACGCACTGAAATCTCAGCGAATACTTGCTTTACGGACATAAGAAATATATCCAAATAAAGCTTCAAATGAACCAAGTGCACTTGAAAACAAAAGTTTTTTGGTTTTGTAATCACAAAATTTTGCCCACAAACTTGTAAACAAAGAGTCACTGTCATTTCTGGAGGAGATTGAGAGCACTGAGAAGAGTTCAGAAAAGATTATTTATTATTATTTAGTCGTTTTTTGATTTAAATAAATTAAATAAACAAAATAGCATAGAACGTCAACATTTAACATTTTAGCAAAGCTCTCCTTTAATGGTACGAAGCAAAGCATGCTGGGAAAATGGCAATTGCTATAATTAATTGAAATTGAGTTCTGCTTAATAAAATCAGTTATTAACTTCACATATGCTGTGTGCACATTTCATCTTAAATTTCATTAAACTGATTTGAATTGTTGGGTAAAATTAAAAAGATGTTGTCAACTTACTGGTCTTTTTTTTTTTTTTGCCCCTATTATGCCCATTTTTACAAGATGTAAAATAAGTTTCTGATTTCTCTATAGTGTGTGTATGTACAGTGTCAGCTCAAAATAACCCACAAATAATGTGTCAATGAGTCTATAAAACTCCTCCTTTTAGGCCGTTTTGGTGACTGTCGCTTTAAATTCAAATGAGATTGTGCTCTTTTCAAAAGAGGGCAGATCTACAAATGCCTATGTGTCACTATAGCGGCAGATTCAAAACAGGACAATTGTGAAAACTGAACATGTGAAAATAAATATTTCAGAAGAAGGCAGACTATGGAGACCACGGTGTTCATTTGTGCATCTAAAACTCCACATTTCTAATCCTTTTAATTGCTGACATTATCGTCAGCAGGTAAAAACTCTAATGGCGGACAACTTCTCACTCAGGGCTGTTTATGCTAATGAGGGAGAGATCATCACTAACGGGCCCCTCTGATATGTACAAAGACAGAATGTCAATCAAAGTGTTTCTGCAGACTGTTTTTATTAAGTGTGATTATAAAAAATTGATTGTCAGACAACTGTGTTTAAATTACTTATAAAATAAATGTTTGCATAATAGGTCCCTTAAGTATGAATATATTGTTAGTAATAACAAAGACCTGCCTACTAGTACAGGAGCAAATCATCGATCGCTTAGACTGACGTTTCTTCGGTGGAAAAGCTCGGACCAGACATGTGCTTTTACGACAGTTTTTACGACACTTCATCACAGACATAAGAAATATATCCAAATAAAGCTTCAAGTGAACCAAATGCACTTGAAAACAAATGTTTTTTGTTTTTTAATCTGTATAAAACGAACACGAGGTACAGTCCATTCTGTGAAATGCACATCACATGACAGCAATTACTCAAACGACCACAAACTTATAAACAAAGAGTCGCTGTCATTTCTGGAGGAGATTCGCCATCAAGACCAAGTTGTGGATTACTTCAGAAGACCAGCGCGATCAGACGAAGCATTATCCAAAGGATGGTAATGTGTAGAACAGCCATAAATGAGGTTGGTGTCAGATTCTCGTTCCTTTCAAGTGTGCATGCGCATTAGCTTGGGCACCCTGAAAATATGCCGATTTTGTTTGATTCAAACGTTTAGAAAGGAACTTATAAGACAGTTGTTGTTAAATGTTATTGGTGGTTCCAAATATGTAATGTAATCGTAAGCTTGGCAAACAGTTTTGGAGAATTTGATGTTTCCCCATTCAGACAGAATGCCCGAGCATACTGCCCGAGAGGCGTTTCAAAGATGGCCACCGAGTGAAATGACTTGTCTTAAAGGGACTTTGCTAATAATGAGTAATTGTATTTTTTTATACATTTTTCATCCTTTTATGTATTTTTTTGTCAGTTTCATTAATTATTTAGTTTTTATTTCTATATTCCTTTTTTTTATTGATATTTTAGATGTAGTTTCCATTATTTAAATTTGAAGTTCAACTTCAGTAAATTGACGTGTTGTACAAGCTAAAAAAATGTTCTTCAAAAAACAATGATATGGTAAATACAAATAAAAACTTCATTTTGGGGTGAAATATCTCTTTAAGTCTCTTTCACAAGTTCCAGTGATTTGACTATGGTTAACTCTATCTTTATGTTGTTGGTAAACTGAAGTATCAATTATCTACACATAATTATCCATGTTTCAAGAGTTCACACTTAGCTGATGATTGGTAATATAGCTAGTTTGGCATGCTGTCCCGGGAGAGAGCCCTGAGCTCACGAGATCCTCGAGCCCTGGGCTCCCTCCCGTTCGCAGGGCGAGAGGGGAGCTTGAGCTCAGGTAGATCTCGATGAACTCCCCCCGACTTATTGTGGGCTTGCTTAGTGTGTTCGATTTACATAAATTGCGTGTTTTTGGACTGTGGGAGGAAACCGGAGAACCCGGGGAAAACCCACGCGATCACGGGGAGAACAAGCAAACTCCACACAGAAATGTCGACTAGTTTGATTGAGACTTTAACCAGAGACATTCTTGCTGTGAGGCGACAGTGCTAATCACTGGGCCACCGTGTCGCCCATCTGGGAAGGAGGAGTAGGGGTGGGTGGGGGGAGTTCTTCAAGACAAAGATACTGCAAAGAGGGAACTCTGGTTATTTATGGTGATCTAGGAATCATCTGATTGGTGCATCGATTGCGGGCTAATGCAGGCCAGCTGTACGCAATCATAAGCACGTGATCCTCTCGAAATTAGTTTATAAATAAACTTCACTTCTCAAATTCATACAGTAGTTAATGGAAGTGTTCTCAGCCCTTTGATTGTCTGTTTACTATTACATGTATGTATAAATCATTTAATAAAAATATTTTTAAGACACTGGCTAATAAAATAAAAATGTTACAATACTGCAAATGCATGTAGTTTTAATCTTGTAATGACTCCAGTTAGGGTCACACCATAAAATACATGACCCACACCATGAAAATACTGCCAAGAATTCGGACATAATATGAAAGTTAAGATCTTCCAGGGCATAACAAGACCTCTGAACTGTGGCAAAATCACAACACTGTGTGATTGATTGCCCTAATTTATCATGTAAAAGTAAAAAGGACTTTGAGCACTGTATCATATTGAAAAACAGTAGACCTGTAGCCCCCGGTTAGAGTCTCGTCTCCTGATCTGAAAGGCTTCGGTTGGAGTGTCAGAGCCAGTTAGTGAAATCCTGTGGATCAGATCAATATCGTGCTGGTTAAGGGAAGGGAGAGACTCTTAGTGGCTGTCATTTTCAGGCCTGTGGGTTGTGTGTTTGTCAGTGTCAAATCAGCAGCTCTGCTATATCTACCCCTACAGGGCCAACCACAATCACAGCACACACATCTTAAAAACAGCACTGGCCAATGTTACGTTTAAGGTAACATACTAACAATATTGTGTTATATATAAAACATGTTATACAACATACAATGATAGCAAAACTACATTACTCCAGTTTACAGTGTCACATGATCCTTTAGAACTTATTCTAATATGCTGATTTGGTAATCAAAGAAACTTTATTTTTCTTATCATCATACTGACAACAATTCTGCTGCTTCATAATTTTCATGGCTTGGATGGATTTATGGATATATGGACGGACAGATGGATGAATGGATGGATAGATTTAATAATAGATGGACGGACAGACGCACGGACGGACGGACGGACGGATGGATGGATGGATGGATGGATGGACAGACGGATAGACAGAAGGACAGATGGATTTAAAGATAGACGGACAGACGGATGGATGGATGGAACCATAATAAAATGATGGACAGATGGACGGACGGATGAATGGATTCCACAAAAAAATTATGGACAGGTGGATGGATGGATGGATGGATGGATGGATGGATGGATGGATGGATGGATGCCATGATAAAATGATGTATGAATGGATGGATAAATTTAATGATATAAGGATGGACAGATTGGCGGATGGACAGATGGATGGATGAATGAATGGTTACAATGATGGATAACTCAATGGATGAAAGAAAGACAGACAGACAGACCAACGGATGAACGAATGGACATATGAACCGCTTGAGTTAATAATAGAATGATGGATGAATGGATTTAACAATAAATGGACAGATGGACAGATGGATGAAAGGACGGATGGATGGATGGACGGACGGATAGACAGTAGGACAGATGGATTTAAGGACAGACAGATGGACAGATGGATGGATGGAACCATAATAAAAAGATGGACAGATGGATGGATGGACGGACGGACAGATGGATAGATTGCACAAAAAAATTATGGACAGGAGGATGGATGAATGGATTTAATGATAGAAGGATGGATATATGGACAGATGGATGGATGGATGAATGTTATGATAAAAGGATGGATGGATGGATGGATGGATGGATGGATGGATGGATGGATGGA
>CAIGQW010054307.1:9115714-9130299 GCA_903798125.1 Danio choprae
ATTCACACACATACACTACGGCCAATTTAGCTTATTCAATTCACCTATAGCGCATGCCTTTGGAATGTGGGGGAAACCAGAGCACCAAGGGGAGAACATGCAAACTCCACTGTTATCAAACATATGGATTTTGAATCAGATTAGACAATGTATGCCTGAGTTATAACAACTTCCTGTTTCGTGGCAAAGCATCAAAGTTTGAGAGGCCGCCACGGACACGCCCTTCAACGAAAACTCTAGATCTTCGCAATTTAGTATCGCCAAGGCCTTTAGATGACAATACTCAATTTTGGTGTTGATCTGATAAATTCCCTAGGAGGAGTTTGTTCAAATACCACGCCTGGAAATGGCAAAAACTGCACTTTTTCGGCAGAGGAAGTTTAAAATATCCGACTTCCTGTTGGGTTTAAGATTTCGCTCCAAGAGACTTTTTTTGTAGGTTTTGGCATGTTTGATGAGTGTGCCAATTTTCGTATGTGTGCGTGAAACGTAGCTAGGGGGCCAGTCTGTCAAATGTGCATAGGTGGCGCTGTTGAGTCATTTTGTCACACCCACTTACGAAACCTATAACAGACGTAAATGTTCGCCACTTCTGAGGCGTGTACAAAGTTTCGTGAGTTTTTGAGCATGTTTAGACCCTCAAAATTGCGATTCATCCCGGAGAAGAATAAACAACACAATTCCAATCGGGCCTACACACCATAGGGGCTCGGTCCCTAATAATAATAATAATAATAAAAAGTAATATTTTAAAAAGTGAATCAATGGTTGTTTACATCTTATCTTGAAAAGCTGTTTGACCAAAAACTGGTTGCACCTAGTGTTGGAAACTAGCAACCAAAACACCTATGCTAGTCTTTTCATAAAGCAAAACACAGACAGTCCGATAAATAGTCTGAAGCGACTTTCTCAGCTGCACGCAATCTGTTCTGCCTCCAGATCTTAACTGCACTAAGCACCGTTTGAGTCATAGCTGATGCCTTGGTGTCCCAGAACAATACACTGTTGTGCGCTGCCGCTCGCTACGATTTGTGAGGCCTGCAGCCAGTCCACACGGCAGCTGTTTCTGTTCAGGAAAGTGGCTGTTCCAGGCTTGCTCGAGCCCACTAGGGACCCTTAAATCCAGTGTGCACACCTCTTATCCATTTCCTGTTAAAGACTCCTTAGTGGATTAGTCTGCCTGTGCTGCAATCACAAGACTAGCGCGCTACGCTGAAGCCACAGATGAGGGAGGCCATTTTTTTCGAGCGCAGGATACACTTTTACACCATCGCACTCTGCGCAATTGTCTATCTAATCTTTTTGACCACGTTCTTTTGAGGATGAGTATGTGTGCGCGGATCCACTCTCCTTCACTCGTCCATTACGGCTCGGTCACATTGTCTCCACTCCCCCCATTTACACAGAGGCGCTACAAGACCCTGTGTCTGAAAATCTATACGCTATTGATCTACGGCCAGTCGCCACAATTATTCCTGTGAAGGAAACACTGACAATAAATTACATGAGTGCAGGCTTTTCAGCTGCAGTTCGATAGCGCGGCCATCGCTGTCTGATTCCTCGTCCAGGTGGGCCGAGAGAGAGACGAGCCACTTACAGACCTTCTTACAGAAACTACTCTGCAAACACTATTTACACAGCAGGACCTGAGATCAGGGGGCTAAAATATACACAATAGGTTCCCTTTGTTAGGTGTAAGGCTATTCACAAATCCTTCTGCTTTTGTACTGTGCCCTGTTTTTGATATAAACAGGATATCAAAGGGTCAGTTCAGGCTAGCTGATTTCTTTTATATTTGCCATGATGATAGTAAAAATAATTAAATATAAAATAAATAATATTTTACTAGATATTTTTCAAGATACTATATTCAGCTTAAAAATGGCATTTAAAGGCTTAACTAGGTTAATTAGGTTAACTAGACATGTCAGGGTAACTAGGCAAGCCATTTTTAACAATGGTTTATTCTGTAGGAATATATATATATATATATATATATATATATATATATATATTAGCCCTTAAGGGGGCTAAAATTGTTGACTTTAAAATTATTTAAAACAGCTTTTATTCTAGACAAAATAAAACAAATACTTTCTCTAGAAGAAAAAATATTATAGGAAACACTGAAAAATTCCTTGCTCTGTTGTAAACAAAAAAATTTACAAGAGGGCTAATAGTTTTGACTTTAACTTTAAAGGCATTGTTATTGAATATATATGTATTCGTATGCATTCTTCTCAGTCAAAAATTACAAAAACGTTTTATGAAATCTACCCGCATTCAAGTGGTGATAAAACATCAAAACATGAAGAAAGAATAAAATGATGTTTTATTTGATAAGCTTGGTTCTTTATTTTGAAATATAATATGCTTATATAGGGCCTCACGGTGGCGCAGTGGATAGCACGTTCGCCTCACAGCAAGAAGGTCGCTGGTTCGAGCCTCGGCTGGGTCAGTTGGCGTTTCTGTGTGGAGTTTGCATGTTCTCCCCGTGTTGGCGTGGGTTTTCTCCGGGTGCTCCGGTTTCCCCCACAAGTCCAAAGACATGCTGTATAGGTGAATTGGGTAAGCTAAATTGTCCGTAGTGTATGAGTGTGAATGGGTGTGTATGGATGTTTCCCAGAGATGGGTTGCAGCTGGAAGGGCATCCACTGCGTAAAACATATGCTGGATAAGTTGGCGGTTCATTCCGCTGTGGCGACCCCAGATTAATAAAGGGACTAAGCCGAAATGAAAATTAATGAATATGCTTATATATTCTTAGTAGATAATATTCTCAGGACTGTCAAATTTAGATGAAAATCATCATAAATACAGGTGGTAACTGGCAACTTTTTTGTTAAGTTGCTAGCGGGGAAAGTGTTAAAGTGGTTTAATCAGAGTTTTGAAAAGACATGGTCGCTTTATATGAATTAATTTGGACTTTTATTTATAATGTGACAGTGACAACTGGAATAAAATTCATCTTTGTAACTGCTATTACTTTCTTTTTTTAAATAAATGCAAAACTTCCATATTTAAAAAATCAGTCACGCAATACAAAAAGGTTTAATTAGTTAAGTAAGAGAAAAAGTACATCCAGGTGGTCACTGCACTTGATTCTGATTGGTCAGTGAATACATTCAGATCCATATGTATCTGCTTGTCTCTCACACCACTGTTTTTGACTGCTTGATGCCATCTAGTGACTGAATAATACGCAGGTTAGTGTATGATCCATTCAACCATTTTGTTTCTGTCAGCTTTGTGTTTAAATAAAGCATCTATAAAACTGCAATTGTTTTTGCAGAATAAAGCCCTTCAGTCTTATACAGTCCAGCGTGAATCATTAAAGGTGCAGTAGGTGATTGTCTTCAGAAACCTTTTTTTGTTGAAAGTCTCTTCACATTCCAAAAATAATGATTAAAGTAAATGATCTAAATATATTTATATGTATTTTTATATTCTGGGTAAGGCATTAAACAAAAAAAATGTTCATCCAATTAAATATTGTCGGGCTGACATTTCCCATAATACTGATAATAGCGCAAACTGTCTGTCAGCAAATGTAGATTTGTACAACGGCGCATCTCTGTTCACGCAGATCCGCCATTTGCGCGTGCACGTCTGCACACGAGACAATCACAGTCGTGGTAAAATTAAATGCTGAATCAAAACTTTTAAAATCCTGAATCAATATTGGAGTTACTTTTGCACGCTGGAAGGAAGGATGACACCATGTCTGAAGAATTTCTTTTGATATGCTGTTATGTTGTTATGTTTTGTAATGTTTCTTTTGTTATGTTTTAAAACTTTTTTAGTCATGCAAAGCTGATGTAGATTGTGTTGTATTATGAATGGGTTATATGCAAAGAAGTGTTGTTCAGCCACTAAAATCTTCCGTCGAAAGATCAATGTGACTATTCTCAATTTCAAGAGACCTTTTACAGCATCGATAATGTTGATTTTTATTTAGTTTAACAACAAAACATAAGTAAATATCGCTATTCCGCCTAGCCTGCTTTACTGAGGTGAAGTTGACATTGGTTCATTTTTGAACAATGACAACCTGTGACACGCTCCCTATATTGTTTATCATGCTACTTTGAATATTCAGTTTGAAATAGCATGCAAGTATGGATTAGTAATAAGTGTAATTCCTGCACACCGCCGGCCAACCACTAACTACATTTCTAACTGGCGAATGAGATGAACTAGTGGGTTGTCTGCTGTCATGTTGTATTCGTGATTTCAGGAGGCGTGGCTTTGGACGGCAGGGGCGGGACTGTGTTTCAAAGATATTATGCTAACCGGTTAGCATTTTGACAGATCACCTACTGCACCTTTCACTAAAACAACCTTTTTCTAAAATGTTACTTAACAATTTGAGATGCACCGATTGCAATTTCCTTTGCCAATTCCAATTTTGTTTTTACCAATTTCTGCCGATTACAATCTTCTTTTTAGGAACTAAAATTGACAACATATACAAACCAAAATATACATTTATTTTATTTTATTTTTTGTAAAAAAAATTCAAATGTATTTAAAATTATTTTTTTTATTATTTATTGTTTTATAAACAATAGAAATGATTAAAAAACACATTTGTTTCCCCCAAGCTGCAAAAAAAGGCCCAACATTATAAGCTATGTTTATGAAATATGTTTTGATTAATATTTTTGTATAGTTTTGTACAATCATTTTATAGACAATTATTATTTTAAAAGACATTTTCCAGATTAATTTATCTTGTTCTGGAAAAAATAAAATAAAATAAAATAAAAAACTTGCTGATATCTTAAATGTGACAAAACTTTCTCTCTGAGAGCAATTATGACTGTTAATCTAGCATATTTTCTTACTCATGCAGCAAATGCTTTAAAAAATAATTAAGAAAACAATGGCTTATTTGCTTTTTAAACAATTTAACTGATAGTATTAAACAAAATACTTTTTGTTTATTAATGGGTAACTGTAACAATAAAATAACTATCTCTAACCAGACAGGTCAGACAAAGAGGAGAGGCATCTTTGCTGTGTAAGTTACCCAGTTCCCAGATAAGGTGCACAGTAGCTGCTTTACTTATAAAACTTCATGGTTCGCATCGCCAGCCACAAACATACAGACCAGCTGGAATCTGCCAGATGACCAGCTGGTCACCGGTCAGGTAAATCAATTGAAAAATCCAAATTACAGTCATCAAGAATTCAAATGGTTGTGTGCAATATAACTAATTACTGTAAAAACATCACAATAAGACAAACATATGTATTACAATCAAATTTCTTCTCACCTCAATTGTTTATATCTCTAGAATCAATCTGAATATGGCAGACATTTCACAAGAAAGTCACACAACCATAATAGCGCCACCTACTGTCTTTCTGCCATATTTTAAATCAAACTCAGGTTATAAAGAACACTCCATAAATCAAACCGATCACAGGCCCAAAATTAAGGTTAAAACATCTCTTTCCAGGCAGCCATTTTAGATCGGGAATGTCATATTTCAGTCTTTTATTATGAGTTTCTTTCTCCCCCTGTTTTTTTTTTTTTTTTATTGTTTTTCTTTTACCCCCAACCCCCCTGAGGAGAGCACATGTGACTCTAATTGCTACTCTCATTAGTTCTGTTTTCACAGGAAAAAGATGGGGGACAATTAATTTTATCACTTAATTTTGTCACCGAATCGCTGCCCGCCTGTATTGATGCGCTCGCCATTTTGGGCCTCATTTTTCAAGAAAATTAATTGACAAAGTGTGAAAAATTTATCAACATATCAGTAGATTAAGCGACAAATTGAAGCAATGAGGAAATCAATTGTGGAGCTGTGGACAGGAAGCAATCCCACGGTGCCGAGCGGAGCTGCGAGCTCGCCGTGAGACTGACTGTTCTCTGCATCTCATTCATTTATTCAGCTCAAACTACCATTAATCAGAATGAGTTACAAATGACCCTCACAGTTCACAGCAGGTGCGCACACACACACACGCCATACGCACTGCGCACATACACACGCACATCATGTATAAATACACTCACAAGCACTCAACCTCTTTCTGTCACACACACACACACACACACACACACACACACACACACACACACACACACACACACACCGAGCACAAAAATATACCACACACATAATGCACATAAACAAGCCCTTAACTTATCTCTGTCACTAACGCGTGTGCAGATACACTCAAATGACTAAAAGCAGCCTCCTCGGGGTTATAATAAACAAACCTGATCTAACTGTGCACTGATTTATGTGTTAATATGCTGTAAAAAAAAATACTATGTTCTGATTCAAGAAAACGTGCAAAAAGGAAATGTGCTTCAGCGTTTGTTTTGTACTTTTTTAGGGCTGTCAATTTAACAGTGATTTAAATAGTGTGACCATTTAAACAATAACATAATAATAATAATAATAATAATAATAATAATAATAATAATAATAATAATAAAGGAAAATATTAGCAAGATTAAATAATTATGCTGCTCAAAGCGCAAAGAGGTAAAAAAAATAGACGCACTATTACTAGATGCAATAAAATAAAGAAATGTTTTGATTAATGTAAGTTATTACTAAGCCATTATTAGGTACGTGTTTTAAGTAAAATGTCAATTTAACATAAAATGTAAAATATCTACATATAATATTTTATGTTACATAAATTGTTATTATTATTTTTTTTTTTTCAGCTAGCAATTTTCACTTTAATTTGATGTTTAAATTACAATACAATAAAATAAAAATACAATAAAATCAACAAAATCTACATACAAAAATCTACAAATTTTCATAAAATGTAACTGAACAATTATTGTAATTATTAGAATTATTTGTCAATTAGGTAACTAATTATTTTAATATTTATGCACAAAGAAACTCCATAGAGGCATTCATTTTATTTGCAGATTTAATCTAAAAATGATATATGAATACAATCGATACTCTTTGAACATTTCCATCAAATTTATAGGGACACATTATGGACATATAAAGGATTGTTTGTATCCTGTTTAACACTAAATAAATACAAAAAAAATTCAATAAAAAGCATCTGTGATCTGTAATCGCCTGCTTATTCTTCGTATGGCTTTTCTGGCACAGTCAGTTTTCACGGTAGCTCACCTTGTACGGTGTCATACTTGGGATGTGGAGCAGACCGGGTTCGGTTGCGATGCAATTTTTGCTTCTCGTTTGCTTTTAGAAAACACTATTGGTTGGGTTTAGGGAAAGGGGTGAGTCAGTCGACCCTGGCTGACTTCTCACGAACACGCATGAGAAGAACGTATAAGAAACACGTAGCCCAGTCACCAAAGCAAATCATGTAAAATGCAGAAAATTACTTAAAACAGACTTTAAATACATTCATTCATTCATTCATTTTCTTTTCGGCTTAGTCCCTTTATTAATCTGGGGTCCCCACAGCAGGAATGAACCACCAACTTATCCAGCATATGTTTTTTGCAGCGGATGCCCTTCCAACTGCAACCCAACACTAGGAAACAACCATACACACTCATACACTATGGACAATTTAGCTTACCCAATTCACCTGTACCACATGTCTTTGGAATTGTGGGGGAAACCGGAGCACCCGGAGGAAACCCACGCGAACACGGGGAAAACATGCAAACTCCACACAGAAATGCCAACTGACCCAGCCGGGGCTAGAACCAGCAACCTACTTGCTGGGAGGTGATTGTGCTACCCACTGCGCCACCGTGCTGCACCACTTTAAATACAGTACAGATTAAAAACTAAAAGTTATACAAAAATTATGTAAATAAATATTTTGAGTAATATTAACAAAGGATGAAACGGTTACCGGTTTGGCGATAAACCATGGTAATATTGGAAAACTTATTACCATTTCACATCAGATTAAAGTTAAATATTAAAGCTAACATTAAACAAAACAAAAGACCACGAGAAGCCCACTCTGTCACACCCCCTGCACGTTCTATCAGCCCTGATCACCATTCACACTCTCCAGCCACCACACAACGCACTCAGTCACCCGATTACTAATCACACATGTAACGCCTTGGTGGCGGATGGTGACAGAACGAGACGGAGAAGGAGATACATTAACAAACGGATTTATTGAACACTTACGGGGAACAGATACTGGATGCGGGAAGACAGGACGAGACAACCACACGAACCAAACGAAGTAGACGAATCAGAATACCGGAACACGAAGGACATAGACGAAAGGGTATATATGGATGAAGGATTGATTACACTAATCACACACAAGGGATGAACACAGGTGGAACATATTAACATTGACAGTGGCGGGAGGAAGACAAAGAAGGCACGTGACAACAACAAACGATGACGCGGACGAACACTGACAACACACACCTGTGCACTCATCACACTCACCTGCTCCAGTCATCACCACCACACTATATAGACTCACCCACTCCGTTCACTCATTGTCCGGTATCATCTTCACATGATCACAACTCTCTCCGTCTGCTCGTCCCGATCATCTGCCAAGGCTATCTGCGACTCATTGTACCCAGAGACTAACCCCTGTCATCGGCTTGCTCTACTCAAGGGAAGTGATTCTATTGTCTCTATAGACTCTGCTTTGAACTGCTTGCTAGCACCTCGGTGCGAAGATTTACTTGTGTTTTAATAAACACCGTGTGAACGATATTCTTGTCTCTGCCTTCTGTGACCCGTGACACACTCAGTGCTTTTGTCAGTTTAATGGCTAATTCATATGATTTCATACAAGTTTAGTCGTACGAAAATGTATGATTTAAAAAACTAGGAGTGGCCCCTAAATCCTATCCCTAAACCCAACCCTCATTGGGTGATGAGCAGATCGTACAAATGCGTATGAATTAACCACTAAATCAAAATGTTACAAATCGCCATGAGATAGCTTTGGAATAACTTATTCATCTATATGTACTGTATATAGTGATGACAGTGCAATGTAGTTTTCATTAAGTTTTTTTTTCAGTTTCTGTATCTGAATACGTTTGATACCTGAAAAACTGAAAGTTGATTCATTTGTATGTTTTTCTAATGTATTTATTTGTGCTAATACGTTTAATTTGTAATTCTTCTCAATTTATCTCTGAGTACTTCCTATTTATTAATCTCTGAACTTGATAATAGTTAGACTTAGAATAGATGCACTGAATTTTTGGCTGCTAAATAGTAACATACCTTTCAAAATAATTGCGTTTTTAGCAAAAAATATGAGGGCTATGGTTCACCATCCAGATGTAGTCACTACACTATGTAAAGTGGCTTTCAAAGAGGACACAGAAAGAGCTGTGCTGTGCTATCAAACCCATTCATTCTATGGCTTGAGCCTCACAAAAAAGGTGGTGTGTTGCTGCACCAGCCAAAGCGCAAGAGTAACAGAGCGCACTGTCGACTAGCTTGCACTTTCGCATGCTAACTAGACAAATAGGTATACACATTTACAGTGAAAATGTTTCACTCAGGCCTACAGTTTAACGGTGCATGATGAATATTTATATTCTGGTTTTATACTTTGACTAAAGTATTTGTGAGAAAGAAGCTTTTCATATCCCTGAGGAGAGGGATACTTCAACCAGTTTAATCACGTTTTCCAATGTTTGGAAGGTCTAAACGTGCTGTTGGTTTTGGGCAAGAAATAATAATAAAATGAAATGAAAAAAAGAGATTGTTTTAATTAAAATGTATCAGTGTTACATGACCAGATCAGTTTACATACATACTTCCTGGGGGTGGAAGGATACACTGAAGTCACAGTTCGGTACATATCATGCAATTCGGGTATGGTACAACAGGTATATTAACAAATCCCCAGTGCTTGCTTTTTCTGTTTATTTTGACCTGTTTATTTTGAACAAGTGCTTTGTCACAGAACTGAAAAGCTACTTGTGATGCAAAAGTACAAAATAAAAAAGAATAATGAAAAATAATAACAAAATCATAAGTCCAAGGCACTAATGCACATAAGTCCAAAGTTTAATCTTTACATTTTTTTTAAAAGTGTCTTGGACTTATGGTTGTTTATTTTTATGAATCCCTTACCCAAAGAGTACCAACACATTTACTACCCCTGAAGCACTTTTGGTTTGATTTTGAATGAAAAATAATACTTTTTTAAATAGACTGCATATTAAACTTTCAAAAGTAAAAAAAAAACGACTCGGCTTTTCTACGTAACGCAATAAACCAACGTGCGAGAGCACCTTGCAAATAAATGCCGCTCATTAACGTCAGTTACACAGCAGTGGACCAATCAGAAGAAGTCAAAGGCAGGGCAAGAGTTGCTCACAAGCTTCTCTGTACCAAGTTGAATATGACAGCGTCAACATGGCGGAACTATTTTTCAGCTTTATTATTATTTAGTATTTTTCATCATTTTCAAAGTTGCAAAGATGCATTCTTTTTTTAATGGCTGCTAAGTTTGGCTGCTGTGGTCTTTTTCGGCCTATCTCCAGTGACTGGACTGGCATACTGTATCTGGACTGATTGTATTCATCATGTGAGCACAAGAACCAAACCGTCATCTCTTAACTGTGATGGTTAGGGACAAATTGAATGGAACCGAATAGAACTGCAATGAAATTCCTACTATGTTGTTTCTCACCTGTCATTGTTGTGGCCAAGTGTAAAACCTAATTTAACCAATATAACAGCAAAGGTGCTTTAAGGAGCAAATGCCTATTCTCAAATTGCAAGAAAAAAAGGGATTAAACAATAAGTGATGACAATATGTATATACAGTAACTAAAAAATGAAAAAGTATGCACAGTGATGATGTTAAAGCAGATGCTCCCATTACTCCAGTAATGCCTCAGTCACTGCAGCTGTTGTCTCCTCCACTGGAAACTGTACTAGCAGCTAATCACACCAGAGAAGAAAGCAATCCTAGATGATTTCTTTTACCCGGCTGCACTGCTTTTTATGCTCAGGCAAGTTGTTGACACACGCTGTGATTGAGGAAATCTTCCATCTCTAAACACACACGCAGATGCCTGTACATCACACGCATTAAATACGCGCTCGGTTTTTATTAGCGCATACAACATGAGCGCACTGTACTGGATATGCTAAGAGATTCCACCCCGTCCGGCGATGGCGAATGATGGAAAACAAAACAAATGAAAGTAAAAAGCCTAATTATGGCACGTCTGCCTGGTATTGCATCACTGCTCGGACGGATTTACGGAAGCATTTATTACACAGGAGCATTAGAGCTCTTTCACACACAAGTCATCTTCTCTCTGCTCAGATTTGCATTAATCAAGGAAAGCAGCTCGGGGATATTGATCGCTTATTTTATGCATTTTAGCATTAAGATTTTTTTTTTGTTCCAATTTTGCATTTCATTTAGTTTGATTGTTTTCAGTTTGTGGCCTACAGACAGATCTAAACTGAGTGTATTTGCTGTTTATGGATTTATCATAGACAATTTATGAGTCCAGGATCTTGGCCCTAGTTCAGGGGTTTACAAACTGGGTATCCTCAGATATCTGCAATGGATATTTTTGAGCCTGTAAAAGTACACTTTATAGATTTTCTAACATCTCATATTTTTACTCAATTTAAATACTTATAGGAAACCAATTGACAGCCTACTATATATGTATTTATACTATATGACTACTATACAGTAGTTTTGCCTGGTTATCGAATTTTACTTAAACAGTGCCTCCAAATGATGTAATTTATATAATGTTTATATTTTCTGCACTTATGATATACTGTATTAATTGTTTATATTTGTCTGTCTAAGCCTTTGAAGACAAAAAGAGAACAAAATGAAGTATACATCATCAAACAACCGGAAGCTCGCCCAGGCTGTGGATTAAAGCTAATACTATTGTAAATAATGTTTTAATAATAATATATTGCACAGACTGCTCATTTCACTTCAGAAGACTTCAGTGTTAACTAAACTCATTAATTTCCGTCCGCTTAGTCACTTTATTCATCAGGGGTTGCCACAGCAGAATGAACCGCCAACTTATCCAGCATATGTTTTAGACAGCGGATGCCCTTCCAACTGCAACCGAGTACTGGGAAACATCAATACACACTCATTCGCACATATACACTACGGCCAATTTAGTTTATTCAATTCACCTATACCGCATGTCTTTGGACAGTGGGGGAAACCGGAGCACCCGGAGGAAACCCACGCCAACAAGGGGAGAACATGCAAACTCCACACAGAAATGCCAACTGGCTTAGCCAGGACTCGAACCAGCAACCTTCTTGTGTCGCCCCGGTTAACTGAATTGTACATTTTTATTTTTGAGTGAATATATATATAATAATGGCTTTATATGATGAGAACAACATGCCGAAATAAATTACTTTGCATTTTTGGATTATATTTTAAGACATTTAACATATCCAAGCTGACTTTTTTCTAATGACTTAACAAAAAGCATTGTATTAGTATATGCAATTACAGTCTAAAAATGACAACAAATCAAAGCCATTTACCAGCTCTGACCGTATTAAATGGTATTAGAGCAAACCTACGATTTACAGCAATAAGGCAGCAGAAACTGAGAAAGCAAATGCAGGACCACCTGGGGGTCTATTCTCACCTTTCTGCGAGGTTACAGGAGACAGAGTGTGACAGAGAGAGAAATAAAGCAGGAGAATAGAAAAGTGCGTGGGAGAGCAGGCGGGCGGCCGGGCCGATTGCAGGGGCTCCAGGACTGTCATGTCTGTATAAACAGGCATTGATTTTTCTGTCCACTGCAGCCACCTTCACCATTTATTCTCTGGCTTTGTGGTGGGACCCAGAGGGGCAGAGAAACTCTGTTACAGTCCACGCGCCCCTGAGGCAAATGTGAGAATAGATTTCACCTGTAAAAGAGGCAAAGCTCCGCTTATCTGGGCCAGGGGTCTTGTCAGAGCCCAACGCTAAATGAAAAGCTTCACACACACACGCCTCGCTGCGGAGGCGCTAACCTTCCACCACATCCCCTGGTGGCCTGAGCTTCAAGGCCCAGACATGAGATCGTCAGCCGGGACAGCTCATCAACATCAACCCCCTGTAGATGCCAAGGGGACAGGTGATAAAACAGCTCTGAGAACACAAAAATGTCATCTAAAGCCCAAAGTATTTCTTTTAGGCCAAAGCCCAAACATTTCTTTTAAATGATTAGATAATTGCAGATACATTTGCTGCTCAAAGTCATTTTTCTGGTTTTATATTCACTTATTTTATTTAAAATGGTTTAATGTGTTACTAATTGTCATGGATCACATTATGTTACAGGCTACAACGACATACTACACTGAAGAAAATATTGGGTTCCACACAATCCATTTGTGTTGGAACAACCTGTAGGAATTAAATGAGCTTATTAGTTTTTACTAATTTAAGTGGATTGAACAAAAAACAATAAATCTGTCCCCCCAAAATACTCAAGAAGTGTGTTGTTTCAGATCATTTTATATAAGTAGTTTGAACAAAAAGCAAATTGTATTTTCTGCCAAAAGTCTGTCAAGATTTATTGTTGTCGAAATCAGTTTTTATTTAATCATGCATCTTTAATATTTCATGTATTGTACTTATAAAAGCCTTAATTATTCATTCATTCATTCATTTTCTTTTCAGCTTAGTCCCTTAATTAATCTGGGATCGCCACAGCGGAATGAACCGCCAACTTATCCAGCATATGTTTTACGCAGCTTCCAGCTGCAACCCATCACTGGGAAACTCTCATACACTCATTCACACACATACACTACGGACAATTTAGCTTACCCAATTCACCTATGTCACATGTTTTTGAAATTGTGGGGGAAACCGGAGCACACAGAGGAAACCCACGCAAACACGGGGAGAACATGCAAACTCCACACAGAAATTCCAACTGACCCAGCCGGGGCTCGAACCAGCGACCTTCTTGCTGTGAGGCGATTGTGCTACCCACTGCGCCACCGTGCTGCCCTCAAGCCCTAATTAGTCACTAGTCATTCTGCGACATTAAATGTTTTAAAACAAAAATTTCTCTTATAAAATCATGTGAATTGTGTTACTGTACAGTCCTATGCTTTGCCTTTAATTTAATAGAATTACCTCCTACAATTACATTTCCTATCACTAATGTACTCTCTCTAAGAAAATGTTCATATAAAATTTAAGAAAATAATGATTTAACAAATTATTAATATTAATATTAAAAGGAGCTCAGTATTAATTGCTGATCACACAGTGGGTGGTTTAATAGTTTTTTTTATAGAAAATAATGTTTTATTATAGTGGCGTGGACTGAGATTTTATACCACACACTGGAGCTTTTGGGCTGAAAAGTTTCAAATTGTCCATTCGTTTACACTCAAAATCTAATACCAATGAAAAGCAAAAATGTTTTATGTAACATTATGTAAAAGAACTGACAAGTTATTTTTCATTCTATATAAAAAGTTATGTTTTTGACATGTCTAAGCTATAAAGATTGTACACGTGGTTGGAAAACTGGGCCTGTGCTTGCACATATTCTTGATGATTAAATTAAGCATTTTTTAGATTTAAAACCACACATTCTTTTTACGCCCATAAATATATATATATATATATATATATATATA
>CAIGQW010054307.1:9135433-9146410 GCA_903798125.1 Danio choprae
ACTTGAAATCTTCAGGGCTTCAGAAGTTACAGCTAAATTAACTGTGGTAGATGTGAGGACGAACATTAGCCCAAACCAGCACATTAGCCCTAAAAAAAAGAAAATTAGAAAGTAGTTTAGGCTATACTTTAACAAAAATATATAAAGATTTATTTTCATCAAAATATTATTGTAGACAGTATATTAGTACCATAATCAAGTCAGTAAAGTCAGTCTCTTTTTTCATTTGTTATTTAACTAATTTTGAAGTAAAATATTATGCATTTCTTAGAAAATCAAACGTCTTCTTTAAAAAGCACTGATATAAATTCTGTTTTCTAGTTAAATTCACAATTATTCAGAAACACCAAGTAATACACTGGATTTTCAATTTAATTTGATAGAGATTTATTTCTTGCATTTTTTGCAATGTTTAAAAACTTTTTATTCAGTTTTGGCAGCTTAGTGAAAAGAAAAGAAATAATTGAATATTGCAAAATTATATGAATGACAAAACCTCACTACAAAATTACTGAAACAAAATAAGAGGCAAGCACAAAGCAAACCAAATGCATTAAAAAGTCACATCTCGAACCACTTAAAGAAAATGCAGTATTCATTGTAGTCAGAATTAAAACCAAAGTACATAGAGTAAAATTTTGAAGCTAATATTTTAGATAATAATTTGTATCACAAACACATTTTAAATTTTGTTATAATGGATAAAACGTTTGAGTGTTACAAAAATCTGACTATCGTCAATAAAATGACAAGCCTTTCTTTCTGATTATTGAACCAAAGGGGAGCAAATAAAAAGAGAAAAGGAGAGGACCTAAGACTGAGCCCTGGTGAATACCACAAAAGAGCAAGGCTAAGGAGGACAACTAACACAAAATTGCGCATGTCATGATATTACCAAGTACGATGCAATCCGGGATTAACATCTATGTTGATCCTGGAACATCATTTTTGTTGGAAAATGTAATCCATACCTATTCCCTACCCCTAAACCCAACCCTGACTGTAAATTATTCACAAAATCAGAGTGGAATAATAGTTGGACAACAGTCATGTAGAAGTGCATAAACCTAATCGTAAGCCTAAACTTAACATAAACAGTAAACGTATCCCTTAATTCTGATTGGCTGATTGGAATGTTGTTCCAGGATGAAGATGTTAATCTAGGAAGATGTCCTACTTGTTGAAACCTTACAAATATAAGACTTGTTAAATATTTGTTAAATGTACAAAACCAACATGAAGTCAAATTAAGCAGTCAACCTTTTTAGTTAATACTTTGTATTACAAACACATCTACCATTTTATTATTACAGATAACTATGAAAAAGCAAAGCATCATCTAGTTTTGCACTCAAATAATTAACTGATTTATTGCTTATGCTTTCTAATTAGACTCATTAGATTCCAAACCTATTTGGGTTTCTTTCTTATGTTGAACACAAAAGATATTTTGAAGAAAACTGCAAACCAGTAACTATTGACTTCCATAGTAGTTGTTTTTCCAACATACGGATGTCAGTGGTTACCAGTTTCCAGCTTTCCTCAAAATATCTTAACAGAATAAAGAAGCTCATAAAGATTTAGAACCACTTGAGGGGGAATAAATAGTGTGCAAAGGTTTTTGGGTGAACTATCCCTTTATTCACATATAAAAAAAATAAAAAAATTAAACCCACAGGGGCACACAGCTGTGTAATTTGTTACTATACCCTTCAAAATTTAATTCCAGAGCTTTTGATTCTACTTGCATTTAATCAAAGTTTCCTGTAACGCCCCAAATCTTCAAACTTTTTTTTCATCAGAACTCACGTCAAGATGAGACTGGACAGGTAGAAGGACGACCGAGACTCCAGAACACAAAGCAAACCTCTGTCAGATCTGCAGATGTGAGCGACTGAGGTGAGTTTCCCTGAAGAGCTGAGTGAGATCTTTAATAACAGTGTTGAGGTGGGAACTCGAGTTAACATCGCCGTCGTGCGCTCCCCGACAGAGCGCAAAATGATAGCGCGGTTTGAAAAGTACTTATTAGCTAAACTGGGTAACAAAAGCAGTGAGAGATATAATCACATCTCGTTTGCCTGCCGACATCTCTTCACTCAGACCAGTGACAGCCCACGGTACTCAATTAATGAGGAACTTGCTAAAGTATTTATTGAGCATCTTAAAGTGACAGCGACGATCTCAGGCGTTATATTAATACCCACTGTACTGCGGAAAGACTCTATTTGCGGGCATATTTGTCACGCATAAGTAATTTATTTTACAAAGTGTCAGATAATAACAGTTTAGTGAGAAATATTCAACAGGTCATGTGACTTTGACATGGTGGCCAATATGAGTTTTTTTTAAGCCGTTAATTTAACATGACGTTTATCTAAGAGTCAAACCGAATCACACATTTAATATCTAAAAGTGATAGAGACAATATTAGGCGTTATATTATTATCTACTGTAGTGTAGAAGGACTCTATTTGCAGGTGTATTTGTCACAATCAAGTAATTTCACATAAATATTCACCTGGTCATGTGACCTCAATATAGTGGCCAATGTGAGGGTGGACACGCTTTATGTAGAAAAAAACACAGCTATAAATTTAACATTATCATAATTTAAAAAGTGTGATTTATATAACAGTCAAACCCTGATCACATAGTTAATATCTTAAAGTGACAGAGACAATCTTAGATGTTATATTAATACCTATTGTACAAAGGCTCTATTTGCAGGCATATTTGTCATGAAAGTAATTCATTTCACAAAGTGTCAAATAATAACAGTTTATCCAGTGAGAAGTATTCAACAGCCCATGTGACACCGACATGGTGGCAAATGTGAGGGTAGATCATGCAGCTTATTGTGGAAAATTATAAATGTAAAATGTATCTAATCTAAAGATTCAAACTGAACCACACATTTGATATCTTGAAGTGACAGAGGTAATTTTTGATTTTATATTAATACTCTACTGTCAAAAAACACTATATTTATTCATTTATTCATTTTCTTTTTGGCTTAGTCCCTTTATTAATCTGGGGTCGCCACAGCAGAATGAACTGCTAACTTATCCAGCATCTGTTTTATGCAGCAGATGCCCTTCCAGCTGCAACCCATCACTGGGAAACATCTATACACTCTCATTCACACACATACATTACGGACAATTTAGCTTAAACAATTCACCTATACCGCATGTCTTTGGACTTCTGGGGGAAACCAGAGCACCCGAAGGAAACCCACGCCAACACGGGGAGAATATGCAAACTCCACACAGAAATGCCAACTGACCCAGCCAAGGCTCGAAGCAGCGACAACACTACCCACTGCACCGCCCCACAAAATACTAAATTTGCAGGCATATTTGCAACATTTAAGTAATTTATTCCACAATAAATGTGTCCTGTTTTTACTGTGTCTTAATAACATTATGACCTTATAATGTGACCTCATCATGGCAACATGATGACGGTTGACCATACTTACAACACACCACATAACAACACATAATAGCACAGCTTTTACTAAACTTGCTCAAATTTGATCATTGTTTAATGAATTCTTTATTCATATTTTAATAAATCATTCAATCAAACTTTCTTTATAAAGTACTTTTAAACACCCAAAGTGGAAGACTAAAACTCAAACAAGACATAAGATACAATTAGTAATGCTAGTAAGTCAAATAAATAAAATAATAAGAAAAATTACAAGTGTCAAAGGCCGAAAGATGTGCTTTAAGACAAGATGTACTGTAAGTACAGACCATGATGAGGCCTATCTAACAAACAATGGCAAAGCATTCCACAACTCATTCTACACAGTTCCCTCTAAACTTTGTGTAAGAATGTAGCAGTTTAGAAAAGTAAGGTGAAGCAAGACCATTTAGGGATGTAAAAACATATAAAAGAATTTTGAATTGGATTCTAAAATGTTCAGGCAGCCAGTGAAGTATGGCAAGAATAGTGTACATATGCTCATATTTACATGTACCAGTTAAAAGATGTGCCACAGAACAGTAACAGAGAACCCACTAAACCCCAAATATAGTGAATTACAGTAATCTAGCCGAGTGGTAACAAAGGCGTTGATTACTGTCTCAAAGTTTTCCCTAGAAAAAAGTGCCCTTATATTGGCCAGCTGCCTCAGTTGGAAAAAAAAAACTTGATGTAATGGCTGCCAAGATCTGACTATTGAGCTTAAGGTCAGAGTCAATTTTCACCCCTAAGTTAGTGATGGTTGGCTTGATGTGCTAAGCCGAGGCACCCAAATCGATCAGCAGGGTCCCAGGGGTGCCACCGAAGACTCATCACTTCTGTCTTCCTTTCATTAAAACTTAAAAAATTAAGAGCCATCCAGGCCTTTATATCATTAAGACAGTCAAGCAGTTGGACTGTATCACCCATCCTGAGTGTTAAATATATCTGTCTATTGTCAATGAAATTGCGAGGAAAGCAAATAAAGAGAGAAAAGGAGAGGACCTAAGATTGAGCCCTGTGGTATTCCACAAAAAAAGCAGGGCAGAGGAGGACATGGAGTCAGCAACTAACACAAAATACTAACACTGTTTAATAATTATTAAAGGTCCTATGAAGTGCTTTGAAATGTGCATTTTTTAATTTGATGTTTGATGTAATCTCAACTGAAAAAGGGTGAGACATAGATTTTTAAACAACAGCCAATACCGTTTTGTTTTATCACTGCTCTGCCAGTGAGTGTGGTTGAGCTCAAGCACATCAAATGAAAAGAAAACGAGAAGCATCTTGATGGGGCCGGGGCATGTCAGATACTAAAGAGCATTTGATTGGTCAAGATGTGATGAGATTTGAAACTGGAGTATGAGGTGACGTGAAAAAAAAACGTTGATCCCTTTAGGCAGAAGTGACAAACTACAAGCTTTACATGTTTATATTGGTTTTATATCTTCTAAATGCGAGTTTTGTCATTGTTTTGTACCACACTAGCTTATAGATATCCTTGAAGACTAACATAGTCATACTAACATCTAAAAAACGTTATTTTCATTTCACTGGAGCTTTGAATGTACAATTTCAATATCAGTCACACAATTAACATTTTACAGTGGCAGTGGTAATTGTGGTGTTGGCCAACTTTGAGATCACTTGACTAGCTGAGTACTTCTCACATGACAACCCGATTATTACTAAACCCTTTTAATTACAAAGAAAATTAAGTTGAAATATATGCCTGACAAATACAGTGCTATATAGTAGGCATTCATATAAAGTTTAAGATTGTTGCTATAGATGTTAAATGTTGGATGCCTAATGTACAGCAGAGACTGTTCACGCATATTTGTCACTATATTATTTACATTATATTTCATGAACAAAATTTCATTAACATGGTTATCAAGTCGGAAAAATTCAGCTGCTCATGTGACCAGTATTTATTTATTTTTGCTAATATTAGTCAATTCAATCATTTAGAGATACTATTGATATTAAACTATTGATTTCAATAATGCATTAGTAAATTTTGAAATGAACATTAACAATGTTTGATACATTTGTTTGTTTTGCAAAACTGTTCATCTAATGTTAAGATATTAATTGTATTCCAACTTTTTAAAATCACATTTAACTCACACTACCAAGAGAGTAACTCACAATTAGTGCACCGATGCCATTTTTTTCATGTAAATTGTATGCTTAACATTCTTGTTTTGTGAGTTAAATAAGATGTTTTCCTCTGATTCCCCTCGAATTATTAGCGATCACTCTCTTTATTTCACAAACAACATGCACGACAAGTCGTAATAGATTTTTATAAGACCAGATACCATCATTTAATCCCGTACGTTTGCTATCAGTCATCTTATGAATGCTTATGCAAAATGTCTGCCGTGTCTCGAGGGCGAAGAATGAGACAGAGAAAACATTGCTGCCGTACAAACCACTCGTTTATCATCTAAAAACACAGCTTATTGTTGTTTTTATTGCTGTGTTCCACTACACAAGCTAATAAGACCTGCACATCAAGGAAATTAACAGTTGTGGCCTGGATTTTAATTATGCCAGAGGGAAACAAGTGATTTAGAGAACAGAGGAAGCCTATTTTGTTCCATTTGTTTTCAGATTAGTTTAGATTTGTTTTGTTTTTTTCCTACAACAAAAAGTAGTCAGATTAGACTTTGTGTTCTGTGCCTCAAACAAGGATATCTCACCATTTCAAAGGAGGGATCCGCACTAAAGAGAGCTTAAATGGTCAAAAACCACAGACAACACCTCTTGACAATGTCAGAAGAGTCAGAATGAATCATATGAATGAGGAGAATCAGTACAGGGATCAGACAGGGGTAAGGGTTGAGCTAGGAGTCACGTCGATCCTAAACGAATTAGGGACTGTTTAGTAAAATATTTTCAAGGAGTTAACATTTAGATAACGGCTCCCAGAGAATAAGGCCATGGCTGTTATTCCCTCCCTAAGTGGATTTGAACACATGCCACGTAATTTATGGCCACAAAATAATTGCTAAAATTGGAGGGGGAAAAAGGAAGGTAGAAAAGGACAAGCTCCTTAAAGGTCCGTGTGAGTTTGAGAGGTGGCAATATTTACAAAAAGAAATTGACAAGGAAGAAAAAGAAGCTGTTGTTTTTTTTAATTTACAAATGTATGGTCTAAAAACCTTGAGACTACAAAAAAAATATTGAATATTAAACAGATTCTACAGGGTTTCTAGGTCATTAATTAAATAAGCTCATTTGAAAATGATTCAACGTTTTACACAAACTGCTATGATGAAACGTTAACTGCTGATAATTAATTAAACAAATAAGCACTAATTAAATAAGCAAATTTGGAAAAAATAAATTATAATAATACAACCTGCTATGCTGAAATGTTAATTTGTGATTTAAAAAATGTAGCATTTTTATTCAATGCAAAATAAACTGGCTAATATGCTTAATTAAAAAAAGATTAATAATTAATCAATTATATTTAATTATTTTAGCACAATTATTGTAATACTTGCACCAAAATGGAACAATTATTTACAATAATTATTTTAATACTTTAATATTTTGCAATTTAATTTTAATCAAGCTGGAATACTGAAATATGTAGTAGGTTTTAAACAAATCAAAAATGTTAAAAAAGATAAACTGCATTAAATTTACTAATGTAATTTAAATTAGACTGGTTAATGTGCACAATTTAAATATGTTTGTTTGTTTATTTATTTGTTTATTTATATATATAATGGGATGGTAGATAGATAGATAGATAGATAGATAGATAGATAGATAGATAGATAGATAGATCGATAGATAGATAGATAGACAGACAGACAGATAGACTGGCATAGATTGATTGACTGACAGATACATTGATAGACAGACAAAGTTAGAAATAAGCTGTTAAATATTGAAAAGACTCCAAAATTAAAATATTTAAAATATTTAATACAGAAAACTAGAATAATACTTACTAAAACATTGCTAAATATATACTGTTTGTACAAAAAAAATATATATATATATATATATATATATTTCATGTAAACCGATATGCACCAATGAACATAGTTATGCTACACCCTCCATATCCACATATCTCTCTCCTATCCTTTCTCTCTCTCATTACAGGTCACGTAATTCAATGATCACCTGAGATCACCTGCTGGTCATGAATCTCAGCCAGTGGTGTAACATGAAAAATTGTATTAATATACGAAACTTATTATACAGTCCGAAACAGTACACTGATAAATGGCATGGTTGTGGGCTGACAATGATTGCGTTTAATCCAATGCCCGGATGTTATTTTTTCCCCCTTTTTCTTTCTTCTTCTCTTTAGTTCACTGCTTAAGTGTACAGAAAAGAACTCAAGAAAGGAAAAGAAGAAAGAAAAAACACACACATACACACACACAATTTACCACTATGTCCTAAGGTCAATGCAGTAGTCATAGCAGCAGTTTCCATGGTCACACTTCTTTTTTTCTAGGTGGAAAGAAGAGAGAGTAAGAAAGAAAAAGAAAGGAAGGATTAAATATTCCCGCTCCATGCTCTGTAGATACTAATTGCACCCTGCAACACAAGTGCAGTAAATAATGAAATTTTAATTTCTGCTCTCTAGATTGCCATCCCCTCATGTGTAGAGTCATGTTTCAAAGAAATTTATTATAGCCCAAGGAGTGCAAGCAGTGAAGGGGGGGTAGGTCCACATGAAGTGTGTGTGTGTGTGTGTGTGTGTGTGTATGTGTGTGTGTGTGCGTGTGTGTGTGTTTGTATGTTTGTAATTGCAGGGTTTGCGAGTTAACCGCGGTCGTGTAAGCCTATTATAGGTGTTCCCGTGTGTCCACTCGAATGTGTGCGCTTCTGAGCGTATGTGTGTGTGCTAGTGCACTTGAGAAAAATATATATATATATATATTTATATATATATAAAAAGAGACAGGCTAAAATCCATGAGGTTTGCTTTGAAAAGATGGCAGGCCATTCAGATAATGTATCGTAACTAATGTGTCCCTGTTAAGGATGACTGGGCCGAGCAGGCTTGAGTTCTGGCACATTCCGCTGGATTTCGGCAGGCGCTTCACAGTCACGCTGGGCTGAGGCGAATCACAGCGCCACGATTCACCGCAGCTCCATTTCTCACACACAACTGATGCGGCTGACGCACAGAGAGTGAAGTTTGGAGGACTGAATAGATAAAGAGGGGAATGTGAAAAAAAGAATGTAGGAAAAAAGAAGGTAAATGTGACACATAAAAAGAACATGGATCATTTTTAGGAAGATGCGACAACGTAACATGAATGTGTAGGAAATATGGTTATAATAACATAAAAAATCGTTTTGGTGTTGCATAAAGTTAACAAAATAACATTAAAAATTACAAAGTTTTATTTTAGCTAGTTTAAGCTGTCAAATATTTGCCAAGTGATGTTTAACAGAGCAAAGAAAAATTATATTAAAACATTAAATGTTTTTTAATAAATCTTAAATAAAAATGTGTAAAAAAAAAAAAACTACATAAATAAATTACTAAAATGATATATAAAAATATATCTATATATATTTTTTTGTATAAAAAACGTATTTAAAAAGCTTTATGTTTGTTGTCTGTCTGTCTGTCTGTTTGGTTGGTTGATTGTTTGGCAGATTCTAAAGAATTCATCTTTGAAATGACACCATGACATCTTTATTAAATATACCCAAATACTCTACAGTGGCCAAAAATTATTTCAAAATAATTAAGTTACACTTAAATTTGTAACAAATGCCTGAGGTCTGAATGTTACTGCGTTAGACATAAAACATCAAACCTTAAGAGGGGTTAGGATGAAACTATTGGTAAAAGTGATTTACAATGTATGCACTTATCATATGCAGTAAGTCACAGAATGTTCCAGAAGATTAAAATCTTGTATTCTGTAAAACACAGTATTTTAGACTCTCATTTATGTCCTGTATTTTTCTGTTATTATTTTCAGACACGAGTTGTACAAAGACACAGTTGAAAAGTGTTATTAGTTTGGATTACGTTATATAACTGGCACCAGATTTAAGCTTGAGGGGTGTGTTGAATCACACACACACACAAAAAAACTTCACCTTTAAGATTAAAACCTGCTTTTTTGTGGCTTATTTGCGGTTACTTCCCTTTTGTTTCACTTGATTGTGTGCAGAATAATAACCGATGTGCCCTGTGGCTGATCTTCCCTTTTCTCTTCTTTCATCTGCTTTTGTGTCCCTGCAACATTTTTACGAGCAACTACCATTCATCTCCATCTAACAGCCAACCAAATAAAATAAATCACAAATTTCCTCAAATATAACAATATTTGTATTGGGGGGTTTATAATTAATGAGCCCAGCTGCACTAATTAAAACCCATCTGAGCTCCATTCATCTTGGTCAATGCGGCTGATCGTTTTTCAGGCTGGGCACCACGCCTTTCTCCGGGCCGCCTCGTCCTTGGACTCATTTTTCAGGTGATTTGAAAACTATTGTTGGTTTATTGGTGGCGAGGAAGAAAAAAAAATGCCCGGCGCGCAATTAATAACCAACAAACAAATGAGCGTCATCATGTGAATTAACTGTTGTTTTCCGCTGTTTACTATGATACAGATGCTGAATGTAGACGTGGCCTAAAATTAATGGTATTCAACAGCCTTATAATTGGCACGAAGCCATTAAAAGCTAATCTGTCATCAGGAGGAAAATAAACTAAAAAGAAGTATTGGAAGCAATAAGTCATTTTTAGTAGCTAAATGCGCCTTTGATTTGAGACGACAGGTTTTACTGCAGTTCAGATGCTGTTTTACACTCACAAGACTTGATGTGGAAAAGTGGAAAACAATGTTAATGTTGTTCTTATTGAATATATTGAAACCTTAAAAAACTGCTAACACACACACACACGTATCTACGCACATAACTGTTTCAAGATAACTCATAACATTGTTTGTTAATAAAAGACACTTTGTTAAACTGCAGCTAAACGTTTAACATTAAAAGTTAACATACAAAAAGTTTAACACCAGCAGATCAAGCTTTTACTATTCAAATATGAAAATATGTCAAAATAGATCTGTGCATTAGATCAGGGGTTTGCAATAAGGGGTAAAGGGACCCCCAGGGGATGCAAAGGAATGCTAGCGGGTCTTGTGGAAATGCTTGAAGAAAAAAGCTTAAAATAAAAATTAAAAAAATACATTTGAAAAATTATATAAATAATTTAAATGAATAAATAAAGGCATAGTATAAAAGAAACGAGTAAATATATGGAAATGTGTTTATTAATACTTAATTGAATTAATTAATTATTTAAAGATTGAAACAAATAACCCACAAATTGATTAAAATACATAAAATAGATTAAAAACATAAACGAATTAAGCGCAAATATGTTGAAAGTATGAACAATATAACAATTAAAAATGTGAGATGTTGCCAATATTTAAGACCCATTTATAATACTAATTGAGACTTTATGCAGCACTTGTTTTTTTT
>CAIGQW010054307.1:9156410-9170522 GCA_903798125.1 Danio choprae
ATAATAATAATAATAATAATAATAATAATAATAATAATAATTTATTACTGCACTCCATTTTATTTGTGTCCTGTTTTTCTAGATATATTCATTATGATTAATATTACACTAATTATTTACACATGTTTTGTATCAAATTTATTCTTATTTTATATAAATGAATAAATATTGTCTTACTTTTTTATAACTACATATGTTGAGTTGGAAAGATATTTGTCTGCATTTCTTTTGTTGTTTTTTATTCATAGACAAATGTTATATAAAAAAAAACAGAACTGAAAAATGTTTACTCTTTGTTTTATTAATCATAACTCATATTTTATATAATGCTATGCTAATGGCTACTGTTATCTTTTAGTGCACTAAAACAGAACATCAAGACAAATTGAGTAAATAAATAAATAAATAATCCTGCTGCAAACCTTTTCATGCAATAAATATAATGGTTTATGTTTGCTTTACATTTTGTTGTAGGTGAAAATAAATGGAAACCAAACTATCAAAAGATAAGAAGCAAAAATAGATGACAAAAGCACACATTTGTTTAAGGCAACTTTCAAAGTGATCTCTGTAAAAAGTTTTAATAAAAATTAAAAAAGAGAAAGAGAAAAAAACACCCAAAAACTTTGAGGAACTTAAGAAAATGTTTAAAGAAGCACCCATATATATTTAATTCAGATTTTTTTTAAATTATTATTATTATGAAGTACGACGCAAACTAGGGCTGCACTATATTGGAAAAAACTGACAAAAACCTTGTAATAAACTGCCAGTACATTATTGTTTTTCATATATCACTCCTTATTATTTACAACTATCAATAAAAGTCACTTTGTAAAACTGTAGAGTTGAAATTTCAACATCCAAAGTCTACCGAGCAGACATCAAGCTCCCATAATGCAATTCACAATCACAAATAAACAGAAAGCACTTGTGAATCACAAAACACGGAAACTGTTAACTAACAGATATTTTTTACAGTGTCATCTTCTTTGTATAAACAATTAAACACAATTCATCTTAGTTGAACTGGCAAACTTAAAAAATGTCTTGCATCCAAATGGTTTAAATTCTCTTGAAATCACTTCAGATCCTGTGACGTAACTACAACGGATTCCAACGTTGTGATATCAATGATGAAACAATACATTGTGCAGCCATAACTATCAATACTTTCTATCACAGAAAGCAGAAGTCAACGTCAGAAGTCACATATTGTTTACATTTAGCATTAACCACCCTGAAAAGACTCTTCATTCTGTGTGTCTCGCTCACACACGCGGGTCATTTTATGTTACACTCCAGCTTGATGTAACTGCAGGCCGGAGCTGCATGTGGGGGTCGAGCAAAAAACAACGGTAGCTAAGAGGCTCGTGTGACCTGGACGCACACAGGTGTTCAGGAAGAACGCTGTTCACGGCCACGATTGATGATCTAATCATGCTGTCAACATGGCGATGAGCGGTTCGGCCGAACGGGACAGGCGGGAGGCGCATGCTTACTGTTCACCCAAATTGGCCCTGACAGGCTGAATTGGGAAAAGGAATTTTCCCCTAAGTAATGTAGGAAACCAGTCGTAGAGGGAGAGTCGCAGCTCGGCCGCCACACATCCCTCTTTCTGCGTCTTTGAAGAAAAAAACAATCTCACAAATAAACGCAGATGTTGGCAGAGCAACACAGGGAAATTTCTGACTGACTGCCTTTACGCTGCCACATTCCAATTGTTACCTTAACGTTAAAAATAGTCCTATTTAATTAGACTCTGCGTGTTTACTTTGCAGACGATGAACTTGGTTATCTTTTTCTCTCTGCGCTTTGGAAAAAGTACATAAAATTATTGAGTAATCATTCGGGGTAAAGCCATAAAAATGAAATGTGGTTAATGTTGAACTAATCTAAGCTTTATGGAGGGCAATTGCTTTAAACTAACAATTTTTAATTATCATTTAATTTCGCCAACGATATTAAGGCAATCCTTCAGCTCGGAAATGTTTTATCGGTGAAATATTTAGGAAAATAAACACAGGCGATTATGGTACTCTGGAGTATGTGAAGAGGAGGAAAAGATGAGGGGGGGGACAACATGAAGGATGTCAGAACAAAGTTAAAGATCGGATTGCATTTTTTAGAAAAGAAGTTTTATTAATGTTTATATATATTTGAAGGCAAAAATGTTTTGATTCTTTTTGATTTGTTACAGTATTTCCTATAATATTTAAGCTTTTGGATAAAGTCGTATTTCTTTTAGTTTGGAAAGAGTTTTTTTAAACATTTTTTTCAATATTATAAGCCGCCTTTTTTTTCAATTGGCTACAAAAAAAATACTGTTGTCCAATGACTTGCCTAATTAATCTAACTAACCTACTTAGTTAACCCCTAAAATTGCACTTTAAGCTGAATACTATCAATGCAAAGATGATGCAAAGTAATTAGTTATTAGAAATGAGTAATTAAAAGTTGTATGTTTAAAATATGTGTTGAAAAGTACTCGTTGTTTAACATCTTATAGGAAATGTTTGAAAAAAAATTGAATAGGCTAATATTATATATATTATATTATACTAATATTATACTAATACTGGCTGCACCGTGGCGCAGTGAGTAGCACGATTGCCTCACAGCAAGAAGGTCGCTGGTTCGAGCCTCGGCTGGGTCAGTTGGCATTTCTGTGTGGAGTTTGCATGTTCTCCCTGTGTTGGCGTGGGTTTCCTCCGGGTGCTCCGGTTTCCCCCACAGTCCAAAGACATGCGGTACAGGTGAATTAGGTAGGCTAAATTGTCCGTAGTGTATGTGTGTGAATGAGTGTGTGTGGATGTTTCCCAGAGATGGGCTGCAGCTGAAAGGGCATCCGCTGCGTAAAACATATGCTGGATAGGTTGGCGGTTCATTCCGCTGTGGCGACCCCAGATTAATAAAGGGACTAACCCGAAAAGAAAATGAATGAATGAATATACTAATACTATACTTATACTAAAATACACCACACACACTGCATTTCTCGGTTTCTACTCTGAAAAAAATATATAAAACTCACAACTTAACTTCGATTACTGTGGTAAACCTTTAAGTTCCTGCACATTTACTCATTTAAGTATTTCCACCTGTCTGCACATTCCGCTGTGACATTTCAGGCGACGCGCATTTGATATGTATCGGGGGCACGGATTCATTGTGTTATTTGTAAAATATACAGACGCTGCTCTTTCGAAGTTTCTCAGATTGTTCTTCTTTTGGAATACGTGATGGGATGAAACAAAAAGGGTGAAAGATCCCATTAATAATTAACGATTCGCTCATAACCACAGGGCTGTTATGAAAACATGCTCCTCAGCTTTTTGCATATTATTGCTCCTAAATTCTGCAACTTGACTAATTTTCTTCTCTCCTTCTCCCTTTCTTCATCCCCCCAGTCCCAGCCTTCATATTTTTTTTTTTACCCAAACACACAGAGAAACCAAAGGCCTCTTCTTTTAAATTACAAACATCCGGCATGTAAATGAGCCGGGCTTGCAGGGGAAGAACTTGTGGGCTCAGCGCTTTAATTTAGTTAATTATATTCGCAGAGTTTGCAGTCGTTTGAGCGCGAGCTAGCTGATGAGAGCGAGTGATCGCCCCTCTCTTTCTTTTCAGCGCTCAGACTCTTGTAATCAAGGCCATTAAGCTTTAAAAGAGACTTTTAGAAGTGAAGCTGAAATCAACTCCTTCAGGAGCTCCGGGCCAGCCGTGCGTTTCTCCCATACCATGTTTACGCTGCCCTGCTTTTTCTTCCTCGTTTCAAGTCGCTGTTATTCAAATAAAGCAGTGACAGGCTGGGAAAAAAATCTAACAGAAAAGCTGAACGTCTGCGTGCACGTGTAAAAAGTTTGCTATCGAAAAACAGAAAGTTGAGCAAAAGTGAATCAGATGCTGATGTCATACACTCAAAAAACATTTTTGCTGCTTGTTCAAACGACATATTTAAAATGAGCTGAAACAACACAGTTCTTGAGTTTTTAGGGACAAAGTAATTGTTTTATGTCCAATCGACGTAAAATTGTAAAAACCATTAAGTTAACTTAATCGATTTGTGTAGAGGCGAGATGAAGGGATTGTGTAAAACCCAGCATTTTTGACAGTGTAATCCTAATTTCTTCATTAAAAATAAAGATATGTGGTAGTACTACTTTCATTAAACTCTGGAATCCCCTTCAAGAACATGTCCAAATCTTCCTGCTTAACCCTGTTCATTGTGATGAAGTCTCCCCTCAACCTCCATCTCCTGTTTTGATTTAGATACAAACAGATCGACATTTTTGTTATTTCATTTAAATTCTATATAGTTATTTATTTTTATTAGTAGTTTTATTAACTGTTATTATTTTATTTATTTATCTGTAGTTATTTGGGCAGCACGTGGCTCAGTGGTTAGGTCGCTGGTGTGAGTCCCGGCTGGGCATTTCTTTGTGGAGTTTGCATGTTCTCTCCATGTTCGTGTGGGTTTCCTCCAGGTGCTCCGGTGTCCTCCAAAGTCCAAACACATGCGGTATAGGGGAATTGAATAAACTAAATTGGCATTGTATGGGTGTTACCCGATACTGGGTTGCAGCTGGAAGGGCATCCACTGCGTAAAACATATGCCGGAATAGTAAGCGGTTCATTACGCTGTGGCGACCTCTGAAATATAGACTAAGCTGAAGGAAAATGAATGAATGAATATTTGTTATTTTATTTTATTTAGATTTAAATTCTATATACTTATTTATTTTTATTAGTAGTTTTCTTTACTGTTATTATTTTATTTATTCATTTTTTTGTAGTTATTTATCATGATTTTAAAATATATTTATCTGTTGTGTTAAACATATTCAAGCATTGTTTATATTATGGTTGTTTTCATGTGTTCTTGGAGTTCTTGTTTTCTTTTGTACTGTATTATAAAAATGTTTATGTACAACATAAAAAAGATGTGTGGTTGAAAGCCGCCTTGTAACTCAAATCTTACAGCATCATGCAAGTAACGGCAAGGTTATAGGTTCGATCCCCAGGGAGAACAAGATTTTTTTTAAATGTGTACCTATCGACCAAATGCGTAAATGTGAAATAATTAAATAGAAAGCTAAATAAATGACAAAAGCATAGTAAAATGTTTTTGTAAGGCACCTTTTCATTGGATATCCCAATGCATTTCTAATACATGAAAACATGCAAATATTCTTTAGGCACTTAAAAATGCATTATAGAAGCATATACTTATAAATTATGAGCCCCCCTGTGAAATTTTTATTTAAACATTTGCAAAGTGATGTTTAACAGAGCAATGACTATTTCACAGTATTTCCTATAGTATTTTTGTTCTAGAGAAAATCTCATTTGTTTCAGTTTGGCTGGAATCAAAAAAACTTGAAACACTTTTTAAAGTCCATATAATTAGCCTCCCTTATTTATTTCTTTTTCTATTGGCTATAGTACAAACCACTGTTATCCATTAACTTAGATTACCTAATTAATCTAACTTGCTTTAACCTAATAATATAGTTATTTACACACACACACACACACACACACACACACACACACACACACACACAAATGAACAGAAAGCTGAACGTCTGTCATGAACGCATAAAAGTTTGTTACCATTAAAAAAAAGAAATAGTATTGTGAGCAAAAAGAGAACTGGATATTGATGTCATAATAATATAATTATAACAGTGTTACTTCATTGAAAAACTTAAAAAGAGGTGTGGTTAAAAAATATATAGAGTGAAAAGCCTTATTGTATCTCAAATTGTAGAATACTGCACTCGTAACACTACAGTTGTGGGTTCAGTTCCCTGGGAAAACAAGAACTAATTTAAACTGTACATTCTGTGCAAAAGTGTAAACTCATAAATGTGCAAATTTGTGACACTGTTTATTGTGATCTCCAAAAAAATGTAAGTCTGTAAGTTCTAACTATTTGTCTTAAATGTAAATAAAATGTATTAAAATGTATATAGTAAAATGTGTGTAGTAAAATGTATTCATGTATTAAATGTACACGTTTGACTCAAACTATACACGAAATAAAAAAAAACTGAGAGAAAGCTGAACGTCTGCACGTACATGTAAAAGTTTGCTATCAAACAGAAAAAGTTGTTTTGTTGTGAGCAAAAGTGAACTGGATGTTGATGTCATCATCATAACAGTGTTACTTCATAACAACGACAACAACAAAAAAAGTGTGTTGGTACAAATGACATGTCCGGCACTCCACAGGCTGCAGTGTGTCACGCTCTTGGCCTTGGACATGGTGCCCTGTTTTCACTGATGTCACCTGTGATTTGTGACATCTTGCATGACAGGTGTGTTTGTGCAGTGAAGACACTGACCTGAGCGCAGTGGATGTCACCGTCACCCCCTAGAGCTTCTCACTGCTGCTCATCTGTCCTCGCCGTTGTTGTACAAATAAACGCTGCGCAAGTGATATCCTTTATCTGAGGAAAAATAAGCAAAGATCAAGTCAAAGCATGACAAAAATCATTTGTTAAAGATCAAAACAGACTCAAGGGCAATTTGCATTAAATGTCCTGCTAAAATTATTCTAAACTGCTCTTTTGCTTGTTAAGTTTAAAAAGCTTTAATAATTATTTTTTAAACGCTTCATTTATTTAGCTTTTTCTGTCCATCAATAAATCCTGGGAGAAAAGCCTAAAAGTTTTCATAAAATATTAAGCAGCACGACTGTTTTTAAAATTGGTCAAATGCTTCTTGAGGCACAACTCAGCGTATTGAAATGATTTCTGAAAATTCAGCTTTGTCATGACAGAAAAAAAAGACAAAAATACTTAAAAAACTGAAAATTATTTAAATAAATTGTAATGATATTTCCTTAAATTATTCTTTTTACAGCATTTGAAAAATGATTTTGTAAACACAGAGTTATTTTGAAATGCATATTAAAAGCAGGTAAATACCTACTTCAATGTTTCAAGAACTTTTGTAAAACAAAAATCTAATGAAATTTAAATTAAACAATCTAATAAAAAAAAAACATCTGAAATAAATCTGATTGAATGCATTTACTTTTTAATTACTTGCTAACAAATGGTTTGAAGGATACACTCAAAAACTTACTTTTGCTGCTTGCTTAAACAACATTCAAAATGAGTTAAAAAATTGGGGAAAAATTTGGGGGACAACTTAATTGTTTTATGTTCAATCCACTTAAATTTGTAAAAACGATTAAGTTAACTTAATCTATTTGTGTTGGGACAACATGAAGGAATTGTGTGGAACCCAGAACTTTTTTACAGTGTAGTGTAAAGACGTCTTTTTTTTTTATGTCACTTTATGTCCGAGAAAATCATTGTACAATTTAAAGTATGACAGTCTTTTTTTTTTTTTTTTGCTTAGAAAACAAAATAAACAAGACACATTCTACTATGTAAGTAATAAAACAAAATGCATAGCCAAACCAGTGTTTTGATTCTCGAAAGTTTACGTTGTGCATTCCCATACATTTTAACCAAAATAAATTGTCGTACACATGTCACAAGTCATCTTTTTGATCAGCCATGTTGAATCTTTGAGGTACTGCCTTGTAGTTTGTACCCACCACGTTCGTTTAGGCTGCTTTTGAAGGGCGTATTAGTTCAAAAGGCTTATTTTTCTAATGTGAAAATGGAACTAATGATGTGTGGGGGTCTTCTGACTATTACTTATGAAAACAGCGCAGAGTCCATTCCACTGTTATTATTTGGTCAGTCAAAGGGACCTCGCAAAATTGCACTAAATTATGTCCAATTAAGACAAGGCCGATGCTGTCAATCAAACGCAAACTTTCCGCCATCATTACACAGTTATGGAGAAACTGCACTTTCTCACTCGCGCTCCTTTCTTCTTTGAGGGGAAGAGAGGGCGAATATGATCCTGTGTACCAGATGTGTCACAATGGAAAAGACTTGCATTTCCATCTCTCTTTCTTTCTTTCTCTCACTGACAAGATGTGTCACCTGCTGGCTTTCACGGCGTTCCTTCCCGGTGCGGGCCGAAGTGTGCCAAACCCAGCGGCAGGTCAGCGGTGAACATGCGCTTCGCCCCTCCAAAAGCAGATTTGGCAACGAATGTCACAGCGGAGCAAAACAGCTGTTGTCTTCACGACAAGCCAAACCCATTCTGTCTTTTTGAATTATGATAATGCAAAACAGTGTCACCCGAATCACCGGGGACGAGTCTCTATCTCTCTCTCTCTCCTCCCATCCAACGCGCGGAGACTCCCTCCTATGTAATCATTTCTTTCCAGCGTCTCTCTCTCTCTGACAAAAACGTCAGTAGTTCGACTAAAAATACCAGGTGAGGGGGGAACCAGAATCGAGTGAGAGAAAGAGAAAGGATGGCATGATAAACCAGCATCTGTGACATGGCCTCTTCTGTAATCTGTCTCCTCTCCTATAACAGCATATGTTTCCGATCGCCGTCCTGCGTCCCCAGTCTCTGCTCGAGCCCTCCCAGTGTACAACTCATGCCGGCGGAGTTATCAATCATCTGTGCGCACCGAGTCAAATTCACCAGTTTGACACAATTGTACTGTGTTTCGTTGTGAAACGTGTTTCTGATTTATTAAATACTAGAATAACTAAGAACTAAGAATAGTGTTAGTTAATGTTATTTCAGCGCAAATGTCATTATGTTTGTTTCCCGTATTGTCAAAAGGCAATTGAATGATAGGTGGTAAAAATTAGGATCCATATCTATACTATTGATATAGGCATGACTCAATAGTATAGTGTTAATGTCAACTGTTGTGTATACAAGAAAATAACAATCATTTACATTTTAGACCAGATATTTTCAGTTATTTTTGTTCACAGAGCAAGATAAACAACATATTAGTGGTGAATTGGTTGAGTGAATAATTCAATGATTCACATAGGAATTGAAGTTACATGTTCCTAAACTGCCAATAGAGTTCAATGAAACTTGCCACCTTAGTTGGCCAACAATGCTTTTAAGAAACACATCATTGCTTTGCAAGCCCAATCATATGATGAAATGTAAATATTTAACATATTTTTTTTAAAAAGTGGCCAAATTGTAAGAATTCATACGATTTCATTTGTATGAAAATGTAGGTTTTTAAAAAGGAAGCGTGACTCCAATCCCCTCCCCTAAATCTAACCGTCATTGGGGGATGTAAATCTTATACTAAAATGTATAAATGAGATGGTATTAATTAATACAAATTAGCTACTAAATCCAAAAAGTTATGAATTGGAGTGAGATTGTGTGTGTTTCGCTTCACAATGAATCAATAATTTGAACAAATCGACTGATGAATTAAATTACTAAAAAGGCATGTTATGAGTTATACAAGTAAATTAACCCTCTGAGCCGTTAAAAACCTAATTTGAACAAGAAAATAATAACAATTTACATTTCAAACAAGATATTTTAAGTTAGTGTGTCCACAGTTTTTCACAGTTGCAAATGGAAATAGTTCCAGAGAAGATCGCATGCAGCAAGATGAACAAAATATTAGTGGTGGATCAGCTGAGTGAATAATACAATGATTCACAAAGGAATTCAAGTTAGATGTTTCTAAACTGCCAATGGAGTTTAATGGAACTTGCCACCATGGTTGGCCAACAGTGCTTTTAAAAATCATGCCACTGTTTTGCCAGCTCTATCTCATGAGGGAATGTAGCTATTTTACGTATTTTTCAGAAAAGTGGCCAATTCATAAGAATTTATACAATTTAATTTGAATAAAAATATAAAGGTTTTAAATGGAGATTTGCCCCCAAACCTAGGCTTTATTGGGGATGTAAATTGTGAAGTAAATTATACTAAACTTATACTAAAATATATGAATGAGATGAGTATAAATTAACACGAATTAGCTACTTAATCCAAAAACTTCATGTGAGATTGTGTTTGTTTCACTTCGAAATGAATCAATATTTTGAACAAATCGATTGATGAATTAAATTATTCAAATTTAATTAATTATAATTAGTTTCATGGGTAAATTAACCCTCTGGCAGTCAGAAATAACCTTTTTTATTACAATTAAATGAATGTACTATAGTACTATAGTAATATATATGGTACTAAATCATATTTCTGCAGAAGTTATGATCTATTTATGTCATGGTATATTCACTTTTTGAGAATTAGGGTCTATAAAAAAGAAAAAAACAAGTACTATTATTGCTGAAATGTCAAAAGTTTTTATTTCTTAGAGTGAAATTTAAACGCTTTAAAAATGTTACGGAAACATCAAACTTACTGAACAGTGGTGGAACGGATATAACAATCAAAGAGTTTTCCACCATTTTGTGCTTTACTCAAGATGCTAACCTCAACCAGATACCACATAGCATGTCTAAAGCAGAACTTTATGCATTTTCATATTATTGTATTTAAAAAGTGAATGAGAAATTCGCTGAAATATTACAATAACAGAGTTGTCAAATAATTAATCTATTATTAGTGTATCCTGAATGTGCAAATTATTGACAGATAAATAAATTACATGTCTCCACGACTTTCAGAGCTTCACTATTGTTGATAGAACAGATTTTAATGAGAATTCTTAATATTAATTATTAAAAAAATTTATTCTGTTTTATTAACATCTATCCCTAACCTAAAACCTACCCACGCACAGTAATGTAAAAACAGTCATTTTTGCGTCACAAAAAGTATGCTATATTGAGCACAGAGTTTCCCGCCAGAGGAACATCACTTGAAGCAAATCACATGCTTTTTCCATCAGTGCTTTACAGATTAAGTCTTTTTTATAGCCGATGTAACAGTTGATTACATCAAGACACAAAATGTATTTTTATTACAAATAATTTTCTATTTTATTTAGAAAAGAAATGTTTTGAGCAAATGCTTATTTAACTTAGCAGAGTAAACACAAAAACGGATGATAATTGAAACAGAATGGGTGATTCAGGGACAGATACAATAATAGATATAGTGGGAGTTTTTAAGTTAATATTGTCAGAACAAAAAATTCCCTAAAAACACAAACACAAAGTTGTCTTAGATATAACTTGACATAATAAGTGTTATTATCAGAGTTTCTTTTTTTTAAATAATAGAATGTGTATCTTGTAAATGCAAAATGAGAATCGCCAAAATAATAAACAAAATTCATTTATGAGCTGAGCTGTGTATGTTTAATATCCGATAAGAGCACTGGAGAAGAGTGGCACATGTTTGTTTAATAATCAGTTGAATTAATAAATAAATAAATCACTTGTGAAGACAACTCCTGTCGCCACCTACTGGCGTAATGATGTAACAAAAAAGTCACAAAAAAGCACAACTAATGCACAGACTCTGTGTGTCATCAATAAGCTCAATTCATTCTTACTGAATCCCTCGTTTTTTATCAGCCATGTGTGTCTGTGTGTGTGCGAAAGAGTGAAATGAGAAAGAGAGAGAACTCTTCTCTTAACGTCGGTTGAATTTGTTCCACTTAATAAGCCCTCCCCAATGACCTCTCACTAATTAAGAGCCGGCGTGTAAGAAATACGAGCTTTAATTAATGATGAGATAAATTCTGTCTCGAGGACTGTCAGAAAATGATGACACCATGTTTTACAGTTGAAATAGAATTAGACGAGGGGGGAGAAAAAAAAAAAAAGAGAGGCCTGGATCCAGCTTACAGACAGCACTTTCTAATCTGTCAGCCGAGGATGAGAAACCCCAGCAGTAAATAAGAGAGCAGTTCAATGTCAATCAATGTCTGCTCCATTGCCTGCTGCTTGTGTACTTGTTTTCACCAAATCATGTTAACACATCCTAACACAGACAGTATGGCTCCGTGCCATTTTTGTGTGTACGAGTGTGTGCTCACCAGCAGATGAGTAAGAGAGACGGAGAGAGGCTTTCCACGACAGCATCATTAGATGACAGTTACAGCACTTGGGAAAATACATGTTCCAGAACATTTTCACTGCAAAAAAAATGCTTTTCTTACTTTTTTTGTCTTGTTTCTAGTCCAGATATCTAAAGATTCTTAAATCAAGAAGCATTTTCTAGATAAGTAAGAAATATTGCCTTGGTTTTAGTAATAATATATCAAAATTAAGTGAGTTTTACTTTAAAACAAGCTAGATAAAGTGCCAATGGGGTGCCAAAATTACCCTTTTGGTAGATTATTAAGCTTCTTTTAAGGAAAAACTCACTTTATTTTGACTCATTATTTCTGAAAACAAGGCAGTATTGTTTGCTTGTCTAGAAAATGCTTCTTGATTTCAGAATTTAGAGATATTTGCACTAGAAACAAGACAAAAACTGGAAAAGTGTCTTAAATCGCTGAAAATCATGTGTCGTCTGAAATAGTGTATTTTTTTATCATGTATAATGGTGTAATGAAAATTGTATTTCTTTTGATAACATTTCATTTGTTTTATATATAAAAGACCTACAAAGTAGTTTTTAGGACAGTGTCTTTCTGATGTTATGCCATTTTATAACCAGTGTAATAGAGTTGACCAAGAAGTAAGAAAAGGCAATGCAGAAAATAGATGCTTCATGCAAATGCTTAACCTATTAGAGTAAACACACAAAAAACCCTAGAATTACTTCACGATAATTGATGCCGAATGTGAGATTTAGTAGGAACAGACAGTTAAAAGGGAGTCTTTAAGTTAAAACTTTTTTTTTTCCCTAATTCTACAACACGAGTAAACACTTGTGTCAATAAATCATGCGTCAACTATGTTACCATACCATGGCTTACCATTTAAACTGATGAAATTATTTCCCACTACTATATGTAAGATAAAGAAAATGATGTCACTTTGTGTCACAAATGAAGCACTGAAAGATGTGTGTGCGCTCTCACTCTGAGAACAGTTTTTACTAGAAATTCAGAATCAGTTCAACAGTAAAAAACAGATGTAACTTGTGTTGGGTTAGCACTGAATTATTCACATTTTCAATGAGATACTAGAAAAAAATTCTGTAGGTGAACAGTTTTTTCCCTCTCAACTTTTTCAAATCTCCAAATATAGAATCACTCATATGACATGGGCCTGCATTTTGTCATTATATGACTTAAATACAGTAAGTTTGTTGCAGAATAGTCCAGAGCAAAGGGTTCAGAGTGGATTGAGTGTTAGGCTGGTTGTTGTACGCTAGAGGCTTATTCCATCACATTGGTAATGATGTACCACACATACACACACACACACACACACACACACTCATGGAGACTGATGATGAATTGGCCTCATCTAACTCTGATGACTGTCGGGGAAGCCATGTGGTGCCCACTGTCTGGTTTCCGAAAAGACTGACACACGCACACAAACGCATATTACCGCACTTGCAAAACCATTCATCTTCTTGTATGATATCCTCAGCAATCATTTGTTGTGCTGGTAAAATTATACAGTATATTGTTTTATGACATTTCACATGTCTAATATATGCATCTTCCAAATTAGACGGAAAATGTCTGCTGTCTTTTTAAAGGCCAAGTTCTGTAGGACTGTGTAGAATGAATATATATATATATATATATATATTGATTAATATATTTACACACACTACCAGTCAAAAGTTTAGGGTCAGTAAAATTTTTAAATGTTTTAAAATAAACGTATCCTGCTCAAGGTTGCATTTATTTAATTAAAAATACAGTACAAATTGTAAAATTCGGAAATGTTATTGCACTATAAAATAACTGTTCAAAAGTATTTTATAATTTAATAATTTATTCCAGTGATTTTAAAGATGAATTTTCAACGTCATTACTCCAGTCTTCAGAGTCACATGATCTAATATTAATTATCATTATTATTAATATTAATAATATTATTAGTAGTATTAATGGTAATAGTAATAAAAGCAATAATGAATGAGTAATAATTTAATTTGAAACTATAAGAAAGCAGTTATTTAAAATTGTAATAAATATTTAACAATTTAACTTTTTTTTTTTACATTTAATAAATGCCGCCTTGAACTTTTGACTGGCTGTGTGTGTGAATAAAAATAATTAAAACTTCACAGCAGGGCAAATAATTTTGTCTTTAACTGAATATGTTTTCTTTATATATATATATATATATAGAGAGAGAGAGAGAGAGAGAGAGAGAGAGAGAGAGAGAGAGAGAGAGAGAGAGA
>CAIGQW010054307.1:9189894-9200840 GCA_903798125.1 Danio choprae
TATATATCTTTTTTAAACCATTTTAATAAAGAAAGCAAAAAAATAAATAGCAATTAGCAATTTACCCTGGTTTTCCATAAGAAATGCTGGATCATGGCTTTAAAAATGGGACATAATAAACCATATTTTTTGCCCACAGTTACCCTTCACCCATCAGTTACTCTCTACTTTCTTTACTTTACTCTTTACTGCTTAAAATCTGTTTTAATACAAATTTGCTAAAACATTTTACACAACTAAAATAACTTAGAGAGTAGGATATGAATATGAATTATTCACAAAAAAACGTTTAGAAATCTTAATTTAATCCTCAGAATTTGGTTAATGAAGTAATGTAATATTGGTAATGTGTTTTTTTACTCTCAAACTGCTTGAAATGATGGAAAGTAAAGTTTTTAGTGTTTTTGCATTTCTTTTAAAAACATTTTTTTGTAGCAGAGCCACCAAACTGTCAGCATTGGCAGGCAGAAATCACTATAAATAATCAACTATAGTAGCTATCAGTATTAGTTGAGAAATTCAGTATGAGTTAAAATTGTAAGATTGTTATAATAGTAGTATTGTTTTTTTTTAATCAAGTAAATGCAGCTTCTGTGAGCATAAGAGCCATTGAAAACCTCAAGTGTTCCCAACAAAACATCAATATGATAGCAGACGTGCCACTGACACTACAAATCCTCCCTCAAACATTCCCAATCAACTGCATCCGTTTAAAGTTACATTTCATAAAAATTCCCCAACAACTCCTATTAGGCCTCTTTTTATTCAAGCCTTTACAGTTTGAGAGTAATAACGTTGGTATCAGCTCACAGCAAATAAACGCAGATGAAAGCCTGAACCGCAAGTCGGAACTTTCATCTCTCCGCTGAGGCTAAAAGTAGGGGCATTCTGGGATGGGGGTTTTACTGTGGTTTGTTTATAGGGGCTGAAGGATAACCGTGGCAGGCAGTGACTGGAAGCCCTCACTCGGGACAGGAGAGAAGTCAGATCCACTCAGACCAGGGCTGATTCGATTAAACAACCACCGAGGTCCGCCGTTCAGGTTCGCTTTCTGCATATGCAGGGCCGCGGAGACCGAGACCCCATCAGGGGCCGTCTGTCCATTCAAAAGAGGAGAGAAAAAAAAACATCATTTATTTAGCGTGTTTACTGTTTACTGTTTCTACCGGGCCTTGGAGAGGAAATTAATTTTTTACAATTTTCCCCTAAGTATAAAAGAGCAAGGCGAACTCTAGGGTATTCGGGCTTCCAAAATGATGAACAGCGCGAGTCTCTTTGATTTTCATCACCTTTATCAATGACAGATATGATTTTTCTCTTCTCTCCCTGCGTTATGAATATTTCACCATAAAGGGCCTGTCCGTTTACTGTAGGGTGGCAGGAGCCAAATGTAGATGGAAGTGTCAGTCAATTCTTTCTGTCGGTTTAAAAAGATCACAAGGTTCTCTGATAAAAGCAAGGCTCATTCAGATGAATATCTGTAGCTACAAGGTAACAATTCCTTATTGTTTTTGTTAAAAAAAATCTATATATATATTAATGAGAGTGGGGAAATGCTTCAGATGGCATTTAAAATATTTGGGCCTGTCAAAGCTGTACTTTGTTATAAATTAAAGATCCGAGAAGCATTTGCGGGTGATTTATGAAGAGTGGATCGGTCAAACTTCAGTCATGCTAAATGCAGTATTAATTTTCACTCAATGTTTTAGTTTTAGTAGAAAATGTAGTTAAAATGTTGTAAATGTTTCATTCATCATTCATTTTAGTTCATTTTACTCTGCATATATTTTTAGCCAATGAAATTAGCGTTTTTAATAGATGCTGGAAAATGTGACAGACCAATATTTAGGCCCAGACAGAATCTGCAGACATTTCTTTTGCTATTTATGTGGAGAAGTTTGAAAAAAAAAAAAAAACCTGTGAATTGATGCGGAATGATTGTATGATGAATGAAGAGTATAGTCACAAAAAACTTGAAAAGCATGAAATATATATTTTATTAACTTTTATTTCAAGTTTACAAAGCAAATCCAATTAGATCAACGTGTTTGGTAAACACATCTAGTGTCTCATATATTATAAAGGAAAGGAAATATTACTTTACACACTGTATTGTAAGTAAATCATATAAACATTTGCATATTATCCCATAATATTTCTGAAATTAACCTAAATAAGTATACATTTATGCATATTTATATAAGAAAATGTATAGACTCAATAATGGGCTAAAAAATCTGCGGATTGTCTGTGCATGCAGATTTCATGTGGGCTTACAAATATTTAAACCAAACTGTCAATTTAAAGATATAATAAATCTATGTGCAAAAAAAACTTATCCACTTAATACTTCAGTACAATTTACTTTTGTAGATTGTGAATACTTAAAATATCAAGGTCAAAGTTTCATGTGACACATTTCAGTAAAGTTTTACTGATTAATTTTGTGTAAACCATGAAATGCAACTTTATTTCCAGATTCTCTGAGGAATCAGAAGTTCAAGAAAACAACATTAATTTGAAATAAAAATATTTTGTAACATTATATACGTCTTTACTGTAAGTGATGATCAATTTAAAGCTTTCCACAAACATTTTCCTTTCTTTTTCTTCAAAAACATAACAGATTCACTATAAAAAAACATGATTAAATTAATAAAATGTTAGAATATCAAAAAATACAGTTTCTAATTTGAACTAACATTTTTACTTGGGTGTAAATAAGAAATCATATTCCATTAAATCCGCAAAATAATATTGTAAAAATGTTAAATGAAGGGTTATTTTCAAATGCAGCAAACCTTCATGATGCTAATTCTGAATATATTAATAAACTTAACCAATATTATAATCTTTTTACAAAATAAAGTCAAGTATGGACCAACTACAAAACAATAACTGAAGTAAGACTTTGAAGAGAGTAAATAGTTACTAAATAATAATTAGTTGAAGCTAGTTTAATTGTTTTTTTACAGTGTTGTTAATATTTTACCCTTAAATAACAAATTAATTTAGTTTATCATCAGTTTTGATCATATAACATTTCAAATTAACAATGTAGTGATCAAATCAACACAGCAAACTCAAAAGAACCGAAGATACAGTCTAAAATTGTCCAGAAACGACCAATAAAGGGCACTTAAACTCAGCCTAATTTACCGCTGGGGCCCCAAAGCAGCGTTTGATTTAAAATCGAACTCTTTGAGAGTCGTAAGGGGGCCGCGAGAGCACCAGTGCTTCTAAATGACAAGCTGACTATTACACCATAAAGCAGCGGCAATTTAAATTGCAAAACAGGTTGCCAGGTCTCTTCAGAAGCAATATCTGTGAGCATTCTGCAAATGTACGAAATAAATATAAAAGGGAGGGATATGCAAATGAGGGTGACGGAGGACTACTTTGAGGCGAGTAGGTAATGCTGCAGCTATTCATCATGATGGAGAAAGAAAGCACGCGCGTCCGTCCTTAGCATATTCTAATGAAGGCCATCATGCAAATGAGCATGACCTTTTCTGGGCTTTTTTTACACAAGTTCACATTGAATGGAGAAGTGTGTACATACGCTAAGGCAAGCAAGCAGACGCGAATGCACGCCCGTCCCGGAATTATATGGAGGCATAACAAATACTCTCCCCCCCTCTTCAGCCGAAACACCATAGTGACTAATTACAGCAATCAATGCAAGTACAAACAGAGCGAGCTACAGCTGTGAGAGAGGCAGGCCCCGTACTGCATGCGAGGACCATCCCGAGCGCTTTTCGGGATTTACGAAGAACGTTGACGAGTCTGAAACGACAGGGGCTTATTTCTTTTGGAAGCCCTCTGGAAAGATGTCAGACTAGTAAATAAATATATCCACAAACCCAACATGCAGGTGATTAACACTCAATGTTTTAGTCTGAGAATATGCACTTTTTATTGTCAGTATAATTCACTTTAGTGTATTTTACTTAAATGTGTATTTCATTTTAGTCGCTGATTTTAGTATTTCATTGGATGAAAATATGCAGAGTAGACATACAGTTGAAGTCAAAATGATTAGCCCTCCTGTGAAATATTTATTCTTTTTCAAATATTTCTCAAGTGATATTTCATTGAGCAAAGAAATTTTCACAGAATTTCCAATAATATTTTTACTTCTAATATCTCAAAAGGCCAATAATTCTGACTTCAACTGTATGCCGATATTCAGTGATTCAATATATCATGACGATGAAAATGCAAAAAGGAAAAAAAATTAATAAAAAAAAAATATATATATATATATACATATATGTGTGTGTGTGTGTGTGTGTGTGTGTGTGTGTGTGTGTGTGTGTGTGTGTGTGTGTGTGTGATGGGCACTTCAAAATACCATTAAAAAGTATTTATTATTTAAATATATATAGAGTGTGTTTTGAGAATATTCCCATGTTGCAGTGATGTTCATAATAGGGCCAAATGCTTGGAGATACAATTTCACATGTTAATCCAGCTGAAAGAAATCTGTGACTATTTATGGCCCTGATGTTCATTAACACTTTGCAACAAGGCTCCAAAAGTAAACATTAGTTAATTGAACTAAACTCACAATGAAAAGCTTTTTTTGTTTACCTTAGGTAATGTTAATTTCTTAGTTAATGCCTAATAATGTGTTAAAATCGTAGTTGAAATTTAATTACAAGTCATAATTGTTTTACACAAAAAAAGGGATTTTTGCTGCTTCTTCAAACTACTTATTTAAAATAAGCTGAAACAACATAATTGTTTTGGGGGGAAACTTAATTGTTTTATGTTCGATCCACTTAAATTTGTTACGTTAAGTAAATCGATTTGTGTTGGGGCAACATGAATGAATTGTGTGGATTTTTTACAGTGTATTAAATGGAGTCAATAGCTATTAAAATTCAGATGTATTATTCAAACAAATATTAACATATTAACTGCAATAATTCTGTCTTTCACTGTTGGTACTAATCCATTAACTAACAATGAGACTTTTATCTATTGTACTTTATCATCCTTTTACAATTTTATTTGGTTGAAACATTTGTTTGCTCTGAACATTTACATATAAAGCAATACAGTATTTTTTTGTTATTATACTAGTTAAAGTTAATGAATTTTTTCAGTTAATGCTAATATTGTAATAATACCGTATACATATTATATATACATAAAAAGCATCAGCAATTCTCACAACAAAACAATTTATACAGTCATATGCCTAGTGGCGAGCAGTGATAATGTCAGCAAATTGTTATACAAATATACATATATATAAAATATCTGAAAGCAAAAATCTTTTACACTGATTTGGTGTTATAAGAATAATTACTTATCATTTTAACAGTTAGAAATTAGTTTACTAATGAATACTGTGTGAACTATGACAAACAGCTTTATTTCCAGACTTTTTGCTGAATATGAAGTTCAAGAGAACAATATTTTTAACATAATTAACATTTAGAACAACCTTTTTACAGCAAGCCGTTTACTGCCAAGTTACTCTACATACCCTTACAGTGACTTTGAACTTTTCCGCTTGTAAAGATTAGGCATAAATATTGAAATATTGAAATGAAAGATGCCCTGCTTACACAGATGAAGCTGAAGGATGGAGAAGGAGGAGGTGGATCAGGGGAAAGGGGGGTGGGGGGGTGGGGGGTGGTTGTTGGTTGGGTATCTCCTGTGCATCAGTAAGCAGACCGGGCCTCTTCTCTGCACAGACAGTTATGGATAGGAAACATTATCAGCCATGGTAATTAAAGGCAAAACTTATACATGCTAGGAGGGTGGAGGGGGGCGTTACACACACCCACCATTTATCACACGCTCTGGCTCTGGCAGAGAGCAGATGAGGTGGACCGCTCCACCTTTACAAGCTTTTACACGCTTGCGCTGGTCCAACACTTAGGAGGTTTTTGCCCCGTGGTGTGATCCTGAGAAACAGAACTCGCGTTAGCGTGAAAAACTGGCTGTAAATACAATTAAATGGCAATGCAGAGGAGTTAATGCTTTTGGCTTTTGAATAATTGCATTGCATAGAAAGTGAAAAGAAAAAGCACATCGATCTATTTGGTATCTCAAGTGTTTCTATTAAACAGCAATGAGAAGAAAATGAGAGAAAAATAAGATGTTTGCTTTTAGATTTTTCTGAGAGAGAAATCTCACATTTCTCCTCTAAAGATTGTTTTTCAAAAACACTTAATTTAAAAAATAAAAATATAATTTTTAGGATTTAGTATACATTTTTAGTAAAAACTTAGAGGGACACAGGATCAAAATAATTTAATTAACTAAAACTGAAACAATAAAAACATTTTTGTTACTTCATAAAAAAAACCTCACAAATTATTATTATTTTATTATTATTATTATTATTATTATATTAAAAATTAGACCATAATATAGTCTAAAATGCTAAAAAAATATCAAAAAATAAACTGGTAATTTTTTGGGTTATTTTCTCCCTCAAAAGTTTTTCTCATTGAAAAACGTGTTTGTGATATTTCTAGAATCCCAAAACGAGTCATGATTAATCCATTTAATATCAATTTCTCTATTTCTGTTAATTAAAAAGATTTTTAAAAAACAAGCAGCTTGGTCATAATTACAGCAGAAACGCTTGAAATATTGGAGGAGGAGGGCCTTAGAATATTGTGTTGGACAACAGGGGGCCTTTAAGGAAAAACAAAACTATTAATGTAAATTTAATCATTTCTCATGAAACAATTCTTGTAGGAGCAGTTTATTGTCACAGTGGGCCAAACAAATCAAGTGGAGGTATCTATTTGCAGTACTTCTTTAATAAACACCAAAACAAAGGAGACAATCCACTGTGGAGAAAACATGTAACAGCGCAGCAATACAAAACAAACAACTGAACAAGGGCGTCACACTGGCGCAGTGGGTACCACAATCGTCTCACAGCAAGAAGGTTGCTGGTTTGAGCCTCGGCTGGGTCAATTGGCATTTCTGTGTGGAGTTTGCATGTTCTCCCCGTGTTCGCGTGGGTTTCCTCTAGGTGCTCCGATTGGGTAAGCAAAATTGTCCGTAGTGTATGTGTGTGAATGAGTGTGTATGGATGTTTCCCAGTGATGGGTTGCAGCTGGAAGGGCATCCGCTGCATAAAACATATGATGGATGAGTTGGCAGTTCATTCCACTGTGGCAATCCCAGATTAATAAAGGGACTAAGCCGAAAAGAAAATGAATGAATGAATGAATGAACAACTGAAGGCTAGAAATATAACACATATATAAAGAGGAAGTTTTACATTAGGATGATATGTTTCCCGTTTATAGAGATGTGCTTAAATGGCTAGAAACGCCGTATTATGCATGACAGGTCAATAGTTAGCAATGCTACTCTGTATTTTAAGCAGCTCAAACACAATACTGTAGTCTGTTTCGTTGTCAAATACATATTCCTGTAAACTAAACACCTAATACGTATGCACATGACATCATTTTCACAAAATCATATTACTGTGCTTCATATTAAGATGTTAAGCACATCATTTTCCAAAAAAAAAAGTTTGCATTATTAGCCCATAAACACATATAAAGTTTTCCTGAGGCAACACAATGTATTTAATTTAATGGGTATAAATGTTGGTTTTGATTGTTTATGCATGTATTGGTTTACAATTTCTTTCGATTTTATTCCTTTGTATTTTTGTGTTTTCTTTTGTTTATTTGTTTAAATAATTATGCTCTAAGTTAGGTAGTTTAAGTACTTTTTGTATGAGCGAAAGAATGGCAGGAATCTGTTAATGATTTTCTATTTGCTAGAGTGCACAGTAGTGAATGGTGTAACAGCAAGCAGAAACAAATTTTTTGTGCGCAAGTGAATATGACGCATTACATTTTATTTGTTTATTTTGAATGAGATTAATTTATGTAGCTAAAGGTGCATTATGTAGGCTTGAATTATGTAGGCTTGAATTAGGTATAGCAGTCCAAATTCAAAACATTGGAGAGGGATTTTTTTCACCAGTTATCTCACCACCTTAAGCAAGACTCACTTTTAAACGATTGTAGAATGTTAGACTGCAGGAATATGGCTCCCAAGTCACATTGTAAGGTCTTAGCCGTCCTAATGTCAGACTGAACGACAATGAAGATGCGCCAAACACAGAAGAAAACTCACCTGAAATTCAATCATTCATCAGTGACACTTTCACAATCCAACATTCTGATACCTCACAGCAAACATAAACAATCTGTAGCGGTAATTTTGCTTGCAGTGTGCCTCAATAATAAAACCGAAGGAAAATAACTGTTTTGATATTTTCCCACGGTGGCTTGAAGTTATCGTGTTGGAGACATTTGTGTCATTTATATAATTTTATACTTTGTTTATTTGTTGAATGACTATCATAAATAATTAAGATTAATAATATTATGCTGTTCTTATTCTGTGTCACGTATTAAGTGGTTTGGTTATATGGATTAGCTCTACTTTTACATTTCGAGACAGCTCACCTACTTACATAATGGCACACAGGTGATGGGTGATCAGTTGGCAGGAGTAAACCGTGATTTCTTTGTGGTGATTTGGAAGACAAAGTAATTTAATTATTAATTATAAATGCTTGGGCGCATCATTAAACCTCACTGCTACTGTCAAATCACCTCCATACTTAAACTCCATACTTAAAGTCTCAACTGCCATGGCTAAAACTTTGGAGTTTGCATGGATCAGAAAAGGCGGCTTTAAAACCTCAGGACACAGACAAGGCATGGGAAGGATTAAGTTATCCTACAACTCCAGTCCGTGAATAAAAGTTTATTTTTTGAAATGCTTTAGATTTAAAAGCGTCCCTATCAAAAACGAAACAAAAAATTACAAAGGTTGTCATTAAAACTACCTAAACAAAACAAAAGAACTTTAAATACTGAACTGTAATTTTTAACGCTAATGCTTAAGCAATGACTGAACAAAACCTGAAAATTTTAACCGCAACTCGCGGTGGGAAACTGGGCTGAATGAAACAGAAAACTTAATGAAACAAAGGCTTTGTTGGATTGGATTGTTTTTGTGTATCATGTCATCATATTTGCCGCTCCCATTGGTTCTTGGATTGTCATTTATCGCAGCTGTTGTCACACCAGAACTTCATCGGAGGTAAAATCTGATCACAAAGGCCATTAAGTGGCTGTCGGTGAACAAGTCAAACCAACTATCAAAGACAACAGATTTTAGCCTATAGGAGTACATGAATCTTTTAGCATTTTTCAAATTTATCTCAGACGGCCAAATCGTGGCTAAAATCGCATAGTGTGAGCAGGGCTTTACTTAATATGTGCAAAAGTCCACTCCCTAACTTTACTAAACCTCTTCTCTTGGGTATTCCACCTAGAAGTCTGTGATTCATTCATTCATTCATTTTCATTTCGGCTTAGTCCCTTTATTAATCTGGGGTCGCCACAGCGGAATGAACCGCCAACTTATCCAGCATATGTTTTACACAGCGGATGCCCTTCCAGCTGCAACCCATCTCTGGGAAACATCCATACACACCCATTCACACTCATGCACTACGGACAATTTAGCCTACCCAATTCACCTATACCGCATGTCTTTGGACTTGTGGGGGAAACCGGAGCACCCGGAGAAAACCCACGCCAACACAGGGAGAACATGCAAACTCCACACAGAAATGCCAACTGACCCAGCCGAGGCTCGAACCAGCGATCAGCGACCTTCTTGCTGTGAGGCGAACGTGCTACCCACTGCGCCACTGTGAGGCCGAAGTCTGTGATGTTACTGAAAAAAAAATGCAAGGTCTGCACAATTGTTAGGACTCTTTGGCTACCCTATTCCCACATCTCCTGAAGCTCACATTAAACATACATGCACACTTAAAGGCTGCATACGGTTGGCTAAGGCATGGTTTACTTCTAAAAATAGCATCAATGTTTCAAATCAAAGTTCTGTAAATGTTAAAATACTGCAAACATGTACACAAAACAGCACTTTGCTTTAAAACCCCAGCCACAACAAACAGGTTGAGTCTAGATCCACAATCTAGAGTCATGGGACTGTATGCAAAATAAAGCATATCTAAGTATGAGGGGGGAAAGGGCAAGCAAGGATCATGATGCCCTGTGTGTATGTGTGTCAGCCCTGAGATGAAGCACCATTCTGGCACACTTCGCGTCATGGAGAGCGACATCTCCAGCCTGCCAGGACCAGTCAGCACCAGCACTGTCACAAACACACACACTCACACATGCTCTCTGGGTTTCTCGCACGCTCACTCACACACACGTCTACAGGCGTCCTGCAGATACTGACACTGTGCTGGAACAGCAGGAATCCAGCACATCACATTACCATCAAAACCTGCACTGCTGAGACAGGTCTGTGTCACACACACTTTGACATATACACAGCACACGGGAAGGATGAAAGAAAAAAAAAGAAAGAAAGAAAGAAAGAAAGAAAGAAAGAAAGAAGAAAGAAAGAAAGAAACAAAGAAAGAAAGAAATAGGAAGAGGGACAGATGGAAAAGAAAGATGAAACAGTGACAGACAAATAGAAAGGAAGGGAATAGGCCGGCATAAAGAAAGGAACACAAACAGTAAAAAAGGAAGGAAGGAAGGAAGGAAGGAAGAGTAGAAACAAACAGGAAGAGGGACAGATGGAAAAGATAGATAAATCAGTGACAGACAAATAGAAAGGAAGGGAATAGGCTGGCATAAAGAAAGGAACACAAACAGTAAAAAAGGATAGAAGGAAGAAAGGAAGGAAGGAAGGAAGGAGGGAAGTAAAGCGGAAGGAAGAGTAGAAACAAACAGGAAGAGGGACAGATGGAAAAGATAGATAAATCAGTGACAGACAAATAGAAAGGAAGGGAATAGGCTGGCATAAAGAAAGGAACACAAACAGTAAAAAAGGATAGAAGGAAGAAAGGAAGGAAGGAAGGAAGGAGGGAAGTAAAGCGGAAGGAAGAGTAG
>CAIGQW010054307.1:9210840-9227271 GCA_903798125.1 Danio choprae
CTTGGACTATTACTTTATAACCTACATGATGTGCAGCTTCTAACTTGGCAGGCTACATTTACAAAGTACTTCACTCATCATGGCAGATGACTCAAGGATTTTCTAATTTTATCACGTCTCATTTTCATCCGTCTCTGAAATGACATCTCAAACAAGCCCAGCCATGTTCTTATTTACAGGAAAAACGAACAGTTATTTTCACATATTTTTCCGCTTGACCTTGAGAATAAAACACTCCAGCTGATCAGAGGTGGACACAAGCACATGATCTCTTTCAGGGAACATATTTGTGCCGTCTCCTCGACAAACAAACAAAGAAAAAAAAAAGCCCTCACATGTGATGTAAGGAATCCTAAGGGACGCGAGACCGTCGTCCATTAACTACCTCCAACCGGTTCATTTCTAACAAGCACTAAATGGATTTTTTTTCCCAAGTAAATAAATAAAAACAGCCCCAAAAACCCACTCACATTAAAATCAATTTCTAGGTGCGGTGTAAATGAATGCACGTATCCTCATTGACTTTAAGAAGAAAAGAAAGAAAGAGAGAATATTTGATTCGTCTGTTTAAACAGAAAAACAGTTCAGAAGTGTCAAGTGTCAGAGTAATTAAAAAGAGAACTCTGGCCCTCTCCTCGGGTGAGAATCGCTGAAGACATTAAGTTAACAAAAGCACGGGGCAAATAAGAGCCAAGGGAGAAGTGACAGTTATCTGCTAAATTCATAAATGTGGCTTTTTGTATAACGGTAATCATCATCCCTCATGCTGTCATTTTCCATTTTAATTGCTCGCCTCGGTGCTTTGGCTCAGGGAAGCCATTGGAACCCCACAGAGTGCAGTACAGAGATGGAGAAAAAGGAGAGAGGAAGAGAAAGAAAACATACAGGGCCCTGCAATCTGACTGCTCCAGTTTAGGTTACTGCCATGCGAGCGTCTGACAGGTTAATTTTTTGCAATTAGACTGTTCTGAGAGCAAGCGGAACAGGTGAAGTCTTCATCAAGGCTTGCATAAAAACGCCCGGCGAATTACGTTAATGACAAATATTCCGAGCAGCGGCTATAAAGTTTGCCCAACAGGCGAGCGGTGAAAATGTGCAACCCAAGCTCGGGCGGTTTTTCCCAAACTCATAGCTTTCCTGCCACAGAGCACGGACTCCTGATTATAGAGAAAAATGGGAGGGAGGAAGAGGAGCGTGGCGAAATGTAAAAGCATAACAGGATAAAAATCAAGTCACGAGGCTAAGCTAACATCGTGAGCGGCCCTTCTCGCAGTCGCCGTGTCGTATATTTTATAAGACATCAAAAAGAAGCCAGCGAGACTTCTTTAGATTTCATCCTAATCTCGTGCTGTTATCTCTTTCCTCCTCGTCCAAAACCAGCTCATATTTCACCCACGGTATCTTGTTATTTCTATAATCTTGTTGCTGCCCATGATAGATTTCTTAGAGCAAAGCATTTATCATGAGGTTTCAGAAATGAACTTAAGTTTTGCGGTGTCTTAAGTGCGAGTTTGTGGGCTGAATTTAAGGGACAGTAATGTTATTGAGAAGTATTGGGGAGTTTTAGAGGTTTCCGCAATGTTGTGTTTGGAAGAGATGAGCAGTTTAAAAAAAAAAAAAAAAAAAGAGCTTCAAACTACGAAAAAGAAAAGCAACATTTCAGCTGCTTGGTTCTTCATGCCTCTCTTCTTTTTATCAACATCATGAGGAATTAAATAGAAAAGACTGATAAAAACAGTTCTTGACAGCTTTCGCATGTTAGAAAGGAATTACAAATTTCTGTTTCAAACAGTCCAGGGTAAAGTGGAAAAGTGGAAAGTGGAAAGTGGAAATCAATTATTTTAGATGTATTTTAGTGTTTTATGTAAATATATTTGTGATGCTGAGTGACTGAAATTTTTGTTTATAGATAATTTAGGTAAACGGTTTAATAAAAAAATATATAAAAATTATAGTAAAAGAAGGTTGCTGGTTCGAGTCCCGGCTGGGTCAGTTGGCATTTCTGTGTGGAGTTTGCATGTTCTCCCAGTGTTGGCGTGGGTTTCCTCCGGGTGCTCCGGTTTCCCCCACAGTCCAAAGACATACGCTGTAGGTGAATTGAATAAACTAAATTGTCCGTAGTGTATGTGTGTGAATGTGAGAGTATATGGGTGTTTCCCAGTGATGGGTTGCAGCTGGAAGGGCATCCATTGCGCAAAACATGGATTTGGCGGTTCATTCTGCTGTGGCGACCCCTGATGAATAAAGGGACTAAGCCGAAGGAAAATGAATGAATGAATGAATAAGTTAAATGTATTCACAACAGTTTGTAAAGGTCAGTGTCCTCACCAGCTAGCTACCTGTATAAACACAACTTAACATATGATATTGAAGAAGATAATTTAACCACACTCGTAAATAGAGTTAATAAACACATATTTAGGTAAATGTTTTATTGAGATAGATTGTTGGTGATTGGATGGGCTTTTTTGAAAATTTAAGACTTTTTAAGACCCCGCAGACATCCTGTTATAGTTAGTAAGGTAGTAGTTGGGTTTAGGATTAGGGATGCAGAATAAGATCATACTTTATAACTACTAATGAACATTTAATATCTTAATAATAGTCAGGTAATAAGCCAGTAGTTAATAGCATGAATTGTGACCTAAAGTGTTACCCAAAAACATAGTCCATATTTGGCCCAAAAGCCAGGTTGAAACAACCTAAGATTTTTAAGTGTACATTATTGCATTATTGCATTAATTAGCAGTTTTCCATATTCATGTTTTTTTTTCTTTCCACCATTTATTTATGCATTTGAATTGCATTATGGGACCTTTCTTCCAACAACCTTGAAAAGTTCGAAAAAGTTATTTTTATCAACATGTTTAATAGTTGAAAGTGATATATTGTCTGGGTTGGTGTTGCATATTACGATACAAAAACCTTGTAATAAATTGCCAGTACATTTTCTGTTCTTTAACAAACTTATTTCTCTATATATTATTTCTTATACTTTATATAATTTCAAACTAAAATGTCAATAAAAGTCCCTTTTTAAACTGTAAACAGCTGAATATTCAACATCAAAAGTTGATCTAGCGGAGATCAAGGTCCCATAATGCAATTCGCAACAGTAAATAAACACTTGTGAATCACAAAATGCGAAAACTGTTAATTAACAGATCATTTTCACAGTGTGTATAGATTTCGCATGTCACACTGCAAGACATCTCAACTTCACAAAGTATTTCAGAACTAATATCCTGAATTTAAACATATAGAGTCTATTCTATTCTGTTTTGAACTCTTCTACAATGTTCAATCACTTTAAATGTCTACATTAACATCTGGAGCCAGTGTCTCTCTCTCTCTCAGCTCTAGTGTTTTTATCAGAGGCTCTGTTTTAAATGTTGCTGACAGCTTCTGCCTCCCTCTCAGTGTAATTATAGGCAGAGGAAGGCTGGGTTGAGGCAGGGCTGGATGTAGCCAGGCCTGTGTAATGGGGATAATTAACTTACCCTCATCACCCCACTTCAAAGGCCCGCTTCAGAAAGAGAGAGAGACCTGAGACGCAGACACTTCGGGGTGGATTGTATCTGCTGCTGCGAGTAGAGCTGGGGGTCTCCTGGCCTCCTGAAACCCCCTAGTGCCTGGCCCCTTAAAAAAGGTAAAAACCCGATATATTAGACAAATGAAGGTGCCGCCCATGAACATACACGAGGTCGACATGGAAGCCAGTGTATCTGAAGACGTACAACGACAAGAAGAAAGAAAGTATCCCTCCCTTTTTCTTCCTCCAAAGAGGCAGGTAATTGCTGTTGTTAACAGCATCTCAGCTTTTCCCGCGGCTGAGTTTCTAGAGAGAAAAGACCTTTGACAGTGCCAACTTTAAATGCAAATACTTGCCTCGCACTTTCACCCTGTATGCGTGTGTTTTTACATTAGTCAATCTATTACACCAATCCTTTAAAATAAGGCTTTAGGAGTGATCGCAGAATGATTCTCGTATGGCGAGTTAGGGATTCTGCATTAAAGAGTGAATTGTAATGCGTTTGGCGAATACGTAATTAAGTATAATAAGCAGGTGTATTAATATCAGATGTGCTTTTGTTCTCTGTAAATGAAAAGCCACAAAGCAACCTGTGAATGCAGTGACACTGAAAAGTTTTATTTGAATGAAACTAATAGTTTTTTTGAACAAGGAAACATTGAAGTGATCAAATGGACAGTTCAAGAGTTCACACTTAGCTGATGATTGATAATAAAGCTTGTTTGGCATGCTGTCCCGTGAGATAGCCCTGAGCTCACGAGATCCTCGAGCCCTGGGCTCCCTCCCGTTTGCAGGGTGAGAGGGGAGTTTGACCTCAGGTAGATCTCAATGTTTTTGGACTGTGGGAGGAAACCGGAGAACCCGGGGAAACCCACGCAAGCATAGGGAGAACGAGCAAACTACGCACATGTCAACTGGTTTAGTAGGGACTTTAACCAGAGAAATTCTTGCTGTGAGGCAACAGTGCTAATCACTGGGCCACCATGTTGCCCATCTGGAAAGGATGGGGAGTAGGGGTGGGTAGGGGGGGGATTCTTCAAGACGAAGATACTGCGATAAGAGAACGCTGGTTATTTATAGTGAGTTAGGAATCATCTGATTGGTGAATCAATCGTGAGCTGATGCGGGACCAGCTGTGAGCAATCATAAGCACGTGATCATGTTGTCCCAACACAAATCGATTAAGGTTAGTTAATTATTTTTACAAATATTAGAGGACTGAACATAAAACAATGAAAAAAAAAACTCATTTTAAAAAAATAGTTTGAACAAGCAGCAAAAGTCATTTTTTAAGTGGTGTTCTATCCATTAAAAGGTAAAAAAAGAAAACAATAAACATAATTATAATAAGGAACGGTTTAAATTGGTCAAAAACATTTGAGGACAAACCTTTGTAGACCTCATGTGAAATTGTAATTCTTTTCAAATATTTGCCAAGTATAACAGAGCATGTAGATTATTTTTATAGTATCTCCTATAATATTTTTCTTCTGAAGAGTCTTATTTCTTTTAGCTTGGCTGGAATAAATAATATATATATAAAAAAAACTAAAGTAAAACCTGCTAAGGTGAACATTATTAGCGCCTTGAGATTTTTTTTTCCAATTGGCTACAGAACAAACAACTGTTGTCCAAACAATTGCCTAATTACCATAAATTGCCTAGTTAAACACATTAACCTAGTTAAGCCTTTTGGCACTTTAAGCTTAATACTAGTATCTTGCTAAATAAATAGTAAAATATTATGTACTGTCATCATGGCAAAGACTAAAGAACTTAGTGTAAATTAGTTATTAAATCTATTATGTTTAAATTGTTTTAAAAATCTGTTAAACAGCACATTTGTAAATATATTGTTCTGCAGAATTTTCTGTTCATCAACAGTGTTGCTAACTTGGAAATTTTGTTCCCAAGTTTAGCGACTTTCTGATTGTTGCCATTTTGACAAGGATATGTTTTAGTCATTTTCAAATAGTTTGGTGATTTTTTTCCTCCTTAACAAAAACAAAAATCAGACATTAAGTTACATGTGTCATTCTGTCACGGTTTATGGGTCTGTGCGTTCTTTTTGTATGTTATGTGTGTTGTTGTGTGCTAGGGTGTATGTCTGTTTACCTTTTTGTGCTGACAGCGTGCTCTCGTACCAGCTGACTAATCTGCATCCTCCAGCTGATTCCGGTTTCACCAGCTATATAGTCAGTCGGTGGTTACCGTTGGGTATCAGTCCGTTATTTGTTTTTTGTTCCTCTGTCTTTGTCTCTCAGATCCTCTGCAGTCTGTTCGTCGGTTGACAATTCGTTTGACCTGTTGGTACTCTTGTTGTTAGACCTCTTTGTTTTCTTGTCTCCGGCTTCCAGCCGTTGGTATCCTTTTATACACATTGTTTCTGTTAAATAAATTCACTCGCTACTGGATTCTCCCTCTCTCGTGTCGTGACACATTCTCTGCCCTCTGAATTATTATTTCACAAGTAAATATGTTTGTTTATAAATGTGGTTTTCTTTCATGATCAATTTACTGCAATAATACACAAGTGAAAATTATTAAACACAAGATACTGTATGTATGTAAAACATATGGATTGAAAGCCAAAAACTTTGTCTGTCTGTGTTGACATCTGGTTAGCTTTTTTTCCCCCAAAATCCAGGTACACCTGGGCACTTTAAAGAAATGTGGATGTATAACTGTAGCAAGCCACTCATCCATTATTGTTTGCTGCTCCTTTATATCCTTTATATAATTCTAATACCAATCAATCTTATTATAATGTGCTGCAACTGTTTCATTTCAACCCATCCAATTTAACAGCCTAAAAATACATTTTTTATGATTGCTTCAAAGACATAAAACAGCACTGTTACCACTCAATTTATCCTGAATGGCAAAGTGACTTACAGTAGTAGTACAATAGCATATTCGAAATAAAACAATGTGAATCGAAATGACCAAATTAATTTAAATGACAATCTTAATTATTGTCATATCATTCAGTCATAAACATTTTTTAAACTTGAGTGGATCAGATTGATTACATAAATATAAAATTACAAAATACAAATTGTCGAATAAATGTTATATGTTGTATAAGTTTCTCTTGATTTTTCCTGTTTATTAAAATGTTATAATCCTGTTTATTAAAATGTAATATTTAATATTTTTTCCCAACATGTTAATTTGGGTGTACAAATCTTTGGACATTGATCTTAAGGTTTTTTTGTTAGATTAGTTACAGTTTTGTCTTTGGTACTGACTAATGTAACAAATGTATTATTATAAATCATTCTATAGAAAATAGAAAGTTAAAAGAGATCTGCGAGGGGTGTCATAATTTATGCTGAATACTGTGTGTGTGTGTGTGTGTGTGTGTGTGTGTGTGTGTGTGTGTGTGTCAGAATCATTTGAAAAAGATTGCAGTGAATCAGAGAACCAAAAAACAAACAACCACCCTTCTTTCTTCAACTATTAAATCAGCTGACATGCTTAAAAAATTGTTTTGTTGCAATAATTCTTGCATACAACTATGCACAGACCCGTAAATAAAAGCACATATTTTTTGACACTTACTTAACACCTCTTTCCGAATACGCATGTATGTGTGTGCAGTTACAAAACCCTGGGGGGATCGGAGGTGAAATGTAGACGCTTTGGGCAAGAGCGCAATTCTGTAGTCTTTGCCACATCTACTGCTCAGTGTAAGGAGAGAAGCAAATGCTCAGCCTGAGAAAAAAAAAAGGAACTAGGGAAAAAGCTCTCCACCAGGCTGGACTGAGAAATCAAAGGAGGCATCAGACACAAAACCGGAGCCTTGTGAAGGCCTTAATTGCCAGAGGAATAACACTGGCTGAAATGTTATTACAAGCCTGGTGTTGATTTAAGACCCCGGTTATTATGGGCCAGCCTGGGTGGAGGTCTGAGTCTCTGACCCCCCTGGTGCTTTCATATAATGTCACCATGCATTTAAAATGAAAGAACCATGAGACCTTGGTCCTTCCTTATTCTTCTGCACTAAATGAGAGGGGACCATCAATTTGCCACCCCTGTCATGAGACTAACCACCGTGCCACCATCGCCATGCCAACAGATGCTGATTATGACATCACGCAAATAGCAGTGACACCGGTGGGACCAGAGTCCCAATGCGTAAAAGAAGCCAGATAGCGGCTGCTTTGTCCAAATACATCCACTTTTTCATGGGTTTGTCATGTCAACTGGCTATAAAACTCTCTTAAAGGTGCAGTGCACCATTTTTCAATGCTAAAAACATGACCGGCTGAATACTGCTCACTTTATCTTGTTAACCCTGCTATTATTTGTCAACTTTGTTCCCTCACAGAACAAATAGGGAATAGCTGACCACAAGTAACAATTCAATTTGACAAATTATCAAAAACTCTGCACACAGTTGTAGAAAGGGGCATACGAATAATCTGGACTGTGTCGTATTGGTCTGTTTCATCAATATTAAAATTTAATTCATTGCTGTAAATACATGATAGCCATTTTAGGATTACAGGTTGTTGTTTTCATGTAGTTCATGTCAGTGTAGTCACAGAAAAAGTGCAAAATTGTATTATTCACTATAATGAAGCAAGATTGCATGTTTTGTTGGCCAGAACCCAGAAACAAAACATTTTAGCACATCCAATCCCATTGTCCTGAAAGGTTGCAAATTTAAATTGGAAATTGGAGAGTAAGAAACTTACTGCAACCATGGTGTCGTTTGATTATAGTCTTTGTTTGGCTTTTTACTTTTGATGATTGTTTTTAGGCTTCAAATGTCATTTAAGTTGTTCCTTTGTGTTAATTATCAAGATGAACAAAACGTGCAAAGAACATAAACATAGTATATTGTTATATTCTGTAACAATATCAGTAAATTAAATGCTGGAAGAGCTTAAAGTTAAACTAATTACATTCCTTAGGCTTAGTTAAAAAGACATATTGGTCACACTTTAAAATACAGTTCTATTAGTTAACGTCAGTTAATATGTTTACTAACATGAACTAATCATGAACAATATTTGCACAGCATTAAATAAAATAAGTTCAACATTTACCAATGAATTAATAAAATCTGCGGTTGTTCTAGTTAACAACTAACAAAGATTATCTAGAAATGTATTGTTTATTGTTTGCTCATGTTAGTAAATACAGTATCTAATAGAAATTTATTGTAAAGCGTTAACAATATATTAAGTCGGCACAAATATACTTTAAAAAGGTTGAAAGGTTATTTTCAAATAGAGGTTATGAATAGGTTATTTTTAAATATAGTCAACATTTAAAATGTCTAATGCTGATAGGACAAATCAACACAAATCAATATCATTGTCACGTTCGACTTCATACATGAAGGCACAGGAACACGGGATTTAACAAAGCACAAACATATTTATAAACACTCACTCAATACAAGGGCACTTAAAACACAGGAGACTCTGGAAGGACATGGGGTGAAGACAGCACGGAAAGACGACCAGACAATACAATACCGGACAAAGGACTGAACCAAGCACAGGAGTATAAATACACAGGGAAGATGATTAAACTGATTGGACACAGGAGTGAGACACAGGTGAAACAAACGAACATTAGGAAATGGCGGGAAACAGAACAAAGAAATCACATGACATGGAACAACACAGAACAGACACCTGACAATTATAAACTTTTAAAAGTTGCATTTAATTTGCACAAACTAAAAAATGACAATTCAAGTAACGTTTTGAAAAACCTGATCCAATAATAAGCCACTACTAAAGCGCTCTTGAAAAAAAGACCAATAAGAGTATTCCTATAACAATAGTAAAAACTGACATGATTGATTTATTCAACAGTGTGAAGAGATGTAAGTGGGGTTCCCCATCATGGGAACTCCAACGTGTGTCTGGAACCAGACATATGGGAGTCTGACAGACGACCAATCACTCTGAAGAGTAAGAATACAAGCCAATGAATGCCAAATGAATTGGCAGAGCTCAGCTCCACAGCTGACAGCGATTAGCTATTAGTGGGCTAGGCTAAAAAAGCCAGCAGCTGAGCAGTGAGCATTAGAATTTTGCTTCAGTGCCCCTCACGAGACTGAAGACACTTTATCTTCCAAGACTGAAACCAGTTTACTCATCAGTGCGGGAGATGACGCGACAGCGGCGGTCGATTTAAGCTTTCCTGTCCCCTGGCCATTTCGCTGATCTTCACAAAAAGAGCAGTTTTCCATTAAAAAAAGAGGATTTTCCTCTAGATGATGGGCACGGGTACTGCATCACATGTCTGGGGGTCCAGCATGTCGATGCGGTGCTCGCGGACAGCTCGTGCTTTTACTATGAGAGCATGGATGTTGCACAGCTGAGATCACGGCTTCCAAGCCACCCCGTTGCTCTCCGTGAAAGCGGTTAGCGCGCGGGCAGATCTGAGAATCACAGTGGGGGTTTATCCGTCGCCTCTGGGCCCCACTCGTCCACAGCACACTCCATCTAAGCTTTGAGTGGTTCTGCGGTTTATCCCCTTGGATGCCCGCGCCTCCGCTTGATGACACCGAAGATCAGACACCCATCGCAACATCGGAGGGCGAGCTGTCATGCTCAGATGACAGACTGGGCTCGCTACCATCTTACGGGGTGCAATGCGTGGTCACGGTTCTCGAGTCAGACATGATGGCTGCGCTTCCTGGGCTAAGGCAGTGTAGCTGGAGATGGCTTTTCCCCTAGTCTCACTGCTGGACCAACTAGAAGGTGTGATGATGTAAGATGAATCTTCCAGCTCCATTTCCCTTCTTCTCAGGGGCGAACAGCGAACACACGCTGACATGGAGGGCGTTTTTCTCCGACCCTGATGGCGTGGCGGCCAGTGAGTACGAAGCTATTTCACAGGTGGTGGTGGTTGCCACCACCTGGAGGTGGGTTATCTGTGTCCCTCATCACCAGAGCCCACACCGCTGCGGGCCATGCCGCTTCTGCCCTGCACCGCGGGGCAGTGCTGCATTGGGGCAGTTCTTCCCCAGGCTTATGCGTAAGCACCGCATGGTGGTCGACTATGCTCTCATGACCTTCAAGTCGGCTGCCCGTGCCCTGGGCAGGATGATGGCCTCACAAGTGGTCCGGAAATGCCACTCTTGGCTTACCCTGGCAGATATATCCCCGCGCATATCTCTTTGGCGTGCCCATATCCCAGGCAGGCCTACTCAGCGACACTATTGGGACTTTACCCAGGAGTCCTCGTGGTGAGAGATCAGCCGTGCGAGATAGAACAGGTCATCTCTTGGTGGGCTAGGAGAACTGCTCCCCCACCAGACCTGTCCACGCCGAGAGCGTTCTTCCCGCGGGTCTAAAACGCTCTGCCATTACAGCCCGTTCCACTGGGTTGTGAACGCGCCAAGTTCCTCTCCTTCTCTCGCATCTCCAGCCTCTCTGCGGGATCCTGGGAGGAAGGTAAGAGTCAATCTGTTGGCGAAGGATACAATCGAGCCGGTCCCTCCAGCTGAGATGAAAATTGGTTTACGCCCCCACTTTATCGTACCCAGAGAGTGGTGGGTTATAAAAATCCTATCTGCGTGTTTTGATCTGACATCTGTTCAGAATGCTGATCGGGGTCCTCATGCAGAAACGCATCCCCCAGTGTGTCCGTCCGTGGGATTGGTTGTAGCTATAGACCTGAAGGACGCTCACTCCATGTCTCGCTAAAAACTCTCCTCATTAAACCGTGTTTTTCTGGTGTGCGATGGGGCCAAGCATGGCAGTAAACGATCCTCCCCTTGGGGCTCTGGGGCTATGCGTGAAGGATGCCCTGTGTCTCTTTGGCCCAAGTGCATCTGCATTTTTGGATTATTTATTAACTGGTTTATATTTTTTCAGGTCTTTGAATTAGTCGATTATGCACAGGGACCTGGTGCTCCGGCACCTTGGCCTGTTGGGGTTTCAGGTCAACCGAGAAAGAGCAAGTTCTCCCTCGGGCAAAGCTTCTCTTATCTCGGGTTGGAGCTGGACTCTGTCTCCATCGCGGTGCGCTTGCTAACAGCCCATTGGGCAAGCACTACCCTGTCCGATTAATTCGGCAGTTACAGTGGTCTCAAAGTTACAAGTTTTTCAGAGGCTCCTGGGGTATATGACATTTGTAGCCGCTATCATGCCGCTTATGCCGCTGGCTTCGCGATCGGGTCCCCAGATGGGCATGGCGTGTGGAGACGCATTCTGTGTCACCGCACCTTCAGTCCCTGGATGGACCTTGTCTTCTATGGACCTGGGTGCCCTTAAAAGAAGTGTCCAGTCATGCTTTCATTCTGACAGATGCTTCCAGTAAGGGCTGGAGGGCTGTGTATCGGCAGTGTCTGTACTGTTGGCAGTGTTTCTCGCTTCCTGCCGGTTCCTACTGGTACGGGAGGGGAAACGTGTTGGTTAGGACGGTCAGCACGGATGTGATAGCGTACATCAACCATTTGGGTGATGCGCACTACCGCCGCATGTCTCAGATTACTCGCAATCTGCTCCTCTGGAGTCGGTCTCCAGCTCTACTGTGCCAGCTTACACGCTCTCACAACAGTTACATTCCGGGAGACTCCACCTCGGCATGGTCCAGCTGTTATGGGCACACTTCAGAGAAGCCCAGGTCATCCTGCTGCTTCTTCCGAGCTGCCCTTCGCTAGCTGCTTTCCCTGCTCTGCACGAATGTGCTGGCTCTCAGCTGGCCCCAGAGTTACGCAATATGCGTTTTTTTCCCCCAGTGAGCCTGCACGCAAACTCTGTGCAAGATTGGGGAGACGAGGAGCGGGTCTCGCTCGTTGCGCCTCCTTAGCCCAACCGGACCCGAGTTTCCGGACTTAGCTCCTCAAGATGGCCCTCCCTGATGAATTCCCCGGAAGAAGCACTTCCTTTTTCTGGGACGGGCACCCTCTGGCACCCGTACAGGGTTCTGGAACCTCTATGATGGTTTCTAGATAGAGCGCAAAAGACTTAGGTGACCTATCAGTCAATGGATAACATCGTCACTCAGGTTAGAGCACCCTGTTAGGCAAGCCTATGTCCTGTAGGGGAGTCTATTTGTTGTGTGGAGCTCTTCTCTCTGAGAAGAACCCCGGACATGCCAGATTAGTGTTGTGTTTTCTTCCTTCAGGATAGCTGGAGCGCAGACTGTCACCCTCCACACTGAAGGTTTGGAGTGATGCTATCCCCGTTCTTTGTGGAGCAGCGGATGGCGGCGCGCTGGGAAAGCATAACCTCATTAGCTGGTTCCTCAGAGGCACATGGCGCGAGATGGTTAATACCATCTCTGCCCCCCTCTTTTGCCTTCTTGGGATCTCAAAAGTTTCCCGCTTGGCAAACCCTAGAGAATTTCTCCGAGGCCCCCAGCATCCGACTCAGAAACAAAGTCGAGTGCTTGGCTCAGTGTGATGTCTGGTATGTCCGTATTGGTCTTCCCACATGCTGAGGTTCGGTGCCAGCTATGCGCAGTACCCATGGCGATTCCATATGCTTATTTCAGCCACGGAGTGTTCCCCCTGACCAGGCGAACCTGTGTCTTTCCTACCCGCTAACCAGCTTATCATATGTAGCACCCCCCCTCATTAGGGCTAGTCCATATGCTTTATTACCATCAAGTCTCCCCTCTTGGGTAGCAGGTGGTCTCTGCAGCGTCCTCCCCCTTCGAGGACTGGCACGCTTCCCAACGTACTCTCGTATTTGTAAAAATTCCTAGACTATATTAGCTAGGTAAAAACACATTACAACCCCCGATCTAAATTTTATTAATTATTCCCATGTATGGTAATTTTTTGGGTCTTGGTTGCACTTTTGGTGATGTTGGTGCACACGTTGCCAGACACACGTTGGAGTTCCCATGATGGGGAACGTCCTGGTTACATACGTAACCCACATATCCCGAATAGGAAACAGAAACGTGTGTCTTCACTGCCACAGCAGCTGAGTCTCCAGCTGTTAGCTGAGTGATCAGCTCTTCAGCAGGCAAAAAATCTAATGCTCACTGCTCAGCTGCCAGCTTTTATAGCCCACTCATGGCTAATCGCTGTCAGCTGTGGAGCTGAGCTCTGCCAATTCATTTGGCATTCATTGGCCCATTTTCTTACTCTTCAGAGTGATTGGTCGTCTGGCAAACTCCCATATGTCTGGTTCCAGACACACGTCTCCGTTCCCTATTCGGGGAACGTGGGTTGCGTACATAACCAGGACGTTATCTGAAATTCTGACCAATAGCAGATGGGGAAACCTGTTCGAAAAACAATTTTGATGTTGATAGTGTGCCAAAAATAACACATTTCACTATTATATATCTAAACAACTCAGAAATTTACTTTTTTGAAGTCTAAGCTTCTTATGCTTCCACTAAACTTAATCCCCAAAGAAAAGGTCCGCAGACTGGAAAAGGTGTAGTTTGGCTTATAGAACATAAATGGTTGAAAGGCGAAGAGGAATAGCTGGAAAAGGTAAGTATCAAAGGAAGGAGTAAAGGAGAACAGAGGGAGGGGTATTGCGGTACAGGAGCGGTGTGACGGTGGTGACACTCTGCAAATCGTGTTAGACAGGGCAGGTCTGGGCTGAGCTGCAGCAGTGTGACGCGGGCTGATGCACCATGCCTGCCTGCGTTACTCTCGCCAGCATGGCTGCATCTGTGCACTCTTTACCACAATGCATCCAGCAGCCAATCACTTCTTCCACTCTAATTAACACCATGTAAATCCAACACCATGGCCATCCGAGCGCAGGCCGACAGCACACACGGGAGGGGTGCAGGAAAGGTTGAGGGATGGGGGCAGGGTGAGGTCCCAACAAAAACAGCATTAATCTGACCCTGCGATTGTATTAGGGCAAGACCTTGACCTTATAGTCCACCGCCTCCCTACTGGTGTGTATACAATTCTGTATACACTGGTTGTCCTATGGGTCAAAAATGATCCACCTTCACTAAACCTCTAAAAGAATTCAATCCTCAAATCTATTTTGCATGAAGACACAACCTCATCTTCATCACAAACTCTGTGAATGTCTAATTTAAGCCTCATCAGTGTGAAGTATTTCTTCAATGTTAAATCAGTGGGAACACAAATTTTTGACTAAAATAAAGGGTTTATTTTGCTAAAAGTATCTGCATATGTGTAAAACGTTTTTAGCAAGACAGTATTCATAAATGTTGATACAGCAAATTTTTATTGTGTGTGTCACAGCAGCTTTTGTTGTGTAAAAACAGTTCTATAGGTGGCAGGTTAAAATTGACATGCAAGACAACCTTCTACCCTAAAATATCCCCAACATTAGAAAATATCTATATTTACATTTCATATTACAGGTTGTTGGTGAGAAAAAGAGCACAATTTTCACTACAGTAAAACAAGATTGCATGTTTTGTTGGCCAAAACCCAAAAACAAAACATTATAGCACATCCAATCTCATTGTCCTGAAAGGTTGAAACAGAAAATTGGAAATTTTAATTTAAATAAAGAGTTAGAAACCCACTGCAACTGTGGTATCATTTGATTATAGTCTTTGTTTGGCTTTTGACTTCTGACAATTGTTTTTAGGCTTTAAATATCATAAGTTGTGTTCATTTGTGTTAATTATCAAGATGAACAAACATGCAAGTAACATAAACATATTATATTCTCTTATATTTTATATCCAAAGCCATACACCCTGGAACAATATAATTTAATTAAATGCTGGAGAAGCAAAAATAACTAAGTTAAACTAATTACATTGCTTAGACTTAGTTAAAAAGACATATTGGTCACACTTTACAATACAGATCCATTAGTTAGTGTTAGTTAAGATATTTAGTATCATGAACTAAGAATGAACAATATTTATTAATCCCAGAATTTTTATAATTCATTGGTAAACGACTAACAAAGATTAATAAATATACTATAATAAATGTATTGTTTATAGTTTGTTCATGTTAGTATAGTGAAGGCTATGCACATGTACAGTATAGTCTTCATGAAAATATGTTTACATTTATATTTTTCTAATGTTGGGGATATTTTAGATATGTTGTGGGGATGTGTTATTTTAGAAAAAGTTGTCAAACTTTAAGATAAAAAAAACATTGTTTAGGGTTTTTTTCTGCTGTTAAAATGGACTGTGGACCATTTTTGACACATTAGTCAACAGGTGGGTAAACCCCAACAAGAAAAGCATCTAATCTGACCCTGCGATTGCATCGAGGTGAGACCTCAACCTTACAGTCCTCCATTTGTTGTTTAATCCCAACAAAAAAGGTATATAATCCGAACTTGTGATTGTATTGGGACGAGACCTCAACCTTACAGACCCCTGTTTGTCCCCCAAAAAAAGCTATCTAATTCAAACCAGTCCACACCATCCCAACAAAAATGGCACCTAATTTGAACCTGCAATTGTATCGGGCTGGACCTCGACCTTACACCCCCCCACCCCTTTGTCCCTCTGAAGAGTCTCTCACATTCAGTGCGCCACCAGCTCCAGCCTTCCGTTCCCATCATGCTCATTGCTCTGGAGAAGGTCAGTGGGGTGGCGTCTGATTGGCCGAGATTCAGATATCCATGGCATATGGGAAGCGTGACACACCTGAAGTGACAGGGCACGTCCTCCCAGCAGACACTGGGGCAGGAGGGATAAACAGATGAATGCATAAAAAGAGAGATGAACAGAACACACCCATCAGCCCCGATTGCATGTCACCCACTGCTGGGTGGAAACACAGCTGGCCAAGTCATGGTAAGTTGAAGAAACGTTGTCTCAATGCATCTTGCCACACCTTCACTCCTCACACAGAACTTATGTGCCACATGTCAACTCTCTGGAGGCTTAAGCCTCTCTGAATGCCTGTGTGTGTGTGTGTGTGTGTGTGTGTGTGTGTGTGTGTGTGTGTGTGTGTGTGTGTGTGTGTGTGTGTGTGTGTGTGTGTGTGTGTG
>CAIGQW010054307.1:9230663-9253083 GCA_903798125.1 Danio choprae
GAAATATATATATATATATATATATTATATTATATTAACCAATGCATACAACTCAAATTAATTAACAATGAGCAGTACTTTTTGTACTTTTTTATTTGTTAATGTTTAATGTTAGTTAATGAAATATAAGTGTTAATTATTGGTAAGCTTAAATTTATTAACTAATATTGCAAGACAATTTTTAATAGCAAATAAAAGTGATAATAATAATAACTGTAATTTCCATTGTTAGTTCACATTATTTAATGTTATTAATTAAAGCTTCAAAATGAACCTTTCTATAAAGTGCTATACCAAATTAAGTAATTAGGATGCTATAAATTATATAAAAAGTTAAATGTTTAAGTTTATTATCAATTCCAATATTAATTAAAATATAGCAATTATTATAATTCTAAAACTAATGATAAAAAATATAGTTGTATTATTTTTTTATTAAATTTAAAACTCAATACATAACCATATTGCATAAAGAAATGAAACTGGCTTCCATCAAACAAAAATCAATGTTAATTATAAAAGTAATTACAGGTATGTATAGCTGTAAGATTTATATACATGTGAAATAAACATTAGTATAAAAAAACATTTAAATGTTAAAGTGATTATTCTTAAATGTATTTTAGAATGTTAATGTTAATGTTAGTTTAGAAGCAATTAATTATAATTGCAAATGGAATTATAATCTTGCGATGTCAAATGAAAGTGTAAAACAGTGTCGCTTTTTACGAAGCACTAATTAAATCCATAATCATATTTTGGAGCTAGTTCAGCATTTTGTGGCTCAGTGAATTTTTTAACACTTCAGTCAAATCAGTCTAAAATAACGCAAAGAAACGTACTCAAAATATGTAAACTAGAAAAGCTAGCAGCTTCACAAAAAACTTCACTTGCTAATGTGCTTTTTTCGTGATTTAATGTAACTTATTCTTTGACACAAAAGAATAAACAACATAAACAACATAAAACAAACCATTAGCTTTCAACACGCGAGTGCTAGATTTAAAACCAAAGAGAGCAAAACGCAGGTGAATCCGAAAAAAAAACTAATGTTTTAAGCAAATTGTCACATTATATAAAGTATGTGTAAAAAAATGTTGTGCACCCTGCAACCAAAACAGATTCATCACTGACGGCATGAAAAAAAAAATACTTTCTTCAGCACATTTTGGTGCACATGGCATAAAGTGTGTTAAAACAGAAAACTACGCTTGGAAATGCTTGAAAGCGGTATTGGATCACTGGCTTTCATTATTACCGTGACTTGCAGAAGTGGCACAAGCAGCTGAAATGAGCTACTTCAATTCTTTCACAAACTCTCTCTCTCTCTCTCTCTTTCTCTTCAGTGGTAATAACATTGTTGGAGACAGAAAGAGAAAACTAGGCTACAAAACTCGAAACGAAAGCATAACAGCATTATCAAAGCCCCCAAAAAAAAGTCGGAGAGAAAAAAAAACTGTCACGTGTCATGCGTAATCATTTTCAAACGGAACACAAAATTGTTCTCATCTTTTTTTTCTGAGGCGATGAACGAACGTCACCTTAAAATGCCGCAAAAATCACGAAGCACAAAAATATAAAGGCCAATTATGAATAATTACGTCTTTTCATTTTCAAGCAGATGAAATAAGTTGATTGGTTTTCAGACAGGTCTGGTCTTGCTCAACAGAGACTGAGCGTCTGCAGTCGGTTAGAGAGGCGAACGAACGACAGCGCCGGATCCTCTCGCTTTGACCCAATCCAAGCTGTCGGCCATAAATCACACCACTCTCTAAATGACACGAATGTGGGAGGAAAAACAACCATTCGGCATGACCTGCATCAGAGAGATAAAATAAAGAAAATCACGGCAATCGGCACAAGCATTTTGTTGGTGATACTGTCTGGCAAAAGCTGAAAATGGACAATGTCGCTTTTGAATCAAGAAGAAGGTTTTTGAAAAAGTCTAATAAGATTTTCTGGAAAGACAACATTTGTTCTGAAATTTCGGTAAATTGCGGTAAAAATATGACTTTAACAGGGCGACACGGTGGCTCAGTGGTTACGCACTGTCGCCTCACTGCAAGAAGGTCACTGGTTTGAGCCCTGGCTGGGTCAGTTGGCATTTCTGAGTGGAGTTTGCATGTTCTCCCCGTGTTTGTGTGGGTTTCCTCCGGGTGTTCCAGTTTCCCCCACAGTTCAAAGACATGTGCTATAGGTGAATTGAATAAGCTAAATTGGCTGTAGTGTATGTGTGTAACTGCAAGAGTGTATGGGTGTTTCCCAGTGCTGGGTTGCAGCTGGAAGGGCATCTGCTGCGAAAAACATATGCTGGATAAGTTAGCGGTTCATTCTCCTGTGGCCATCCCTGATTAATAAAGGGACTAAGCCGAAAAGAAAATGAATGAATGAATGAATGAATGAATGACTTTTACAATCATTTTATGTTGACTCTCTCCACCTAATGAAAGTGTAACACGCACTGATAGACGGATAGAGGTTTTGTTGCAGATGACAAATCCACTAGAGTGTGCTGTCTACATTTTTGTGAACCTGGAATCTGAAATACGTTAATTAGGGTACGTTTTGTTGTATGTTTTAAATGACAAATCCACTACAGTGTGCTGTCTACATTTTTGTGAATCTGGAATCTAAAATACGTCAGTGTCCATTTTGTTTTACATTTCAAATGACAAATCCACTAGAGGGTGCTTTCTACATTCTTGCGAATCTGAAAAACATTACTAAGGGTATGTTTTGTTACACATTTCAAATGACAAATCCACTGGAGGGCGCGGTCTACATTTTTGCTTATCTGAAATATGATATTAGGGCAAAGATTCTCAACTGGTAGGCCGCAGCCCACAAGTGGCCCTCGTCGATCCTGCAGGTGGGTTGCAAGATTAAAATTAACTTAAATATTATACTAATTGTTTGATTTCATTATTAATACACTGTAAAAAATGCAGGGTTCCACAATTCCTTCATGCTGTCCCAACACAAATCGATTAAGTTAACTTTTTTGTTTTTACAAATTTAAGCGGATTGAACATAAAACAATTAAGTTGTCCTAAAAAAACTTTAAGAATTGTGTTGTTATACTTGTTTCTTTTATTCCCGTTTATAAAAACAGGAAAAACTATTTGAATTACCATTGTGTATGAAATGTGCTATATAAATAAACTTGTTTTTCCTTGCCTTGTTTCAACTTATTTTAAATAAATACTGTAGTTTGAACAAGCAGCAAAGACTCAGCTTACTTTAGACTCGGTGCAAAAATAGCCTCATCACTCTTAAATAGACTTAAGCGTGGCTTAAATCTTGCAACCACTGCACGTCAACTGCACGATGTCACATAGTCCTAGTGGTGAGTGATACACTTGTTCTGGCCTTTTTGCTAAGGCTGCGGAAGTATGGTTGCAAGCTTTGTTTTCGAACACACCTGTTTCACTCCATTTGCTTCTCATGTTTATTAAACATGTAATTTACCAACAAAACTGCATCAAAATTAAGAAAAAGTCAAAACTGATGTAGTATTTTTCACGCTTTTATGATGTTCACGTTCAAATTGAAGAACAAAACAAAAACAAAACACCAAAAAGTAATGTTTAAACTAAATAAACTGCACTTTTAAAAGATAGCTTCAAGAACACCTAACAAAAATAATTAAACGTTAATTAATTTAAAGTTTTTAAAACCACCATGTGACTTACTGAATTCGTTCCAAAGTAATGTTTCAATTGAAAAAAAAAAAAGCAAGTCGCTGTCTTTTTAAATAAATCACAGAATCATCACTGGATCACTCAATTTGTTTAAAATTAATTCTGAAACAAAATGCTGCTCTAAAACCCACAAATGTTTTAACAAAAATGAACATGCTGATTTGGTGCTCAAGAAACTACTATTTTTAATATTTAATATTATTTTTAGGGCAGCACGGTGGCGCAGTGGGTAGCACAATCGGCTCACAGCAAGAAGGTCGCTGGTTCGAGCCCCGGTTGGGTCAGTTGCCGTTTCTGTGTGGAGTTTGCATGTTCTCCTCGTGTTTGCGTGGGTTTCCTCCGGGTGCTCCGGTTTCCCCAACAATTCCAAAGATATGCGTTATAGGTGAATTGGGTAAGCTAAATTGTCCGTAGTGTATGAGTGTGAATGGATGTTTAATAAGATTAATAAAGGGACTAAGCTGAAAAGAAAATGAATGAATGAATATTATTTTTAAGAGCTTTTATCAAATAATAGGTGAAAGTTGTGATATTACATTCATGACTTTTTAACAAACAGTATTAAACCACTTTTGATCAATGTAATGCATTCTTGTTTAATGCAAGTATTTTTTAATTTTTTAAAAGCATACTCAAAACATTGGAACAGTTCCATGTTTTTTGGTGTTTGTTTGTTGTAACTGCAATACTGCCTTTTTCCCCCAACAAAAACATTGCTAAACATTCTGAAATTGCAATGCAAATGAATAGCATTAAAAACGATTTTCTAGAAACACATGAGCTCTAGAAAGGCCTTATCGATCAAAATTTACTCTTCAGGTTGATGTTCTCCACATTCTTTGTTTTTCTACTTTTTTTGTGTGATGTCAGGTCACTCATTATGGGGTATGACAGGGGCAACTGGTCCAGACTGAGTAGTTTGAACCTCAGAGATTGCGTTTGGGTGTCTGGTTAAAGTCACTGCCATCTGGGAATGATCTCAGGTGTGCAATATGCTGCGTTTGCGTCAAACAGTGAGCCATTTTAATCACATAATGATAATGGATTTGATTAACAGAAGCCATTAGAACATGTATAACATGTACATTTATTTGCATAATCTGGTGATTATCCTGCATGTTGTGTTATTAAATACGGGATGTATTTCATAACACTGGCAGCAACGGGGAAGGGAAAAAAAAAGTTCATTTGCATTTAAGTGGCTTTGGGTTTCATTAAAGTATTAGTCTCACATTGCCAGATTTTTGACTACTGGGAAAAAAAGTATTGTGCATATTACAGTTTATTCTGACCAACAACATTAAAATAGTAAAAAAAAAAAAAATAACAACCATGCTCATTAAATCTAGCTCATAAATATTCATTTCTTTCCAGAACTCTCTATAAAAAGGCAATATCCCATGTGATATAAGCTAAATTTTTTATGTAATGTGTGGTTCTACCAAATGTACACTTACTTGCGCTTTTACACAGACTAAAATGTACACATTTAAAACAAACACACATGGTCAGATTATTTAGATTATACTGCATTCAGTAATCGAATCATTGACATTTACTTTTAATCACATTTACATTTAATCATTCATCTGTCATTCATCTCAGATGTTTTAAGCATGTGGATAACAGTCCCCATCACTGCAATAAACAGATTTATTCCAATGATGACCGTAAAGAATGTTTTCAATCATAAAGCTGTACAAAAATAAATCTTACCAACACATGTTTAAGTGTATTTCCTGAAAAATAATGAAAAAAATTGTGTAGTGTCAGATGGTTGGCACAAATTTTTGACACAGGGTGCAATTTGCAAACAACGACATAGCTCTTGGCTAAACTATCAAAGTATGATGCATTGTTTGGGAAATAAAAAATGTAGTGGCCAGTGTGTGCCAAAGTTTCTGTCACAGATCCATTATTTGAACCACATTACTTTAAATGCAAAATTTCCATAATGACGCTCTAAAGGAGGAGTAACAACCTCCTTAGAGAAAATCTTCATTTACAAATATTTTTTACACACGCACACACACACACACATACAAACAAATACACAGGTTTGTTTTCCTATCTTAGTGAGGACATTACACAGACTTCCATTGTTTTTATATCAGGTTAATGATACTCTCTATGGCCTAACCTTATCCCATTCCTAAACCATAATAAAAAACATGTTTTGACTGTTTTATAAGCCCTTTAAATTAGTGAGGACCAGTGAAATGTTCTCACTAGTGGGTTGTTTTGATATTCCACTATTTATCCAAGGACAATTCAGCCTTCTATTGTATAGCTAAATAATTACACACACACAAGTACATCTATCTTTATGGGGTACATCTATCCCAAAGATGTAATGATTTTCATACTGTACAAAATGTATATTCTACTGTGTACATGGTCCACACACATAATAGATCTTTTTTTACTTTAAATTTATTATGAGTTTTGATAATAAAAACTTAGTTTGCTTGTCTCGTTCTATCTTATTCCTGCATCTTTAATTGAAACACTTATAAATAATAAAAAACATATTTCTTTGACAACAAAAATATTAAGAAAATTCCATATTTTACTGTAAACAAAACAATGCATTTGTTTACTTTAAAATTTGGTTTCAGAAAATACATTTTACAAAAGTTTTTTTAATTAATCACAATTTTGACACAGCAGAAATGTTGCATACATGTCATATGCAGATACATTTTTAAGTTAAAACCAATAATGTACGTTTTTTTACAAGCTTTGGAATTGTCACAGAGGTTTCCATTTGTAAATCATAAAAGTCAGTCTAATTTCCTTAATGACCCACAGCTACATTCGAAATGGCATAAATGTTGCAGGAGTGCACTATGCAGGGAGCACAATTGTTAAATTAAATATATCATTAAACTACACTTTAATAGATAATTAATAACTAATATCTTTGAAAGCAAATTACATCAAATGTTAACAAAACAACGTTAAGCTTTCAAAATCCTTCTTTATCTGTACCTTCTTTCATCTGAGAAATATTGCTAAGTTACGAAATATGCTATCCATCTCAGATGCAGAAAAGCTAGTTCATGCTTTTATGACTTCTAGGCTGGATTACTGTAATGCTCTGTTCGCTGGTTGCCCAGCATCTTCTATTAATAAACTTCAGCTAGTACAAAATGCAGCTGCCAGAGTTCTTACCAGGTCTAAAAAATATGATCATATCACCCCAATTGTATCCTCCTTACACTGGCTACCTGTTAAGTTCCGTATTGATTAAAAAATATTGCTTCTTACCTATAAAGCTTTAAATAATCTAGCTCCTGTTTATCTAACTAACCTTCTGTCTCGCTACAATCCAACCCGCTCTTTAAGATCTCAAAACGCAGGGCTTCTGGTAGTACCCAGAATAGCAAAGTCGAGTAAAGGAGGTCGAGCCTTCTCATTTATGGCTCCTAAACTCTGGAATAGCCTTCCTGATAGCGTCCGAGGCTCAGACACACTCTCTCAATTTAAAACTAGATTAAAGACCTATCTTTTTAGTAAAGCATACACTCAATGCATCGCATAACAGTATGATGCATGAGTGTGCTCCTCCTGTCTTGTGTTAAAAACTCTTATATGCTTTACATATTTGTTTATATAACTGCTATTTTAAACACACTATGAACAGCAGCTACGCTAATTATTTTCTTTATTTTCTATTTCCACCTGGGGATAGTCATCCCGAGGTCCCTACAGATTATGCAGCAGCATCGATGCGATCCTAGACCTGTGAAGAGATGATCCAAAGGTATCCTGGACCAGGCCGTATCCCGAGCTGATGCTGTGCTGGACATGGAGGAATGGAGTGCATGAGACTGATTCCTGAAAGGCTACAGTGACAAACAAGTCTACGCTTGATCCTGTGGGCCAGCCTGACCTCCCGCTGGTGCCCTACCCACCTGCAGCTTCCACGATGCTTTGACACAATCTACATTGTAAAAAGGGCTATAATAAATAAACTTGAATTGAATTGAAAATCTCTCAAAGTGAAAAAAAAAAAAAAAAAAAAAAAAAAAAAAGATCACAGGGAGGATAACTTGGAATGGAACACTGCCAGGTACTCTGTTTCAACTACAGGTCTAGAGGTGTAGCCGCAACCACACAAGTTTGCAAATGTTTGTTGGGATATTGGATTCGGGAAACACCAAATCGCTGTATAAGTTTGGTAATGCTGGAACTTGCAATCCTAGTTGGCTAATGAGGGTTTTTGGAAACACACCCAAAGCAGTTTTTGTTTATGAGAAGATGTTGCATCAAAGCATTATGTTAACATAAAGGTATGACCATTTTTGGTACACATTATCTATAAAGTTTCTGTATGAATATATGAATTCACAATTATTAGGTTTTGTTGAGTGTGGTCACAGAATGAGCAAAAATTTGTATATATATGAAAAAAGTTACAGTAAATACTGCACAAATTTAAAAATGCATTTGTTAAATTACATTACTGATGTGTCATAACTGACATTAATATGACAATGTTATCATGTATTTTACAATAAAGTAGCAATTATAAAATTCATTGATGATATTTTTTGGTTTTGTTTTTTGTGGGAATCCAGTAAAAAATAAAGCAAAGTTGTCATGTTTTTCAGCCACTTTTTCAATTACAATTTACTACAGAGGCACTTAAAGCTCCTAAATTAGTTATTATAAAGTGCTAAAAAAAATTTGCATGTATGACAAAGAATTTCTATTGGTTTTTGGTTTACAGAGAAGCATCACTAGCATGTGCACAAGCCAGGAAAATGAAAACAAAGGAAGCGCCATTTTTAAATACACATCCAAGACATTACATCGTAATACTATATACATATAATAACAATCCATGGTCGACGTGAGCTCAAACAAACCTCAAACAAAGCCAAGAAGAACAAAATCTGCCATGTCCTGTTGTTTTACGAGGCCGTCTAAAAGCGCGAGCGGTTTCACTTTCTCCAGAGAGCTTGCATGCGCTTGCCATGCATCTATATTTGAAATAACGAACTTCTTCAGCTGATAATAATAACGTGCACGTGATTATTGAAGTGCTTCTGACATCCGATCCTATCAGAAATGGACAAACGCGAGAGTGAAGTGCGAAAAAAGAAAGGAGCAAACGATTCTTTCAGCAACCAAAAACATTAACAAACTGCCATGTTTATCATCACATTTTGGACTATTATGAACTCGGAATGACGAAATTACTTTCTGAAAAGAGGTTACATGTGCTGGTAAAGATTAAAGATACAAATGAGAGATTTGCACTGACTGTGGGCTATATGTTGTGTGTTGTTTTTGAACCCAAATAAGGACTAAATGTATGCTGTGTGTAGTTTTTCTGTAATTGGTAACATATCAGAGACTGTAAGGGTCTGTATGTGTTTATATATATTGCATTTATTTATTTATTTTATATAATTGCAGACGTTAGAGTAGGCTATTTCATTGATCTGCAGTTATAATCAAATAATGTTCATAGAAAGGTTAGTAATGAACATTTATACACAAGTATGTATGTGTATAAAGCATCTGTTTTGTGAGAAGTGCTTCTCATATGACATGTGAACAACCCGTACAGCATTACTTTGACATTTCCTCGAGCGAGAATGACGTCGACGGAAACTTTCTGTCGTACACTACACCCACTACCATTGGTACCCTTTTGGCAGTGGAAATGCAATCCTGATGAAGGCAACCAGTACCGACCTGTATCATACCGTACCGTACCACTCAGTGGAAACGGGCCATTTTATACCATCGGAAGAACTCGTGCGGACTGTGAGAGGAACTTACGAGATAAGTAGCTTACAAGTTAAACATGTCAAAAACATTTGGGAGCTGTTGACTTGAATTTGTGAGGTGTGTGCGGTTGAACAAGTCGATCTGTCAATCTATCTGAAGTGAGCGATGCATGATGTGTCATGCATGACAGGGTCATCAGAAATTATTTTTACAGAGTTTACAGGGGACTAGACTTTGTAATTCACACACAAGGGGTGACCAGCTGCCCTGGTACTGAAAAAGAGCCTGTATGTGTAGCAAATAGTTGTGGCTTGTATCATTAAGATCCTATGAGAAAGAGAGAGAAAGTAAGAGAGTGAAAGAGAGAGAGAGCCTGTGAAAACTATCAAAGCAATGTTTTTTTCAGTCCATGTTTTTGGTGGGGATTACAATTGCTTTGTAATTTACCAGGCCATAAAGTCATGTTTTATATCACTGCATCATATAAACTCACTCGTGACGTGTGTGTGAACATATGATCTTCTGGCCATCAGAATTTGCATCGTGTACGCCTGCCTTAAGTGAAAGTGCTGTTGACTCAGTAGATCTGCCCACGGCATGCCTCAGCTTTTTCCAGAGAGAATCACAAAGCTGTATCTTTCTCTAATAAGTATAAAAAATACAAACTTTTCAACTACTCTATTGGTAGTCAAGACTAAACTAGATTGGGCAAACTGAATCACTGCATTAAATCGCACTGTGCTACACTGTAAAAAAAAAAGATTCTTTTTAACTGAATCAAATTAACTTTCTAGTCATCTCATCTTTACATCAATCAAACTGATTAAAAATATCATGTTAAACTTTGTATAACTTTATACAAACTTTAAAAATGTAGTTGAAACCTGATTAATTTATTAAAATACAGTAGCCAACATTCGAAGTTAATTTAAAAATGCTTTTCAAAATTGTCCCAGGACAAGAATGGATGTTGTTCAATGTTTTTAGGTGATGATCCACTTCAAATGCTGACCACTGTAAGTTAAAGCAACATAAAAATATTTGCTGTCTTAACTTTTTGTGATTACATTTAAAATATAAAAATGTACTTTACCACATTGTTTTCTATGGGGTTTCAGTGCCCCTCAGGATGCTTACATTTAAGCGTCTTTTTCATATGCTTGAACAACTGAATGAATGCTTAGGACTATTTAGGGGACTGTATTCTGATGCATATAGACAAATAATAATATAACAATATAATGTAATGTAATCATGTATGTTTTAATAAAAATGTTAGTTTTTTTTCACTTTTATCTCAGTATATCTTCGTTTGATGTCTTTTCAAACTACTTACTTTAAATGAGCTGAAACAACATAATTCTTGAGGTATTTGTTGGAACAACTTAATTATTTTACATTCCATCCACTTAAATTTATTAAAAAAAATAATAAGTCAACTTAATTCCTTTGTTGTCTCAAAACAATTCAACATCAATTGTGTGGAACCCAGCATAACACAGTAAAAAAATGCACGGTTCCACACAATTCGTTCATGCTGTCCCAATGAAAGTGAATTGAACATAAAACAATTTAGTTGTCCCAAAGAAATCTCAAGAATTGTGTTGTTTCAGCTCATTTAAAATACATAGTTTGAACAAGCAGCAAGAATCATTTTTTGAGCTTATGATCAGTATAGGTAAGGGTGTGCATTTTTTTCTAACAATTCAATGGACTGAGATAAATAATTCTGCATATACTACAGTATAGGGTCTCCACACTTAAGAGTATTGCTCAAAACAATTGTTCAGATCAAACTCTTCAAACTGTTGCTGCTGTGTGGAGTTTCTTACACATCACATCCAAAGCCTTTAGTTCAGATTTTTTGGCTTTGAACAATGTGTTTAGGTATGGTAACTGTAGAAAAAGATGCCGCATGTAGCGCAATGACATAGATCTGCAGCCACAGACAGATGGAGAAAGAGCCACAGGACGCAAAGTAAAACAACAAAAAAAAAAAAAAACAGGTCAAGCACCCCTCTCACGCTGGCAATCATAACAAGAAACCGTCCACGGTCTCGGTCTCTCAGCTCCAGCCACGCAGCATCTGTCTGTCTCTGGCAAATGTAGACGTTACAACTAAACTACAGTTCCAATTCACCTGCCTGTTTGATGCTCCGCTCTCACACATGACAACACATTGATTTTACTTCTGCCGCTGCGCCGACATCCGCCTGAAGAAATCCATTAGGCCGACACTTCTCGTTTCCCGTGACTGACAGGGTGACAGGCCAATGCTTTCCACCCGTGTACGTTTGATGGACAGCTCGACACTTAAACAAGCCCTCAAGTTGCTATAATAGTTTAAAACACTTTCAATTACCTGAGTCAAACAAATTCAGCGGCCAAGCGCTTGGCTGCATCTCTGCAGGCTCGTCAGTCCATTCTGAACACAGATATAAAGGGTTGTGGAGGCCGTACTTCGGCCGGCAGCGGCTGTGTTTACTGCATCAAATACGCATTTGTGCTGTGAAATGTTGCTTTGTATACTTTTATAAACTTTACAGCAGTATATAAAGGTAGCGCTTGTGATATTTTGAGGAATTGTGATTGATGTAGTTGTATATGGCTCTGTATATTCGAAAACAAACCACTGTTTTTATACTACTTTTGATTAAATACATGCAGTCTGGTGTATATTTAAAGCATCAAATACATATTCTATATTGTGAAATGCTGTATTAAATTTTTTTTTTCAATTACAGTAGCTCACATTCATCCTTTACTGATTACTTTGAGGAATGTATTGATCTATGAATGCAAAATATGCCGATTTTACAATCTAGAATTCCATAATTAAAATTAATAATGGAATTAATTCCATTAATTAAAATAGCATTTTGAAATATAAAAATATAAAACTTAAAAATTGCAATAATATTTCACAACAATACTGTTTTTACTGATGAAATAACTGTGCTCCGCACACACACACACACACACAATACATCGCTGCATTATAAAGAGCAAACCATATTACTGGCATGAAACTAACAAGTACGTAAGCCATCCAATATCCAAAAATGACCAATAAAAGTATGTTACTGATACTATGCTGGCTGATTTGCATGTTGATTCTGATTGTGAGCCGTTTATGTTTCATCTAGTTAGTTTGCACTGTTTAGTATTTACCATGTGTTTTTCTGTAATTTCAAAACGCCACTTTATTTTCACTTTGTGCCACGTTTTTCAATCAATGTGTTAGTGGGACAGTACAGTACTGTCAAGTAATGTGTGGTAATGTGTGTCAAACATTTTGGTGAATTACATTTGTTTGGGTTGGTTGTATATTTGTAAGAATTTAAACGTTTTAACGGCACAAGATGTCGTCTGACAATGCTGGAAAAAGGCGTCGCAGCAGTTGTTTTCCATCCCATTAGATCACATTTTTTTAAATAATCAGTTCAGGAGGTGGCGCTGATCATCAGCAGTATTAGTTCAAAGACGTTAAAAGCAAGTAAAATAGATTAAAACTATTATTGCAAATCTTTCCAAATGTGACTCTTTATTCCTTACGCATATAACCAAAGCATAATGGGTAATTTGCATTCTAAGAAAAAGGTTTATAGGAGTGCAAATAAAGACAATGCTTCAATGCAAAATAAGACTATACTTAAGTTAAATGTTTTACAATTATAATTTACTTTAAAATCTTATTTTATGAAACAATAACTAAACTAAAACTGGGACTAGTATCTCATTTTGGCTAAATATTATGTTCTCAAACAATCAAACAATTGTTTTTTGAACATTTTGGTAAAATTTGAAGTCTACATTTTAATAATTGTGAAATAAAGTTTGTTTAATTGAAATACCAATTCACAATACTGTTATATATACAGCCTTGTGTGCATATTTACAGTATGTTCCATACTTTGAAAGAGTGTATTACATTTTCATAAAGTTTACAGAAGCACACATTCATCCCGCATAAATTACTGAGGAATTTATTGATTTAAGAATGTTTTTGTATCCATATTTGACTCTGCATTATACATTAAAACAATCAAACCATCATACTTAAATGCAAAAGAGGCTGCTTCTGCAGTCTAGGATGGAGCGAGCGATAGAGAATTGCTTACATTACACCAAAGCAGTGCAAAAAATTAAGGTCAGAGACATAAACAGCTCATAATAGTAATGCCACCAAATAATGATGTGCTGCATAATTTAGCCAACAACAAACGATTCCTCTCAAGGAGGCACTTCATATTTTTCTGTTTTCTGTCATTTTATTCCTAAACAAAACTCTGAATGTCCTTAATGACCAAGGTCATCTCCCTGTAGGAATACCAGAGACAGGTTTTTAAGCTGGGTTGCTGGGCTTTCCTGTGTATTTTTATCCTGGCAGAATCTGGTAGAAACGCAGCCTTGTCATAATCATTTAGCCAACAGCTAGAATACTAATAAAACCCTGCGAGGAAATGAATTAAAATAAGTACTTGATTAAGGGGACGTGCGTAGCTGAGGGTTTTTATATTTGGATGTGCGAATATTCATGACTGTGACGGTCGTCCTCTATTTCCTTGACAAAAGGGTCACTCTCTTGATGTTGTGTGTTTGTATTTTTTTTTCTCAAATGCACATTTACATACAAAACGTAAAGCTCAATGTGAATGTCTTTAAAAACTTTTTGATGAACCGCACTTGCAGATAAAGCAAACTGTGAAGTGGAAAACACACTTTGTTTTTCTTGAACAATGCACCATTTGTTGATCGTGTCAATAATATTATGCAGATAATGCATTGTGCTTGACCAGAATTTAATACTGAAGCAATTTACAAAATGGGATCAAACAAAACTGAAAAGTAGTGTGAATTAAACCCTTAATTTAAAAAATCAAAAGAAAAAAGAGAGCTTGAGGAAAATGAAGCTGTAAATATTTTAGCAGTATAGTGGATGAAAGAATATTTACGCCTGTCATGGGTGTCCTCTATGTCCGCAAAAGGAGCCACTGTTGATACTTTAATAAATTATTTTTATGAGATTTTTTTTCCTGATACCAATTTTTATAATAAAAATAATTTCAAATAAACTTTTTAAATGTTAAAAATATACAATATTTAAGTAAACATTTGTTTCCCCCAAACTATAACACTAACAAAACATTGAATTTTCCGCTGTTTATCACTGTAACTTTTTCTCTTATTTCACAAAAGTCCAACGATTAAGCTACACACTGTAAAAAAAATGCTGAGTTCCACACAACTCCATGTTGTCCCAACACAAATAGATTCAGTTAACTTAATCGTTTTTACAAATTTAAGTGGATTCAACATAAAACAACTGTCCCAAAAACAACTCAAGAGTTGTGTTGTTTCAGCTAATTTTATATAAGTAGCTTGAACAAGCAGCAAAAGTCATTTTTAGAGTGTACTTATGAAATATGTTTTGATTAATTTCTGTATGTATAGTTTTGTATTATTATTTTAAAGATACTTATTTTCGGATATTTTTATCTTATTCCGGTGAAGCGACAACTTAAACAGGACTAATGTTTTCTCTCTTTCTGAAAGCACTTATGACTGATACTGTATGTGAAGCAGTTTATTTTATATATATATATATATCAACCACCAAACATTTGAAAAATCCCTTGAAAGGAACATTTTTGATAATTGCTTAAATCTGTACTGATGCTACAACAGGTTAACGCGTTCTGCTGCTGGACAGCTTGGAGAGGAGAGGCAGTTACCTTCCCAGCAGTCTCCATCATGATTTCATTATGAATGGGATTGGCTTGAATCAATATGCATGTGTGTAAGAAGATGCAAGATTAAACAAATCATGGTGGTAAATAGCGAACATAGTGCTGCTTTTACACACTGTGAAAAAATGCAGCTGTGGGTGCGAGAGCAAGCATTTTTATGACATGCCCTTGATGACTTCGGTTTGTCCTTGGCTTCGAATCCAAGTGACTTGACTCGACTTGGTAACTTGACTTGGGTTCTCAGATAAGTGCTGTAGTGAAAGCGAGATTTGACCAGCTAAGGCTGTTGGCTAAAGTCAAACCCTACACTTTCAGCTGGAATCATCCAGAAGACCGGCTGGTTACTAGGAGTGGGAACCACAGGTTAACTCATGATACAATATAGCATCACGATATTTTGCTCCCGATGATGATATATCAATATATCAGCAATTCTGCGATATATCAATATATCACAAGAAACTATGCACAATATATCACAATATTTGTAAATGATGGGGAAAAGATGTCAAGATATCAAAAAGATACCAAAACATTTATGAGATGTAATTCATTTATAAACAGCGCACAAAGTATATTTGATAGAATTGCAACAATGTACAAAGAGTGCACAGCTGTCAAACAATGTCAATCTTGAAAATGAATAAAAAATCAGTTTGTGACTAAAAAATGTCATATCTCTAAATAAGTAGCCCTGGTTTATTTTAATGCAAAATCATGCATTCCCACTAGATTAATGTTTTTCTTCAAGAACAGTAACTGATCAGCATGCTAAGAAAGGTGAACAGACTCCTATGAGCACTCATGATGTGCCCAGGAGTTGAGATCATTTGTTCTGCTGATAAAGTAGTGCCTGAACACCAGACACCCTGCAAAAACCAAAACATGTGCTTTGAAAAAAAAAAAAAAAAAAGTTCACAGATTTTTCATATAGGTACAATACAGACATATGTACACTAATTTCTTCTCTTCCTATGTAAAAATAAAACTGTTTATTGTAACATGTTATTTAGTCATCATTTTAAAATTAATCATTTTAAATCAATTAAAATATAACTTTAACCGTTAATTATTTAGCTAATATTTTAAGCCAAAGTAGTTATATAATACCATCTCTACAAGGGTTTCCTGAGTACTGTATGGCTAAATAAACCTCTTAAATGATCATGTACAATGTTCATGTACAACTGTTGATACCAACTTATCTTTATCTAATAGAAAGTGTGGCAGAATTAAATATTTTAAGTGCACATTCCTGTATGAGGCCGTAAAAGCCCTGGGAAGTCTCACAGGACTGACCACAGTCACACGATCTTCCTTAAGAGTATGATTTAGCAAAGTGAAAGTCAGTCTGAGGGAGAAAGTCACGGAAGCTTCCAGTAGAGGTGGGATGTCTGAAAAACACAAATACATTTGTGCACCCATTTGCCTTAAATTTCCACCATTCCAGTGAATCATCTGTCAGTGGTTTATCAGCCGGTCCATCTCTGATATGCTGTTGATCTGCCATTATGGGAACTGCCACCTGGAGGTGGCTGGGTATACTGCCACCAAATCGGTAAATGACTGCAGTGCAACACGGATTAATTAAATTAGATATTTTGTACATTTAAATAAATATTGATACTTGGTTGGTGCCACAGTATTGATAATGACTGTTTATCAATTCCAAGAATGATGAGAACGGACTTGCGTTCTCGTGCAAGAACAGAGAAAGCGTCCTGTGAGAAATGAGATGCTGCGTTCTTCCAGATTGTCACATGACCTTCATTTTTAACGAAAAATTATTTAAATATTACAGCATTCATACAACAATTTATGGTTTTTCCCCTTTTCAATACATACAACATGCACAAAAACCTTACAAATATACTTTGCACAATACAAATAAAACAGATTTTAATACGAATTTCTGCAAATAAACACCCTTAACGTGTTTATGCCTTTATTAAGATTTTCATGCTAATGTCTCATTTAGGGAAATTCCCGGGATAAATAATTTATATCTCTGAACTTTAATAATAAATCTATATAAAATCTGCGCTTCACCTTTCCTTTAATCAGCTGCAATAACTTCTCAAGTGAGTTTTGCGCTCAAGTCTGCATAGGAGCATCCTCGATAGAGAACACACACAGGTACTTTTTTTACTATCTAAGAATGAATTTTGAAAAACAGCCAATGTCTTGTGGTTGGAAATATTGGGATAAATCAGCATATCAATATTTTGTCTCATCCCTACTGGTCACCGGTCGGGCTGATCACGCAAAAAATATTCGCTTGTGGTCCTTAGCCAGTCGATTGGTGCATCATTAATATTAGGAGTTTTTTATTTGAACACAAAGTAAAGGACATAAGATAGCGTTCACTAAAAATATATATATATTTTTGCTGCTTGTTCAAACTACTTAATAATTTAGAGTTTTTTGGGAGACAACTTAATTGTGTAATGTTCAATGCACCGGTGGCTCAGTGGTTAGCACTGCCTCACAGCAAGAAGGTCACTGGTTCGAGTCCCAGCTGGGTCAGTTGGCGCTTCTGTGTGGAGATTGCATGCTCTCTCCATGTTGGCGTGGGTTTTCGTCCGGGTGCTCTGGTTTCCCCCACAGTCCAAAGACATGCGGCATAGGTGAATTGAATAAACTAAATTGGCCATAGTGCATGTGTGTGAATGAGTGTGTATGGATGTTTCCCAGTACTGGGTTACAGCTGGAAGGGCATCGGCTGTGTAAAATATATGCTGGATAAGTTGGCGGTTCTTTACGCTGTGGTGACCCCTGATGAATAAAGGGACTAAGCTGAAGGAAAATGAATGAATGAATGAATGAATGTTCAATAACAGAAAATTCACCATTGATACAGCATTTTTGTCTTTTCTCCTAAAAAAAAATATGTACATACAAAAAGGACAAGAGCTAATGGTTTATCAAAATGTAATCAATTTCTTTAAGGAAAAAAACTTTGAGGAACCGCACTTTCAATCTACAGTAGTTGATCCCATCAACACAATATTACGAAAAGCTTTTACGCTGGAACTAAACAAACTGAATTCAGACGCATTTTCCAAAATAGATTCCAGTGCGACTTGCAAACAATCATTCTCAGAACATCCACATCATTTAAAAAAGAGAGAAATCAAAGACTGATAGCTCGAGGGAAATGAAGCAGTGAATGTTATAGTGTTATAGTGAATGTGAAATGATGGCCATCCTCTATTTCTTGGACATAAATGGCACCATTGACTTCATCGATACTTTTTTTTGTTTTCCTTCTCTCCTAAATATATTTAAATACAAAAAAGGTAAAGAATTAACGGCATAACAAAATGTGCATAATCTCAAAAACTTTGAGGAACCACACTTTCAGTCTCGAAGTGAAAAGCACGTTTTTCAACAAAACCATTAGTTGATGCCGTCGACACAATTATTGCGAAAATATATTTGCGCTGGAGCCAAACAAACTGAATTCAGACGCATCTTCCGAAATAGATCAAACTAAACTGAAAATGTTCCCAGACTTGCAAACTCTCCCTTCATTTAAAAAAAAAAAAAAAAAAAAAAAAAGAGCGATAGCTTGAGGGAAATGAAGCAGTGAATGTTATAGTGTGCTATGGGCCCTGATGGCCTCAGTAAATGACATGGGCTGCTCAGTGGTGTGTGTTCTCCTCTCCCATCCCTGATGTAATGACCCGTCCACACTAATGCCTCCACAGGGCACTATGAGTACCTCCATCCCCCACCTGCACCTCTATAACTACCCCCCACCTACTGTGCGCAGGAGCAGCTCCCACCGTCTCTACCGCTGGATGATTTCATTACGAGCAACTTTCGAACTCAGTGCTGAGTGTTTCTCCATAAATTCAAATTATCCCCATTGAAATTATTTGGGCAAAGTTACACTTTTGAATGCAAATATTCAGCTTTATGTTCTCTGTGTTCTCAGGTAAGTGGCATAGTGATTTATAAACTGCTTCCCTGAAAGGGGAAAAAAAGTAACAAGAACACGCACTGTATATATTGGTGACAAAAAAAGTGTATTGTTGCTGTTATGGCTTTTTATATAAAATGCCATAACAGCAACAATACACTTTTTTGTCACCAATATATACAGTGCGAGTATAAATATATATTTAACAGTTCTGTCTGGTTCTTGAATTTGATTGGCTGATAGCCGTGTGATATTCTGTCAGCAACAGCACTCGACCAGCCTCTTCACCCTTCACCCTTGTATTACTCTGCCAACATACAGCAACAAGCAGAGGACACACTACAGTTTGACAAATATTGCTGCTGTTGGATGACAAAATGTACTTTTGATAGTTTTTTTAGTCGAGAATGTAGTTGTTTAGATTGCAACTATGCAGTTTATTTATAAGGATAGTGCCTATTTTTAATTATTTATAATTTCTGAGAGACATCGCTTCGGCAGCCATTAGCCTGTCTTTGAGCAAAGACGATTGATGTTGTCTATCCACAAGATGATGACAGGACCGCATAATAAGCCCTCAGAGAAGGAATAACCCAGTGTAATTTTTAAACTACAGCTGATCAAATCATTATAAAACTGGTAAGCAACTTTCTAAGTCGATCTCTCTGTTTGGTATGTTGTAGTGCTGTATTTATACCATAGTAATTGTAGTGTATTTAGTGAGATGGGACTCTATGAGTTACTTTTTGGTTGGCCATCTGTTTCTAATGACTCTCGTTTTCACTACTGCAGACTAGTTCAGTAAACAGAAAGAAAGAAGCAATGCCTGCATGTGTTTAGCGTTTCTGGTAGTGATTGCGCTGCTTTTTTACAAGGTTAATTATTGTGATCTCCCGATTGCAACTGAGAAATACTGTAGACTGTAATACTGTAAGGAGATATCTCTGTAGACGGACGGCATTTCATGCATTGGTTTAGCCTTATGATCTTAAAATGTCAGCAAAATCACCTGTTTTGTCATCACCTATATACATCATGCAGAAGAATAATTCAAACACTAGCTCTAAAGTGACGTTGGTGAATTAGTAACGGCTTCTGCTGTTCTGATGTCAGCTGCAGATGTGAATGTATGGCGGAAGAAAGTAGTTCCTCATACTAAAGGGTTTTTAGACTCTGTGTTTGATTTTCTTTTTTATATACACGATTATGCCGTCGAACTGTTGTATAAACGCAATATCACACTTGTAGCAGTGCAATGTGTATATCGTCACTGCAGATATATATATATATATATATACACACACACAGTTAAAGTGAAAATTATTACCCCTGCTGTGATTTTGTTTATCTTTTTCAAATATTTCCCAAATTATGCTTAACACAGCAAGGAAATGTTCACATTATTTCCTATAATAATTTTTTCTTCTGGAAAAACAAGAAAATTTATTTGTTTTATTTTAGCTAGAATAAAAGCAGTTTCTATTTTTTTTTTTAACCATTTATGGTCAATACTATTAGCATTAGTTTTTTTTTTTTCCAATTGGCTACAGTTATACAATGACTTGCCTAGTTAACCTAATTAGCCTAGTCAAGCCTTTAAATTGCACTTTAAGCTGAATATTAGTATCTTGAAAAATATCTAGTAAAATAGTATGTACTGTAATCATGGCAAATATATAAGAAATCAGTTATTAGAAATGAGTTAATAAAACTATAGTTTAGAAAAGTGTTGAAAAAAAATCTTGTCTCCTTTAAACAGAAATTTGAGAAAAAAATATAAAAGATATCAACTTTAACAGGAGGGCTAATAATTTTGTATATGTAATACATTTGAATGTTGACGTACAAGAACAAGTTTAAAAACACCAACCACCTCGTATCTAGGAATTTTCTGGCCTCCTATTAATATTCATTTACTTTTATTTATACTCCGTAGCTTCAACGGTTTGCAACCTAAGCGCGCAAAATAGGTTTGTGGATAAAAACGCAAATCAGAATCAGATGCCAGTGTAACATTGGCACATATTACTCCCCCCACTTTTAATACTTTATCCACCAATAGCTGTCAGCCACAGTCGCCCAGAAATATTAGACGCCAATTATCAAAATGGTGATGTCACACTCTCTTTCATCCTCGACGTTTTCAAGCTGAGGGAAAAGGGAATAAATGAGTGCAGGGGATGTGAAGGAGGGCCAGGGGTTGTAAAAACCAGGAGGGAAAACATCTTCCAGAGTCCATTTTTCTCACACTCTTTCCCCATCCGCTCGCTGTGGTGCCTTGGTGTAACACTGCGCAGATATACAATTATCATTACATTTCATTATATCATTGTGAACATTTTGAAATTTGGGAAGGAAGAGCACTGACAGGTATTGAGAAATGAAACAGATGCACTCTCATACATAAGCATATTCTTTCCTCATACGCACAAGCACACGTTTTGGTTAAATGACAAGACTATTGCTTTTACATGAAAACAAGTAGAAATGTTTTTAAAAATGCAATTTCCTCTCATTTACTATATCAACAGTTCTTGATACATACTGATTCGTCAGTTAAAAACTGTCTGATCTAATTCAGTTCAACAAAGTATTTTTCAAACTTGTTAAAAAAAAGGAAGTGTGTGTGTGTGTTTGTTTACTGCAACAGCAAAGACGTTTAGTGAAAGATGTAATCAATAGCTATCTAATTTGATTCAGTTTAGACTAATTTGTACAATTAAATGTATTTTTTATTGATTTATTAAAGGATCCGGTTCATAAGAGTCATCTGTTTGTGAATCAAACTTCATTGGTTTTGCAGTTTGCTTTTGATTCACTAAGAAGCATCAGCTCATAAAAGTCATTTGTTCCTGAATCAGACTAGATTGGACACATTTTTCAGTGTGTTGCGATTATATTTATTTATTTATTTATTTATTTATTATTTTTCATAACATTTATTTGGACCAGCCCTAGTTTATATTTATTGATTTATTGAACAGATATGTTTAATAAAATAATATTTTAGTCACCAAACATATTTAGAAATTGAAAGATAATACAATTAAATTCAAGCAAAATATTGCAAAAAAAATTAAAAATACAACCTACTAAATTTTTCAATTTTTTTGCTTCTCTTGATTTTTTCCTCTTTTTTAAATTTGTATTTAATATTTTTCTATAACATATAAAGTTGAGTGTACTAGTTTTTCTATTATCATAAGTTATATTGTTAGATTAGATCCAGATTTGGCTTTAGTACTGACTAAACTAATGTATATGCACAAATATAATATTGTATAGCTTCCTATTAAAAA
>CAIGQW010054307.1:9259387-9281963 GCA_903798125.1 Danio choprae
TGTGTGTGTGTGTGTGTGTGTGTGTGTGTGTGTGTGTGTGTGTGTGTAAATGATTTCTCTCAAGCTTTGTGCCATCAACACTACACTCAATAAGGAAAAGGAAAAATCAAACTGGCCAAGCAGGCTTTTTCTGTATTATTATTATTTCTGTTGAACCTTCCGGGTGAAATTCTTGCTCTGACATTCAAATCAAATTAGTGTACCCTGACGTCGACACCATCCACTGGTTAAATCCATCCCAAAGCAAAGAACAGAAAGCTAACGCCATCTACTGCCCGAAAGCATCCAAACAAGCACCACAGCACCAACATCTCTATCCAAGCCGGGGCCCTTAATTGGGAAATAATTGCGAATTTTAAAGGGGACAATTTCATCTCCTCGCCTTATCATTTATTTCAGTTTCTTGTTCTGCCCTGACACGCAGAAAGAAGGGGGGAAAACTTCAATTAGCCACATTCTTGAAAGATGTTCTTCGCCTTAATGTTTCGAGCAAAGAACTTAAATTCATGTAAATAACGAGTCTCAATTAAAAAAAAGGGAAGACAAGGCTTGGCCAATTATCCCGGCCCGCGGAGTCTCTTGGGTTGAGAGAGCAGTGGAACTCTGCCGGCTGAGTGCTACACATTAGCTCATTGGCTTTTGAACACACAATAAGCAGAAAAGCCCTCAAGTCATTAGTAGGGAGCTCTCCATTTCCCTTCTTCGCTGTTACTCCAAATGTGGCGGGCAGCATTTGAAACCCGAACACACAGAGGACTGTGGCAATTAAATGTTTCTTCTTCTTTTCTTTTTTTAATATAAATGATGAATAAAAGCCTTTAGTATTTCTTTTTAGTATCGGGTGGCATATATAGGGAGAATGTGAGTTAAACAAGTGGGCATATTAATAAGTTAATCATTGAAAAATTGGATTTTAAATAAATGAACTTCATTTAAATAATTCAAGCATTATAATTGTTGTTTTTTTAATTAATAAAAACCTTTTGTGTTTCTTTTTAGTATTGAGTGACTATGAGGAATAGTCAATATATAATATAGGTAAATCTGTCATCACATAAAGCTATTTGATCATTAATAATATACATTAATACAATTAGGTCAAATATAAAATATTATTAGGTATTTCGTAGTGGAATAATGAACAATATCCAATACAAAAAAAGTTAAATTAGCCACCAGGTTAATTAATTATTTTAAATAAATATAAAAAAATCTGATTTACTAATGTACTATTGTTAATAGTGTTATTATAACTATTTTGGTTACTATTATTGTTTTTTAACAAAAGAGAGCATATTTAAATCAGTTTAATGATCAAAATGATCTGACCTAAAAAAAAATTTTTTTATTGTAATTATTATTATAAAAATTATTTATTAAAGCTAACTAAAAGTATTTAGCTTTTAGCCCTAGAGTCCACATTAAGATGACTGGTGAAATTGTACATTTACTGACATCTCAAAACACATTTAAAAAATGAATATTGTTGACATTATTATCATCATTATTATTATTAATACAAATATATGTGTTAATAAAAAAGAGAAATATGGCCTGGGTAAAAAAAATAGCACTCAAAAGCACATACATAATACAACAGGCAAAAAGGGGTGTATTTCTGGCTTCGTATTCAATGTGTGTGTTTAACAAACTCAATCCAGTCGATCCATATAAAGTCCATATAAATAAATAAATGCAAGAATCTTAAAACATTTTGTTCACTGCACACCGACTATCCATAATGCACATGTACACACACTCATATTGTAGATATAAGATTCAGAAGTCAGCAGCAGGTGTATAAAGCCTCAACTGCAAACATGCTGCTGCTGTTTGCAATGGAAGCAAAGACACGTATGCTTGTTTACTTCTGTTAGCAGATGAACAGCAGAGTTAACGTTGTGGCGGCGTTATAAAACGATCATCTTTCTGAGTTCATATTCCCAGCAATACCCACTCTTGCCATTTTTCTTTTTCCATTCTCCTCCACTATAGCCGTTTCCTGGGCTCAGCTTTATCTTTTGCGCTGTTTATCTTGTGAATTCCCTCCCATATTTCCTCTTCACCTCCTTGCATCTTTCTATCTCGATTCCCCGGTAGCCTCTGAAGTGAATGCACAAATTACATCCCTCCACCTTTTTACTCGGCACTAAATCTTTCCTTTTTTCCACTTTGCTGAGCTTGAATATTTCATTCCACCCATCAAATATGCATCCCATTAATTAAGTGAAATTACTCCCGACTGCCAAATATTCGCTGCCGATGACTGTCAACACAAGATGCACGGCTTTGAACTTCTAATGACACGGCCTCACTTTCAGCTGAGTTACAGCCTTCAGAAAGGCGTCCACGGGCACACGATCAACGCCCTTCCTCGATGCCAAAGCCTGGAATTAAGTGCCGGTTTCCTTTTCCTCCAGCTTTTCAACAAGCCGCACAATGGATGACACACACGCGCGCGCTTGACAAGCAAGAACTTCCATTTTAATTATATACCTTTTCCTCATCTTTTAATTGCTGTTGTTAATCAGTCATTAACTTCTACCGCCCCCCTCCCGAGCCCCAATCCTAAATCTACACGCAACGTCTCTCGCAGCTCAATAAATCCCCGAGCGCCCCTCCCCGCGCCACCACCAACGTGTAATTTCATTTATTTTTAAAACTGTCATTTTTCCAAACAGAGGTATTTGTTATTTGTTCCAAAGGGCTTGACAGTAAGGGGATTTTAATCATAACTTGCATTAAATTATCAGTCTCCGGATCTGTCAAGGGGATAAATTCAAGACGACGTTAAAGACGCCGCTATTGAGTAATTGTGTTCTGGGCAACACTAATATTACCACTGACTGATTCCAAACAATGGTGATTGAGCTATAGGGCTATTTGCCTTTCACCCTCCCTCGATAATTCCAACCTGTCCGAAAAGCCAAAGGACTCGATATGAGTACAGATACAGGGGTGACAATGGGCCTATTTGTCTCTCCTCCCTCTGAAAAGAAGCAGATGTTTCTGGAGGAACCGACTTCTGGAGTAACATGCACTTTCAACGGGGGTGGGAGTGGCGGGCTGATATGATATGACAGACAGGGCCGAGATGGCTTGACAACAACAGGAAGGGCTGGGAAAAAGATCTCAATGTGCCGCACTGGGGCGATCGAGGACCCCCGCGACAAAGCGACAACAAATGAACTTTTAATGACTGCGCCAACGCCGTCGAAAATCATAACGCGAAGCTGTGGCATATTTACACAGACCTGGAACATCCAAGCGCTTCTTAATATTGTTATTCAACCCATACGCATCACAGTATAGTGCTAACCAATAATTACAATCTATGAGCTGGCGGCACGGCCATGACAACAGTACTTAAGTCTTGTTAATATAGGGTGTCTTTTCTGGCCCTTGTGGCAGATTGCACACGAAGCCACTTCCTCCTATGTTGTGAAAGAATATGAATAATACGCCACTAACAATTAGCACTGTCAGGATAGCGAAACCAAAATTGATTATCAGTTTGGGCGTCATATCCGCGAATTATCCCCGCTCGGGTTGAGAAAGATCAAGCGTTATCCGCAAAGTTTGGTGCAGATAAACGAAAATATTTACGTTGCACGACTTGACGTTGTGTCAAGGATCCGGTTGCCGGGTCCAGGGGAGGGCCCAGAAAACCCTGAGAAATAGATACGTGGCGTCTAGACAAATTATAACCTCATCTGTTTTGCCTAATGAATTATGCAAAAAGGGGACCTGGCTTGGGCTCGGCTAAAAGTAAATATTTAATATTCATCCTCGCAGTCTGAAATTACAAAACACTTTGCACTGCTAAATGTTTCTCCACCCCGGCAAAATTGCCCATTTTGGCCAATTTTGTTTATGCGTCGGAAGACGCTGATTTGGATGTATCGCGCTTTTAAAGCCGGCCCGCTTGGTGAGACTCTTTTTGTTGTACAGTAACCACAAATAAATGGCTTTCACAATTAGAGGTTTAAATAATGCAATGGCTCATGCTCAGTCCTAAGCAGGATTCCAATGAGCTTTCTAATGCATGTAATGATTAAGTGTAATTCAAATACCAACTGTGTTGTTCAAAATCTGACAGGCAATAATTTGCTCTATTATATTGTGCCATTTAATTGCCTGCTACCGACAACCTCTGACGTGCCATGAAGCAATGATTTACAATTACTCCAGCAGTAAAGATCAGGGGATGACAATATAATCATCTACGCAGAGATCCCTTCTCATCTGCCACAACTAGTGAGGCAAGTAAAAATAGTTTGGAGCTTGTAGTTTTAACTCCACTCTATTTGAGGATTAGGAGATATTACAGCTGCGGAGGACGTTTAACAATAGCAGTTGTGTTAAGAGCTGGCTGAGGCGAGTCGAGATGTCGCTTTGCTGTCAGGGACAGGCCTCACGCGCCGACCGAAGGACATTATTGTTGGGGGTAAAGCGTTACAGATGTCGGAGTTTAATCTAAATGAGGAAACGCCAAGCGGAAGATCAAGCAACAGACTCTGTTCGCCCATCCATCCTCTTATGAACTCTGTAAGACTTTATTACCATATAAATGATAAAGGATAACGTAAGGGGGGGAAATGAAAAAATGGCAATAATTGCACTTCCCTGTGTTGCGTTCTGATGTAAATGTTCCGAAGAAGAAGAAAAAAAAAGACAAAATAAGCAAATCGACGGCCTCCAACAAAGTTAAGTATCCTGCCCTAATTTGAGCACGGAATTATGGAAAAACAAGTTTACTCCATATTAAACCAATGTTTCACAGCATTTAAGGAGCTGATACATAATTTAGCGCTTACAAAAACGAGCACAGCATGTTTGGGGGGGGGGGGGTGTTGGCGAGGGGGGTCCTTAGAGGGAAGGCAAGGCTGCTGAGTGCACTGCCTGTTTAAAAATGATGGAGGAGAACAGGGGATTCTCATTAAGTGGCTTCACTCCACCCCGAGCAGCAGACACTAGAGAGAATGCAGACAAAATCACAGGCTCGTGTTTCCCCATTAAATATGAAGGATTGTGCAATATGTGCAGGCAGGCAGTTTGCCGGGGTCAGCCGTCGCACTCTTTCTGCTGTTTCTGCAGGTCATGTCATGATGACCGACTTTACCCCACGTTCAATCAGTTCCTTGTGTTTTAGGAGATGGGGCAGGAAAATAATAACACGAGGCAGGGGGACTTTTAATGAGGACAAATTAGACTTGGGCAGTAGAGAGCTGCGAGGGACGACAAGTTTTATTACATGACCTACATGGAGAGAACGTTTTTCAAATGCGGCAAACTCATTGACAGGACGATCGGCCTCCATTTCAACTTTGTTTCATGTTGAAATCGAGCAAAACTACTAAAGAAAAGTGTTTGTTGGCATGCACAAAAGTAACAGGACACTTTTGTGCAGGTTTGAAAACAGGTTTCTTTAAAATTAACTTAACTAAATGAACTGGCATGCCAACGGCTTCAAAATGAAAGGTTAACCACGAGTTTAGACGGGTTTGTCACATTTACTACAGACATGTTCCACAAAAACAGCCTTTGTTTTATTATTTCAAACTTAAATTTTTAAATTTAAAACATTTCAATTCTTTAATTCGAGCTTCTAATTCTTGCATATTTTGAAAAATAAACTACAGTGTCTTTATATACATCAACAAAATATCATGACTTTCAATGTGAAATTTTTTTTGTGCTTTACAGAAGAACACACACATACTGCATCATTCATACTTTGACAAATCACAGATCCCAAATCAGCTGCCCACCTTATAACCGCAGTGAACCGAGAGCCGAAACCGATCCCAAAGCGGGTCGTGGAAGTGCAGCTCCGCGATCGTTCACCGGCACTACTTGACATGGCTTTTACTTTGATCTCCCCTGTCTCCGATTCATTGGCTGCCGACTTCACTGACTCCAATCTGACCCAGATAAAGACTCTGACCTTTCCGACCAACTCCATTACATGCAGCTGTACTGGATACAAGCTCTTAAACGACTACGGTTTAAATGTGGCCATTACTGGAGCCGGTGTCTGCAAAGATTTCATTGTCACAGCCCGGCAAAGGGAAGATGGCCACACAAAATGACTCTTGACCTTCATTTACATTCGTTAATCAAATGTCACGCGGAGTCTGTGTGTTATCAGCGAGCCTGCATCTATCTCCGAAGATGATTTGTGCTTTCAAACAGGTAAACAGAAGGATTCTGCTAGCACTAGCGCTAAAGATGCTGAAATAAGATTCACTAGCATTAGCCGCTGATTCGAAAAACAAGATACAGGTAGGATGAGATTTATTCAGTTCATTAAGAAAAAAGGAAGCCTGAATCTAATTATGAACCTTATAAAGCACACCGCCGAAATGAGGAGGAAAAAAAAAAAACTTTCGAATCAAGTGACCGCTGCCATTTTGTCATATATAAATAACGCAGAAGCTCACAACGTATTCGTTCCAATAGAATAAGCATGTCGTGAACGGCACAGCTAATGACCTGAGCTCTACATTTTGCATTCTAATTCATTCACCTAATTGTGAGTGGACACCACAGTTAGCTCTCCTCGTCTCTCCCCAGACTGCAGAGAAGCCCGGCTCAGAAAGGTCAAAATGGCCGACATTAATCAGATCGCCATATCCACAACCCCTCCCCGCCATCGTTACTGTGCTAATCACTCTGGGTTTGGTTGCAGAGAGGTTTACTCCTAATTATTGTCATTAATAAATCAGACGAGTCAGGCTGTCGGGATGAAAGAGAGGCTGTCCCTGCTTGCCATCCATCAGAGAGGCAGAGTGCAGGAGAGTCCAGTCATTAAGAAGCCTTTGAGACACGCGGCCGCATTGGGGACTCGGCGGCTCAGACAATAACACCACTAACTTTTTCATCAACCTGTGGCTTCAGCAACCAACCAGGAGACGACGGTCACCGAAAATCATCAGTCACGTACAAAGGAGCGAGTTAAAATAAGGGAAGGAGATGCTGCAGAAAGCAGGGCACTGTGGGATTTCGCCAAAGCAACTGTTTGTGTACATTATGTAGAGAGGCTGTCACATCCAGATGTCTGAGAAAACAAATCTAATGTTAGCATGTATAGGAATAGCATGTATTTGTATTTACAAATTATGCAAAACAGAAGCATTTCACCAGTGTTGAAGTGATACAGCGTTTTACATAAAGCTTTCATAATCTATATTAATGATTTAAAACTTTTTTTAAATATCTAGAATAGCTAAATGTAGAGGTAAATGTAGAGAGATTTTTCTATTTATACAATTTATTATTTTTGAATAATTTGAAATGTTAAATAATTATTATTATATAGTTTATAATAACATTTCAATCATTTACAATGAATGACTTCAAAGGTCTGAAAGATTTTCACATCAGTTAATACATTCAATCAAAATAACTAACAACTAGCAGTATATTTGTTACGGCATCTCTTCATTTGTTAACATCAGCTAATAAACAGCTGTTTATTATTAGTTCATGTCAGCTCAGTTCCGTTGATATTTACTAAAACATTATATATTAAAATGTTACATTTGTCAATGTTGACATGAACATTAATTAAGGCTAATAGAAGCATCGTTTAACTAATGTTAACAAACGGAACATTGTTATGTTACAATTCCTTTTAAATAAATAAATGAATGCTTCTATTAAACAAGGTTGCTTTAATAAATTGATCTTTTTACTTTCTATTAATCTAAGAATAATGTGAAATGTTTCTTAAGCAATAAAAAAGCCCTATTTTATAAAATTCACTAAAAAGTAAATGCTGCTGGAAATTCAGCTTTCCCATCACAGGATTTAATGACAGTTTAGAACATTAAAACATGAAGAAAAAAAAAATTATATTTGTTCACAATACTTTTTTATTAAGTGTGTATAATTTATAATTAGGATCCTTGCTAATGACGATGATATAGACGTGCAGTTTATTCACAGATGCCATCTACTGTAAATTCATCACGTTCTAGTTCATTAGGCTCTGAATAGAAACATCCACTTGAAACCCATGCAACCATCAATACAAATAAGTGTGCTTGTTTTAAAACGCATGCAGACACACATGCTCGCTCTGTTACCATGAGTGTTGAGGACACCAGCTAAAGCTTGCTGTATATCAGTGTGTGTGTGTGTGTGTGTGTGTGTGTGTGTGTGTGCTTCCCATGCCGCGGGCAGAGAGAGATGGAGAGAGATGTGGCATTGCGCTGCCATCACATCTCATCAAATTAAGGAAGTCCATTCCACTTAAACGAGTTCTGTGAATCTAAAATCGACCATTAATGCAGTGTCATGTTAAATTAATACTGTCATCTAAATTACTGGTATGAATCTTTCACATTTGAAATGAGACCAAGAATGACTTATTCATTCTCTGCTATCTCCTCTGATGTCATCCCCATTAAACATAACCAAGCGAGCTGTCTTGGCCTAATTGTATTAGAGTGTTAGGGGAGTGTTAGGCTGTTCAGAAATCATCATTTAGTATGCTGATCAACGGCTTTGGAGAACTGAATAATATCTGAAATGAGTCGCGCTATGAGGCATGCTGCAACTGACAACACATAAGAGAGAGACATCAAGGAGATATGAACGCCGGACGATATGTCCACATCAATTTGATACAGCCAAAAGAAAAGAAACGACTGGTTTTGAGTGCCTACCATGTGTCGTGCCAATCTGACATCAACATGACCTGACGCCTGAGAGGTTTCATGACCACACGCCCTGGCAGCAAAACAAAGTCTTCGTCTGATGGAAATGTTTGACTTCACTGAAAGGAAAAGGGCAAACACTGCTGAAAAACTTTTAAAAATTCAGATTTTTTTTTATTCTTCTTCTTATTAATGTGTAAGAGAGACAAGCTAATGTAATCTGGTAATGAGCCAGACCTCATAAAACTAGTGGACCTCAACTCCCTCCTTCAGTTTTATGGAGGCTGGCTGCAGGTGAGGCTGATCCTGATTTACTGTCTGTTCCGTACCGAACATCTCATGTTAGATGGACAAAAAACACAGTGGAGCGTGTGGTTTTGTGATTGAGGTTTAAATTATAATTACAATGCAAATGGATCATTGGTTATCTTTGCAGTATAACCACGTAAACAATACTGATGTCAATGTACACATGCTAGAGGAGCTACTAAAGCTTCCTGCAAAATTCACAATTGAATAGCTGACTCAATTTCAACTGGAGAAAGAAACTGAACTGGAATGTCAGGAATTGACCAAAATGAATGATTAAAAAAAATCAAGACAGTAAAGCATTATGGGTAAACTTAGTCACCCTTAACCATTCCAAATAATGCCTTTAAATCAGCCTGATACACAAAGGCTTGTCTATCTGCATTAAAATTGCATGGCGTTCGTTTGTCAAACATATATTTAAATATACAGGTGTATTTCTCTGAACATTAATTGGACTAAATATTTAATTCGACGTCATCTTTACCTCAGTTCATTTAAATTATGCAACTGAAATGTATTTTAAAAGGCTTTCACAAACATTTCATTTCTGAATAGATGACATTTTTACAATATTTGTCATGCTTCAAAGTCATGACGTTATCTTGAAATTCAATGGCTTACCTGTTCAGTCGGGCCTGGAGCACTTACTGTTGCGTCAGCAGAAATTAACGTTATCTATTAAAAGTTTGGATCAACCGCAAAAGCCGAGGACTTTCCATGTTAACCAGTTTAATTCCGAAATACAGTCGCTATTGTACAGTTATTGAAAGGGGAGGAAATGCTAATACGAAAATTAAGTGTGATGTGATGCTAATCGTCATCAAATAATTTAATAAGACAAGCTCTTTTAAAGCTACCCGTTCGTATATAGCCTATATTTAGATGTTACATGATGGATTTGTCAGTTTTGCAGTATGTTGTGGTATATTGGCAGAATACCCTGCTAAATCAATCAATTAATCAAATAATGCGGTTTAAAAAGGACTTCGACATTTCAAGCACGAGTGAAACCCAGCATGCTAAACTACCTTGAAAACCGCATGGAATGAAATCTAAAAATAACATGGGCGTTTGTCTCCATCTAGTGGTGAAATTAAAAACTACATTCATAAAGTTTTTGTGCTGGAAGAGCAGTCCAAATGTTGCTCTAACCTTTGCAAATGATTAAATAAACAGATAAATAATAACACTTTCCGTTGTCCAGATCCACCAGGTATCTAATAGCTATCTTTTGCAACAATGGGCAATATTAAACCAGAGAAAATCATTTCCGGTATTTTTGCATTCATAAGGAAAATATCTCTGATTGCCTTGTATGTGTTGATTTTTGTCCAACTGTTTAAAATTGCAGAATAAATTACACATTTAAATACAAAAATGTAGACCTTTTTATTTATTTACCTCTTTAACAACTTTAGTAATCCTTTAGAAAAACAAACAGGCACTGTCATAAAACTGCTAACAATGTAAAATTTAAATCATATTCAAAAAGTAGTGTTTATGGTAAAATAATTACCCTTATTAGTCCAGATTTCATTCAGGGAGTTCAAAATACAAACAAACACTAGAAACAAAGCAAAACTTGTTGCATTTTTAGTTGTGACTAATCTAAAATCCCTCTGATTGACTGTTGCAAGTTCAAAATGTGTGCAATTGGTTTTATACATAAAAAATCTAAATGGAACGTCACTAATTGATGCTTTTTTCCATTTTCACTTTAATCGCAACATTGCGCCATAACAGATTTTAATTTGGCAGGGGGCATTTGCACTCAATAGAGCTAGTGACGTCACTGTGAGGTTATAGGTGAGCTCATTAAAAAGCATTGAATGCAGCTCAGATTGCACTTCGCAAGGTCTGCATCCAGACCCCTCTCGGAGAAGCACAAACATAAAGTCCTACCCTCTACTCAATATTCAGTTTCTGTTAAAAAATACCTCACCATACTTGGATAAAAGTTTGCAGCAATTACCAGTTCATAATATTGTACAAAAAATTATTTGTACAATATAGAGTTTTGAAATTATTTAAGATTTTATTGTTTCTTAATCATGCACAAACGTGTTGATAAATATAACCTTTAGTAGAAAAATTTAAATATTCTCCAAAATACAATTGTATAACAAAAAAAATACAATCACTCTGCTTCTCTGAATTGATGTATACAGAAAGGTTGAATCTATTTACAGCATTTAAGGCAATTATAAGTAATTATATGATCTAAAAATGAAAAGTAATCCCTTACTTTATTTTTCAGCAAATAAGTAATTAAAACACACCAGTTACCAAGTAACTCATTACACCTTTATTTACCTTTCATTCATTCATTCATTTTCATTTCGGCTTAGTCCCTTTATTAATCTGGGGTCGCCACAGCGGAATGAACCGCCAACTTATCCAGCATATGTTTTACGTAGCGGATGCCCTTCCACCTGCAACCCATCTCTGGGAAACATCCATACACACCCATTCACACTCATACACTACGGACAATTTAGCTTACCCAATTCACCTATACCGCATGTCTTTGGACTTGTGGGGGAAACCGGAGCACCCGGAGGAAACCCACGCCAACACAGGGAGAACATGCAAACTCCACACAGAAACGCCAACTGGCGAGGCTCGAACCAGCGATCAGCGACCTTCTTGCTGTGAGGCGAACGTGCTACCCACTGTGCCACTGTGAGGCCCCTATTTACCTTTCCTCTGCACAAAAAAAGTGTATTCCTTGACAAAGAAGAGCAATAGTTGCACAAGCAAACAATAACTCTCAAGCCTCCAAAGACTATTGCTCAACCATACATTAATCTTGATAAACATCAAACCTCCAAAAGCCAATTTTAGATCCTAAACAGGCCAACCTGTGTTTGCAGTGAGGTCGGACATTCTTGAACCGGTAAAGACCTGATGAAATATGGCGCTGCTCCTCACAGCGCGGCCTGGTAAACAGTTTCCTATTCAAATTCTCCCTGCTCTGCAACTCTTCCCTACTGACAGCCATTGCCACAGGCCAAGATCTCTCACAAAAGCCCATGTGCATTTCAACATGGAGCGTTCAAAAAAAAAAAATGTCAGATGGACTGAAACTGTTCTGAACACCAGCAGAATAGAGGGAGAGACGTTGGGAAAAAAAATAAAAAATCTTAAGGGCAGAGATAGGCTGTCTGGTCACATTTACAGAGCGGGTGTCATGGAAAAATAGCGCCACCAGACAAGTTTGTCTATTTGGATTCATCTACCTCGGCTGGCTGTGCTTGCACCGTTCCTGGGGCCATGAAGGAGGAGGTACGGGATATAAATGTGACCTAGCGCTCATAGAGGGCAGAACCAGCAGCCTGCTGTCAGTCCACCTGTGAGCATTGGACATCAACACACACATAAATACACACATTTCACCCTGCGCGTGCTAGCTTACATGAAGAACTGAGGAAATGTAGCATGTCAAATGTAACAGATGTCAAATGTAAAAAAAAATAGTGGTTAAAAGTCAAAATTATTCACCCTCCTGTGAATTTTTTTTCTTTTTCAAATATTTCTTAAATGATGTTTAACAAAGCAAGGAATTTTTCACAGTATTTCCTATAACAATTTTTCTTCTGGAGAAAGCCTTATTTGTTTTATTTCGATTAGAATAAAAGCAGTTTTTAATATTTTTAAAACCATTTTAAGGTCAATATTATTAGCCCCCTTAAACAATTTCTTTTTCAATTGTCTACAGAACAAAACACTTATACAATGACTTGCCTAATTACCCTAACTTTAACCTAATAAACCCTTAAAATTAAGCCTTTAAATTGCACTTTAAGCTGAATACTAGTATCTTGAAAAATATCTGAAATGTTATGTACTGTCATCATAGCAAAGATAAAATAAATCAGTTATTAGACATTAGTTATTAATACTATTGTTTATAATTGTTTATAAATTGGGGAAACAAATATACAGGAGGACTAATAATTCTGACTTCAACTGTATATTTCGAAAGAGTTTGGTGGTTTGTATGTACTGAAATTCAAACTGAAGTGAGATGATGTTCTCTATATACTAGCAGTGTTATAGTTGTTGTTGTTGTTGTTGTTGTTATTGTTTATTGTATTGGCCTAGACGTATGGGTTAAAGAAGATATGGTGTCTACATCATATTGAATTTATTTGTTTATAAATAGTTTGTTTTATAATAGTGTATTTAATTGTTTTAATGCCATATCTGCAGAATTTGCTATATACAGTTGTAGTCAGAATTAGTATCCCTCCTTTATAATTTCCCCCAATTTCTGTTTAAAGGAAAGATTTTTTTTTCACAACACCTTTCTAAACAATAATTTTAATAACTAATTTCTAATAACTGATTTCTTTTATATTTGCCATGATGACAGTACATAATATTTTACTAGATATTCAGCTTAAAGTGCAATTTAAAGGCTTAACTAGGGTAAGTTAATCATTTAGGCAAATGATTTTACAATGATGGTTTGTTATGTAGACAATCAAAATATATATATGCTTTTATTCTAGCTAAAATAAAACAAATAAGACTATCTCCAGAAGACAAAAATATTATAGGAAATACTGTCAAAAATTCATTGCTCTGTTAAACATCATTTGGGACATATTTGAAAAAGAAAAAAAATTCACGAGAGCTTATCATTTTGACTTTAACTCGTAGCATGGCAACATTGGTAATAAAGATTCAGTTTATAATTTACCATCATAACCGTTTTTTTAACAAGCATGCATGATATATATACACACACATACAGATACCAACACTGATAAAAAAATCATGTAAGCTCTTTCAATTTGATCAATCATAAATATTGTAAAATTCCTCCAGGAGGCACATTTCCCTTAAAAATATTACTTGAATAAAAAATGTTCTCTAATATCATTTAAAATTGTGCATTCTATTAAAGTATGTTTTATAGTCACAATATTCAGAAACACAAATAGGTTTCTCTTCCCCTTTCAATAAATATGTGTGTGTAAGTCTCGAGCGGCTAATTCTACAACCCAGTCATGTCTATTTTCTAAATGCTAATTATTTCTTTCATTTACTAATGGATTCACTACATACATTTTGTTGTTTGCACATTCATCCCACTCCATTTGCCATTTCTCATTCATCTACAGATTCAAAGCAGGCTTGATATCAGACACTGGAATTTTACATTTTGCTACTTCCAACTCTAGAGCTTCTTTCGAAGCCTGCCTGTTCATTTCCAATAAATCCCATATGGCCAGGTGTCCAACAACAAAAAAATATAATAATAATAATAATATCAATGTCTCTCATATTAATATCAGTCTTCTTTAAAAAGTCCAGTTTTAGAATTGCCAAAAGTGATTATATATAAATCATATAACATTCTTGTTGACAAATGGGTAAAACCCTAGTAGGGTAAAGGGCAATGGAAAAATATGAAGATTTTAAAATGACAATTGATTAGTGATTTGGGGCTCCACTTTTATTAAATACACTAGAATAAAATGTTTCTTTTTCTGACAAGATATTTTGTTATAAATTATTGTTAGATTAAATGACAAACAAAGTGGGTGTCCTCAGTCAATCATGGTGAAACTACAGAATATGCTAGTCGTTGCTTTCTGCTCAGAACACAATAAAATTAAACTGGAAATGTTTAATTGGACTGGAATAAATACATTTAAAGCTGTATTATTGTATGTTATGTGCTATGCTTGAAATCCCTTTTTGACTTTGGCCTGTATGTTATATATGCTGCTAATTTAACATTTTACACTCATTAAATATTTCTTATTATTTTCCCTGTTGAAAAATGTTGAGCTGCTTGTGATTTTATGGAAGCCGTGATATTGTTTTACAAGATTCTCAGGTTAAAAGAAAGTTGTGTGGAAATATTCTGTAACAAGTTTTATTTATTCTTATTCATTATCGCAACCACAAAAAAAAAATAATAATAATTAAAACATTTAAAGAGATCACAAACTGAAAAACCAAATAAGTGTATGTTTTTAAAACATTCTGAGAACACATCCAGTGAATCACAGTAAAATAAACAAATGTAATCAAAGTTGAATTTTATTGAGATAATTTGCATTTTATGGTTGTGCATACGTCATATGTAAACAGAATACACTAGAAAACAGATCATTTCCCATAGTAAAAAGACAGTATACACCATAATGTAAACCGTAACTGAAAATCAGACATTTAGACACAAACACAACGATTAGTATTAGAGCTGCTAGAAATATTATAAGCCTGAATAAATGTATGATTATTTGGTCTAAATTGCATGTTTCACCAGTAGCTTGATGGATCGTTTTAGAGAGACCTGGACCAAAGAATAGATTGAACAGAAATACATCTTACATCCTGAAAAATTCTGATAAATCTAGCAGTGAAATGACTTAACAGAGTGATTATGCTTTTGTTTTGTTTTCTATTGTGATACTGCAAAAAGAAAAAGAAAAGAAAAAAATGCTGGATTGTCATTTGGCTCAAAATATTACTATACCATCACCATTTTTCCTCATCGGTAAATGAAATGTCAGAAGAAACCTTTTAAAGACTGTACCCTTATCCACGAATTTCATTCACAAAATGCACCAGCCTAGTCGAGCTGCGAAGTCAGAAGTTCCAGTTAGCTAAGCTGAGATACTTCATAGAAGTAAGCTCCCAACATCTTGGTGCCCTGAATATAGTTGGATCTGTCAAAGCAAAAAAAAAAAAGGGGGGGGAAATGTGTGAGAAAAAAAATATCAAAACAAATCATGGTAATATTTTTGTGCCTAACAATATCATTTTATCATCACATTAAAAGTTCGGCATCAGAAAGTGAAATTTAATATATTTTAAGACCTTTTTTAGACTCTTTTAAAGTCTTTCCATACATTTTAAGACCTCATCGCCACTATAGGTTTCAACCGCTAACATTGGCGATATTTTTAACAAAGTATATTTATTAAATAATTATTGTAAGAAAGTCGCTGGTTCGAGCCTCGGCTGGGTCAGTTGCCGTTTCTGTGTGGAGTTTGCATGTTCTCCGTGTTGGCGTGGGTTTCCTCCGGGTGCTTCGGTTTCCCCCACAAGTCCAAAGACATGCGGTATAGGTGAATGGGTAAGCTAAATTGTCCGTAGTGTATGAGTGTGAATGGGTGTGTATGGATGTTTCCCAGAGATGGGTTGCAGCTGGAAGGGCATCCGCTGCGTAAAACATATGCTGGATAAGTTGGCGGTTCATTCCGCTGTGGCGACCCCAGATTAATAAAGGGACTAAGCCGAAATGAAAATGAATGAATGAATTATTGTAAGAAACTAATCCTAAACTAAAACATTATTCATATACTGAATAAAAATGCTAATCCAGCAGGTGGCGCCTATAGAACAGCAGAAATAACCACGTTGCCTTAATTACTGCAGTAAACTAAGCAGTGTGATGTCAAATCTATCAGGATCTACTAAACTACACAGCACCCCAATATTTCGCTGATTAAATTCAGGCAAGCTTTAGCATACAACTGTACATTGTATAATAAAAAAATTATACAAAATGTAATACCTTGTAAAATACTACAAAAAGGCCCTAAATTTATCTAAACTTTAAAATTAATCAACTTTTAATACTTTAAGACCGCACACCCTGATCAATAAATATTATATTTAATAAGTATAATTTTTTTTTTCTCCCTGACTTGTTGGACTTCTTGGGCATTTGAAATAAATAGGGGTGTCACACCAAAGGACAACAAAACTTAAAAGATTTTATAGTGGTTCCAAAAAAGTTAAACGTGAAAAATTCTGAGACTTGAACTTCAGTCACTGAAATGGGGTCCTTCAAACAAATTACGTTTTCCATGGAATTGATTTAAAATTATACAGTGGGTATGGAAAGTATTCAGACCCCGTTAAATGTTTCACTCTTTGTTATATTGCAGCCATTTGCTAAAATCATTTAAGTTCATATTTTTTCCTCATTAATGTACACACAGCACCCCATATTGACAGAAAAACACAGATTTGTCACATGGTCCTAAGTATTCAGACCCTTTGCTGTGACGCTCATATATTTAACACACGTGCTGTCCGATTCTTCTGATCATCCTTGAGCCCATCCTTCATTTTAGTCCAGCTTTGTTTGATTATACTGATTGGACTTGATTAGGAAAGCCACACACCTGTCTATTTAAGACCTTACAGTTCATGATGCATGTCAGAGCAAATGAGAATCATGAAGTCAAAGGAACTGCCTAAAGAGCTCAGAGACAGAATTGTTGCAAGGCACAGATCTGGCCAAGGTTTAAAAAAATAATAATTCTGCTGCACTTACGGTTCCTAAGAGCACAGTGGCCTCCATAATCCTTAAATGGAAGATGTTTGGGATCACCAGAACCCTTCCTAGAGCTGGCCGTCTGGCCAAACTGAGCTATCAGGGGAGAAGAGCCTTGGTGAGGAAGGTAAAGAAGAACCCAAAGATCACTGTGGCTAAGCTCCAGAGATGCAGTCGGGAGATGAGAGAAAGTTGTAGAAAGTCAACCATCACTGCAGCCCTCCACCAGTTGGGCATTTACGGCAAAGTGGCCCAACAGAAGCCTCTCCTCAGTGCAAGACACATGAAAGCCCGCATCTCACCTGTCCAATACAGTCCCAACAGTGAAGCATGGTGGTGGCAGCATTATGCTGTGAGGGTGTTTTTGAGGGAAATTGAGGGAAAGATGAAGTCTTTGCGCTCAAGTGCAGGGATATCCTGAACGAAAACCTTCGCCTGAGTGCTCAAGACAGATTTACCTTGCATCAAGACAATGACCCTAAGCAATGACCCTTCGCTAAAATAACGAAGGCCCAGCTCTGACTTAAACCCAATTGAGCATCTCTGGAGAGATCTAAAATGGCTGTCAACCAACGTTTACCATCCATCCTGACAGAACTGAGAAGGATCTGCAGGAGAAACGGCAGAGGATCCCCAAATCCAGGTGTGAAAAACTTTGCATCTTTCCCAAAAAGACTCATGTTGTGTGTGCATTAATGAGGAAAACTTAAATTACTTTAGCAAATGGCTGCAATATAACAAAGAGTGAAAAAATTAAGGGGGTCTGAATACTTTCCGTACCCACTGTAGTGTCACACCAGAGAACATGGTTTTCAGTGACAAATGCTTCAAATTCCTATGCTTTTAGAAATAAATGGATAAAATTGTTTTTGCCATTTTACAATAGCCATTTGTAAAATTAAGCTTGCTGTGTTTATTAATGATTTTATGGTTTTCTTTTTAATTTATAAGAGATGTCATTTATCGAACTATGCATTAGACAGTCACACCATAAGAAAGGTTTGATATTTTACAAAAAATATATAAAAAAATAATAATAATTTTTTAAAAATGTAACAAGACAGCAGTTTTTATAATAAAAAGTCCATGGAAGACAAAGAAGTGTTTAACCATAGGCTTGTCACGACATCTATATTGCAGCTCTCTGGTGATATAATCAGGCAAATTATATGTGTACACATCCCTTAGTTGAAACCTTCATGATAGCTATAGGAATAAAACTGTTTGGTTTATGTAAGTGCTGATGAAGTATAGATTTATGGCTCAATGTAAGAAAACATAAACATTAAGAAAACAGCCTTTAAAATCATGCATTGTAAACTGTAAAAAGCCATTAGTTGACTTAAAAACAGCGAGTAAACCCATTGCCTTAATATTAGTAAATTAACTATGTGCATAATTATAAAAATTTAAGTTCTTTAAGTTGTTCTTTAGTTCTAAGTTTCAACGGGTTTACTTCCTTTTATGAAGGTGCTGTATGTAAGTTTTTTACTCTTCTAAAGCATAAAAATAGCATAATATGTTTGCAGATATTTAAGAAACATGCTAAGTGAACATTCTTGTTTATCTGAAAAACAATGCTAAAGTCAGTTATTCTGCTTTGAAAATGTGTGTTACGTGCTGGAACGGTTCTTTTAACCCGCCCACTGCCACTTAAGCCAATTATATTTCAGCACCCAGGGTTGCCTTGTAGCAAAACCGCATATTTGATTTATTCATTCAGAAAGGCACTCAAAGCATGCGTACTTGATTGAAATGCGACCTCCAGTGGACAGTAGCAGACTCTGAAATAAGATGCAGATTCAGAGTTCCACATGAGGTTATTAACAAATAATATAAATATTACGAACGTAAACCTTAGGTGAGCAGGTTACATTGTAACTCTGTGTCCTAACAACACGACACGTGACGAGATTTGCAGTGATAAACAATTTGCCAGTTTGCACCAGTCGAAACACAACAGAAATTTAAATACAGCCATTCAGAAGCACAGAATATGCACGAAGTGGTAAGGTTTATGATCTAATTAATACATATTAAACCTCTTTAACATTATTAAATGTACATGCTGAATCACTGATATATGTGTTGGTTTGCAGAGTCACAGTTCTAAAGTTCAATTTCAAATAGTTTATTTAATTTTCTGAGGTGAACTATCTGCTGCTGCTTTCAGTAGTATGGCAATAAATGTCATGTAAAATGGCATTCAAACTTACATCATTAGCATTTAACACTGAATAAAGCAAGAAACAGAAGCTGTTTCTAAAATATAAATTTCAGGTGTTGGTTCGGACAAAAACTCCTTTTAATATGGACAATATTCCTTCTATCACGTGCCGTTGCTTTTATTTAGAACATGATTTAAATCAGCCTTTAGGCTCGATTGTCAGGCACACTCCTGTTGGTCCTAAATCCAAGTGGTACTCTGGCAACCTGCAATTGCGTGCGTTTTGATCCAGGAGTGCAATACCTAGTTCAACCACTGGGTGTCAAACTTACATACTGCACCTTTAAGTAAAACCAGCCATCAGGTTTACTCCCTTTTTTAAAGTAAAATAACTTATTGCTTTTTATAGTGTAACTGAAATTTACAGACACAACCTGGAAAAACCTGGTAGAACCTTAAAAAAAGAAATAACTGTATTTTGTGTTATCTTTATATTAGAATAAAATAAAAACTCTTTATGAAAAGCAAAAGAAAATTGGCATGAGCATAAAAACTGCTTTGCATGCAGCGTTTTGCCTTAGTAACAAGGTGTTTGTCATAACTATTTGTAAACGTTACCTGTTAAGTTTCTCATTTTGTGAGTGAGCGCCGTCGTCAGAGGATCCAACAGGAAGCAGCATGACGTTCTGACCGGTTGCTTCTTGGAAGGTTAATGTCACTGGGATACTTCCTCCCTCACGGGTCAAATCAGGCTCCACGCCAAACACTGACATCATTGGAAAACAGAACTACGTTAGGCCACAAATAAGAAATGTTCGGAAGAAAAAGAGAAATTGTTGGTTGCATGAGACAGACTCAAGGCAAAAATCACCTTCTGTGATTCCTTTGTGGAAATACTACCATTATGTAACTACCATGGAGGGGTAATTTATGCATTTATTTAATTTTATTTATTTATTTATTTTCAGAATAAGTTGCATACACAGTAATGAGTAAAACATAAACAGTTTACAGTCGTGGACAAAAGTTGAGAATAAAACAAATATTAGTTTTCACAAAGTTTGCTGCTAAACTGTTTTTAGGTCTTCAGTTGTTTCTGTGATGTACTGAAATATAATTACAAGCACTTCATACGTTTCAAAGCCTTTTATCGACAATTACATGACATTTATGCAAAGAGTCAGTATTTGCAGTGTTGGCCCTTCTTTTTTAGGACCTCTGCAATTCGACTGGGCATGCTCTCAATCAACTTCTGGGCCAAATCCTGACTGATAGCAACTCATTCTTTTAATAATCACTTCTTGGAGTTTGTCAGAATAAGTGGGTTTTTGTTTGTCCACCCGCCTCTTGAGGATTGACCACAAGTTCTCAATGGGATAAAGTTCTGGGGAGTTTCCAGGCCATGGACCCAAAATTTAAACGCTTTGGTCTGTGCAATAAGGCAAAAGTGATATCTAAGTGGCTTGGTGACCAAAACATAAAACTTTTGGGTCCATGGCCCGGAAACTCCCCAGATCTTAATCCCATTGAGAACTTGTCCATCATGCTGAAAAATGCATTGTTCTTCACCAAACTGTTGTTGGATTGTTGGAAGAAGTTGCTGTTGGAGGGTGTTTTGGTACTATTCTTTATTCATTGCTGTGTTTTTGGGCAAAATTGCCATTCACCATACTTTTTGCAGAAGATCAATCTGTCCCTGATGTTTTTTTTGGTGTGAAGTGACTTCTTTGCTGCCCTACTTGACACCAGGCCATCTTCCAAAAGTCTTCGCCCCACTGTGCGTGCAGATGCACTCACACCTGCCTGCTCCCATTTCTGAGCAAGCTCTTCACTGGTGGCACTCCGATCCCGCAGCTGAATCCTCTTTAGGAGACGATCCTGGCGCTTACTGGACTTTCTTGGATGCCCTGAAGCCTTCTTAACAAGAATTGAACCTCTTTCCTTGAAGTTCTTGATGATCCTATAAATTGTTGATTTAGGTGCAATCTTAGTAGCCACGATATCCTTCCCTGTGAAGCCATTTTTATGCAACGCAATAATGGCTGCACGCGTTTCTTTGCAGGTCACCATGGTTAACAATGGAAGAACAATGATTTCAAGCATCACCCTTTTAACATGTCAAGTCTGCCATTCTATCCCAATCAGCCTGACATAATGATCTCCAGCCTTGTGCTCGTCAACATTCTCAACTGAGTTAACAAGACGATTACTGAAATGATCTCAGCAGATCCTTTAATGACAGCAATGAAATGCAGTGGAAAGTTTTTTCAGGATTAAGTTAATTTTCATGCCAAAGAAGAACAATGCAATTCATCTGATCACTCTTCATAACATTCTGGAGTATATGCAAATTGCTATTATAAACACTTTTCCAATTTCCAATATTTATGCAATTCTCAAAACTTTTGGCCATGACTGTACAGTATTTAGGGGGCCAAATGAGAGAAAAGAAAAAAAAACAGGAATGTGGTCTAATTCAAAACAACATTAAAATACCACAGTGTGCGCAGTTAAGGATAAATAGTAGACTTATAATCAATGCCAAGACAGGTCAAAGGAATTTCCCACAGCTTCTGAAATTACTTGGATTTTCCTTTTAATATATGTCAAATTTTTATAATAGTATATCACTGATACTAAAACATCACTTATTCAAACTGTAATCTAGACTATAAACTTACATAAATTATTTCTTTATTCTTTCATTCATTAATGTGAATGATTATTACAACTTACTATGATTATGATATATTTCATAACATAATCATGTTTTTTTAAAGCCAAATTTACTAATGTCTCCTGGTCTGTCTTGTAAATTGAAACCAAATAAAGTGAATAGTAAAACTATTTATAATACAATTTGAAATCAATATCAATATACAAGAATACATAAGCAAAAAGTATGATTTAGATACTGTAAATGGACATCATGGTTTACCATATTTAAGCATACTTTTCCTAGTAGCGACAAAACAACTTTAAAAAAATACTACATTGTTGTTGTTTCATTTAACCCTTGTGTATTGTTAAAATTTCCATCTGTTTTGTTATGTAAGTGGCTGTTTTTGCCCCATTGATCTCCATTATAACCACATTTTTTGATTGCAAAGCCCTGACACCATATAA
>CAIGQW010054307.1:9281973-9327115 GCA_903798125.1 Danio choprae
TACAACCACCAAATTCATGTCAGAACATCAGACTAACATTGTGTGCTATATTTTTTTTAAGTAACCAGTCAGGCTACTCTGGACATAAGCCCAAAGGCATAGCATTTGCTAGAACACAGGTGTGACAAATGTGCACTAGAAACATTCATCCCTGTTCAGTGTCTATGCCTTTTCCCTCCAAAAGTAATGACAAATAAAAATAACTTTGTACTTGTTTAGAGTAGAATATACCTATTAATCTCCTCACACATACACTTGTCAACATAGTTTTTTGCTTGTTTTTAGTTCATAGTTTCATAGTGTCATAGTTTTTTCTTGTCAACATAGACTATTGTTTTTGCTGACTTCAGTAGTTTGTTGTTCTTGTTCCGTCTCCATTTCTTTTCTGACTGTGAAAGAATGGCCTGATTCAGTGCTGAAGCATATTAAGTGGTGTAAAGACGATTCAATGCGTACATGAGAGCTAGACTGTATGCAGGATCGCAAAACATTGGGCAGTGCCATTGTTGTTGTGTTTAGCAGTCTATTCAAGAAGCGCGACACATTTAAAACCCTGCCTACCACAGTGCAGGGCTGTTCAAAAACAGTATGCTATCACTGATCACAAATATCACAAATATGCCTTTTTAAACTTTTTTTATACCAGGGCCTTTACTCTTTTCTTCTCTCAGTTAAACAGCTACTAACTTTCATGTAATTTGGAAAAAGTTGAAGTTAACATGTTGCCAATCCAGCAGCGCTGAACTCTCCACTGCAGCTCAGACTAACTTGGTGGTGGCCATCACCCATCATAGCTTAATAATTGTCCTATTATTTGTTGTTTAAATGACAACATGTTCTTAAACATATTTGAGAATTGGAATATCAGATATATCACAATATAACTCAGACATTTGCCAATATTTGCAGAAAATGGAAACAAAAAACAATATATCCATAAATCATTAGGGCTGTGGTGTGTCACATAATAAACTTGATACATTGCCGTGGAATTTTTGAAGTGATGCAATCTAAATAAACATTACAACAAATGTCACATTTGATCTACCATATAAATATACCATGTGTTGTGTCAGTTCTACCATATATCACACCTTACCAGTCTTCATGGCCTTTCTACCAGCCATGTAGTGAGGATGATTAAAGTCAGACACCCAGGCCTTCGCTCCATGTCCCATGTACACTTTCAGTTTGTTAGGAGTTTTCAGCTCTGCAAATGTCTTCTCAAGATGGGTAATTACCTGTAAGATGAGCATAATTCATCTCTAAGCAGTGCTTTATGGTTTTCTGGGGAGTCTAACAGTATTCAAATACAAAAATTGAACAATCAAACGTAAAACGTTATACAATAATCTAAAAATAAGAATTGATAATATCTTTATCTTTTAATCTTTAACAAGCAATCTAATCCTGCGATGTGACTATTGCAGATACAGTACACGCATTACGATACCGATGCTCAAATGGTATATTGTTCAGCCCTGGTCTGTAGTACAAACATCAAAAATGTCGCTAACATATGAAGATAACTCTAGATAGAGCATAGAAAAATGCCAAACCTGCTTCTCCACCACTTTGGGATCCATGTCAGGGACCAGGCGGATGGAGAACTTGCCAATGACCTTGCGGGGAATGACAGTTTTGGCACCAGCCTCAGAAAAGGCTCCCTCTATGCCGTGCAGAGACAAGGATGGGTATCTCCAACGATGCATCAGAATTTGTTCCTGCACAGAAATATTTGGTTTATCTAGCATTATAAAAAAAATGTCATATTGACAACATATTGCAATTATATGTCAGATATAGAAGTAAATAATTATCTTTACTCCCACTTTATAGTTAATATGTTCTAATGTTCTATGTTAAATATTAATGTATAGTTAATATTTTTTTTCATTTGTTTTCACGGTGTTTAATTAATTTTACACAGTAAAAAAAATCTTGCTGCCTTACAATTTTTAGTTGGATCAAATTTACTTTTCTAGTCATCTCAACTCAAACAAATGTGTTGTCTAGTCATTTTTTTACATTAATTCATAAGTTTTAAAAATACGTATGAATAAACATAAAATTACATAAACATAATTAAAACATAACATAAAACATTAACATAAAAAACTGACACAGAACAAATGGAAAGACAGGTATGATTTACTTTGGTGTCATGCATCAGTTTGCCTGCTCCAACATCTTTGGCATACTCTTCCAAGTCAAACTCGATTTTTTCATAAAGCTTCTTCTCCTCATCAGTTAATTTAGCCACTTGGTCATACATCCCAGGAACTTTAATCTTCCCCTTGTTATCCACCAAAGACCCTAAAAATGCATCATACTTAATACACTATTTCCAAGCATAGCAAAAACAAGAATGGTATATAAACACACATAAAAAAAAAGAATGAAAACAAAGAAACATATAGGTTAATCAAAATGAAGGACAGGTGATCTGAAGAAAGTAACAGACAATGATTTAGTCTCACCCATCAGCGCTATGAGATCAGTCATGGCCTCATGAACGGATCCTCCAAAGACGCCAGAGTGGAGATCTTTATCACAGCATTCCATCTGGAAACATGAAAGAAAGGCACTCATGTTAGTTGTCATTAATCAAAATTGACACCATGTACTTTGTTTGCTCACACTGCTACTCATAGTTCTTACACTTTTTCCAAAAATCTCATTTACGCACTTCTAAGCACTCTCCAGGTGCAATTACAAACTTTTCCAGCACTTTACAAGTGTGGCAAAAGACATATTTACATACATATACATACTTCATCACATTATACCAGATGCTAATCATTACTGTAAGGAAAACCTTTAATGGCATGTTTGTCCCATTATTTATTTTAATTTCAAAGGGTCTAGACATGAAAAATGTCATCATATTATCTAGGGCAGTCATGATTATAAAATTTGGTTGAAGATTATATATTTAAGAAATAATTGCGATTATGTGATTGTCTGTTTTGGTGCATTTATGAATAATTGCCAAATATGAACATACACCGCATATCAAATCTTGTAATATATTTGAACATATATTAGCATATTTGTAATTCTAATTATTGATAACTAAACTGACATTTTTGCAATATTTTTGAATACATATGTAGATAGATGTATGACTTTTGTTATATCTCGGAAATCCAAACATGAACTTGTATGCAAGTTATATGATTTTCATATATTGCCATATATCAGATTTCTATTAGGGCTTTCTCATGCTTTTTAATTAACAGAGAACTGTTACAAATTATTGAGATTAATTGACTCTTTTGTACTTTGCACCTTTAAATATTAAAGTAACAGCATCCTGTAAGGCCTAACATACAAAATGGCATACAGGGCATGTAACACGCACACACACAAAAACATGTTAGAAGGATTTTAGCAGCTTATTAATTTGCTACTGAAAAGCTACATTAGCTATTTCATTATTAGCATTTGTTTGTGTGTTTGAAATCTTAAAACTACAGTTATTAGCAGAGAGACGCTGTGCAAATTACACACACTCTCAAAAATGTGAAAGTGAAAGTAATTTTGATTTATGCCCCTCCCTTTTGGCTGTGAATGGTATTTCAGTAACTGTGGTTGTCTTAAACAATTCTGATTAGATTAAATAACAGCAATTAGACAGTTATTTAATAATCGTGACAGACCTCATCTGATTTTCCCTGCACAACACTGATTTGTGTAAATGTGAATGCACCTCTATAGAACTATAGTTATCCTATTAAATCCCTTTTTACATGATGTAATATAAATCACAGGAGTCCCCAGAATGTATAGTTTCTGTAAAGTTTCAGTACAAAACACCCAAAACATACATTATACCATGAAATAGACAACCATGTTTGATCAGAAGCAACAAAAATGTGCATGTCTCTTTAAAATGCAAATGTGTGTGTCTCTTTAAATGCAAAAAAAAGGTTCCCAGTCCACTTTCCAGAAGGAGGAAGAAAGTTTTTATGTCTAACATGCTCACTGCTTACTTGACATTGCAGTTCTTGGTCATCATGTAAGTCTTGTTAGTTTAAACTCCTAATATACTACTTTCTGAAAATACACATCTGAAGGGCAAACAGAGAAGCCAGCTGTTTGACCAGTGTTTTCCCTACCATTGTATTGACGGGAGCTCCAACCCACAACACAGCATCACCACCCATCTCACTCCACTTAAAAAAAGTCAAGTTAATTAACTTTATTTTCTTTATATAGCATCAGATCACAGGAAAAATTTGTAGTAGTAAACTTTATTGTCCATAACAGAAAATTTGTAATGGGCATCACCTAATTGTTTAAGGTTCCTTTCCTACATAACAGGTCTATACTTTATTCTTTTAATAAACAAACAAACATAATAGCCTCATGTTACTGCATGTCATTTGTGTCTGCTCTCTATATATCTTTGTGTATGCTCTCTGTGCATGGTGATATTCAGCTTTGATGCGTGCGCCACAAAGCGAGAGCATGCATTGTAACATATGTTGGGTCAACTAGATGGAAATCAGAAAAAAAAATATCTGCAAAGGCAGACAAAACTAAATAAATCCCACTTTGCGGTACTGCACTTTGTGTCGTGTGTGAACCGCATCATGTGATCACAATATGCACTCAGTCAAATCTTGTTTGAACTAGGCTAAGTGGATCGTATTAATTGAAAAACATCTAACAGATGCACATCTGTCATCATAAGCATATTCTATCATTCACACAAACGCAGTCTCAGCGGCATCAATGTGTTCAAATAGCAGTGAAACAACACAAATTTAGTTTTGATTTTCAAACATTGTTTCATTTGAATCTGGACTAAACATGACAGAAAAAGTGTGATTTGATTCTTTAACATTTTAATGGCCCATCCGACTTCAGGGTTTCTGCAGGTTTCACCAAATAAAAATGAAGACCTTTTTAACACCATTATGAATGAGATTTTTACTAATTTCTTTACTAGTTGTGTACATACACTTTTTTTAAATATAATTTTTTTTTGACAAGCTATAAAAAAAAACTATAATAAACTAAATGTACAACGGTCTGTCCAGGTCAGTGTCCTCACCACATATAGACTATAAACACATGGAGAAATTACAAATGTTATTTTAATTTAAGATAATTAAACCATATTGGCAAATAGTGTTATAAATATAGTTTTGTTAAAAGTTTTGAGATGAATTGTTGGTGATTGCATGAAATATTTTTAACGTTATAAGGCCTAAAATTTTGTTTTTGAAAATGAAGACATTTTAAGACTTTAAGACCCCGCGGACACTCTGGACTTATAGCGAGAATACAAGACTAGTATAGTGTGGTGCTATTAGTTTATACAGATATGTCAGGCACTGCACGGTAGCGGCAAAAACTATTAACAGCCAAGTGAATTAAGAGTGCACTTTTTTTTTTTTTTTTTACATTTTGTGACTTCTTCATTAGAATTGATCTATGAATGATATTCATAGATCATTCATGAACATATTATGCAGCTCATAAAAAGTAGTTTTTATCATAGTTGTGATAACGTTCCCAACGCACTCCAAATCATGATCTCAAACTTAACTAAGCAACACTGCTACAAATCTCAAGCTTCTTAACTCCTACCTCAATAAAGAAGTAGCAGATTCCTCTCAAGCCGTAGGTAATGCAGGGCTTGGTCTTTCCCAACCAGTAGTTATCAGAAATGCAGACATAGTCCACATCCTTAAAGAAAGTGTCTTTGCGAGAGAAAACCAGATCGTCCAGTCCCTCTGATCCAGACTCCTCCATTCCCTCAAAACAGAACTTTATGTTGATGGGCAGTTCCTGTAACAAAAAAAAAATTACATGTTTATTATATCCAAAAATTCAATGATGTACTAAAATTTTAAATGTTTTTCTTTTTCAGTTTTAAAAAGTTTTGTGTACATGATCTCCACTCATATAAATCTATAAAGATGACTAAAATCTTTGTATTATGTATGTCAAAGCAGTACACTCAAAAAATTATGACTTTTGCTTCTTGTTCAAACTACTTATTTAACAACAATTTTTAAGTTTTTTTGGGACAACTTATTTGTTTTATGTTCAGTACACTTAAATTTGTAAAAAGGATTAAGATAATTGAATTGATTTGTGTTGGGACAACATGAAGGAATTGTGTGGAACCCTGCATTTTTTACAGTTTACACTCCAAAAAATGTTTTGCTGCTTGTTCAAACTACTTATTTAAAATGAGTTAATAACAAAATTCCTGAGTTTTATGTGACAACTTAAATGCTAAAGTGTTCAATCTACGTAAATTTGATAAGTTAACTTGTGTTGGGACAACATGAATGAATTGTGTGGAACCCTGCATTTTTACAGTGTAGATGGCATTGTCAGTTTGTACAGAAACACTATGCGTCTGCACATATAGACATAATTTAAAACACATAATTTGCATATGCATGATGTCACAATGTTTCACCTATACAATAACAACTGTCTTTTTAAAAACATGCACTTTAAAAGTACCTTTTCAGCCCACAAAATGCTGTTTTTGAGGAAAAAGGACAGCCAAAATGCATAAAGTATTCTGCTTTTTCAAGGGGTCGAACATTTTGTTAAAATGTGAAAAATATTCATCATAAACAATAAAGATGTCTAACCAAACTTAAAGATGCATCATGTATCATTGAAAATCAATGACTCTATCACTGAAATTACAGTAGGTTTACAGTTAATTAAATTAAATAGATGTGTCAAACTAATTGAACTACGAGACTTTAAAATGATCAAAGATCACAAAATAAACTTTAATAGAATCACAGTTCACTCAGGTGATAATGATTGAGAAACTGAAGCAATCAGTGGATAAGCGAAGCATATATGTACTGCATTCAAAGGTGAATTGTTTTTACCGCAATGATATGCAGTGTTGTTCCTCACAGCTTCAGTCACATTAAGCGAACATGTACCTGATTTAATTTACATTCCCTCATTTCAATTCTAAGTTACTTGGACTAGATTAAGTTATGCAGTTCATTCTTATCCACCAATACTGTCATACTGCTTGTAGTGCGTAAGGACTTTAAACAGGTGTTACAGGCTTAATAAGTAAGCAGGCAGGCAGTATCATTTAAAATATGTTAAAAAAATAGAGCGTTTGCACCTGTCCAATCTTCTGATAGGCCTCAATGATGTTGAACCAGGCCAGTACAGGGCCTTTATCATCGGTGGATCCACGTCCGTACATTTTACCTACAACACAATCAAATGAAGCATGAGCCACGGTCAAATAAAATGCCATAAAGTGTAATGATTAGAATGCATTTCTACCTGCAATCTCAGGTCTGCAAACATTTTACGGTACATTTCAAAGTGCACAAAAAAGCAGTTACAGATGCGCACTTTCCAATCAATTAAACATGAATTATAACTTCACGGTAACTGTAAAAGATTACTAGACAATTCCAACACAAAAAAAGTATCCTTTACGACAAACTTTCATTTTTTAATATCTTGAAATGATAACATAACTTTGTTTTGTTTTTTAAAGAGCTTTTTAATTGTATTTATAGGAAAAGATATCGAGTATGTTGGGTAAATAGTTAGTAACGCAAATGTAGATAGTAATGCATTTCTAATTTTGTAGGAAAAAATTTTTTCATTTGCTTTTTGATCAAGACAAAATACGTGTAGAACAGGAAAGAAAAAAGAAATTTGTACAAAAGAAGAAAATTGTTCTGCATACATAAAGCAAGTCTAACAATAAAGACAAAACAAAAGCACAAACTGAGATTAAATGTACACGTAATTATGTATGTATGTATAATATATATATATATATATATATATATATATAGGGGGGGGGGGGTTATGTTCCTATATTTTATTTAATATATATTATATGAATATATATTATGTGAATATTTACTCGCTTCCATATTATTGTTGTTATTTCTTATATAATTTTGTTTCCTCCTCTCCTTAATCCATCCTTTCCAAAATCAAAACATATAAAATATCTAGAGATAAACATCTCATACTCGTAAAAATTGTGAAATGTGTGTCAAAGTATGCATATAGATTGAGAAGGTAAATATAGCAAAAAGAAATAGCTGATTGTGCATTATGAAACACCCACTTGATCTCCAAGTTTTAATTATATGCAAATCTAAAAAAATAATCTCCATTTGTCACATCTTTAGAAAATAAATTAAAAAGTAAAAAAATCAGCTGACAGGTCACAAGGCTATGCTCAAGCGACAGATCTGTCTCAGCAAAAAAGAGACAATAGGATTTGTTTTGAAATCTCTTCGGGCTGGAGGGACACAATTGTAACATGCTGAGTCTGTGAGATTTCTTCCTATTTTTTTGTGTCAACAACCACATGCAAGCAAGACAAAAAAAATTGTTAGTGGTGACTAATTTTAGTCAAATCGAATGTGAAATATTACCCAAAGGGAGTACTGCTTGCAGAGTATTTCAGAAACAGCAAATCAATTGAAGGATCTGAACGAGTTTTTTTTTTTCAATACACCGAAAGACTTCATTAATAAACTGATGTTAGCACCAGAATTCTCCAGCCTATGGTGTCTTTAAGGATCACTTATAAATGCACAATCATACCGTCTCTCTCCTCCAAAGTGAAAGGTTGTGAGTCCCAGCCATCTTCAATGCTGGCCGGCTGCACATCCAAGTGTCCGTAAATGCACACAGTCTTCTTGCCCGGGTCAGAGCCAAGTCTGCCCAGAATGATTGGAGGAAGTGGGATCTCTTCACCACTTGGCAACTAAATTAAAACCAGCAAAAGGAAATTAATTAATGAGTTCAAATGTATGTCAGTGTCGCTTTTTCTTTTTCTTTTTTTTTTACCTTTTCACTTTCTGTAAATACATTGACTTTTATAAATTTAGATTTATTTAAAATAAAATGAATAATATAAAATGTGCTGCTGTACACTTTGTTTTACTCATTTATGTATATATCTATCTATAGTATATTTATATAAATTGTATATACAAGCCCAAATATAGGTTGAAATGTCTTTTTAAAAACTTTAAACAGCTTTTGTGAAAATAAAATAAAAATCTAACAGATAATATTTATTTAAAAGTAAAACAACAAACTTATTCCAACCTGCATTTTAAAAATGTGTATAAAATGTATAAATTTGTATTGTATGTATTATAGTTAAAAACCATTGACAAGCCTATTGGTTTGAAGAATAATGGTCAATTATAGATGCTTAAAATTACAACTGATAGATATTTCAGAGTTGCATTGTGGTAAAAAAAAATTTTAATATATAAATCATAGTAAAAATGTGTGACTGTATTTTTGTAAAAAAAAAAAAAAAAAAGCAACATACATAGGCACATATGCTTCAATTGAATTGAATATGTACCTATTATACTGTATATATATTATAATATATATACAGCGATGCTTAATAGAGAGAATATTATTTTTAAACATTATAGTTTTAATACACTTCTTTTCTTTTTGCCATGTTGACAGTAAATACTATTTTACTATAATAATATTGACCTTAAAAAGTGTATGTAAAACTGCTTTTAATCCAGCCAAGCTAAAAGAAAAAAAGACATTCTACTGAAAATCAATATAACATCACTTGAGAAATATTTGTAAAAGAATTAAAAATATCACAGGAGGGCTAATAATTTTGCCTTCAAATGTACTTGTATAAATATACATACACCTGCATTTCTTAGAACTTACTTAAATACCTACAAAATGTATATACACACCATTTGTGCGAGTACTTTTACTTTTAAACAAACAAAAGCATAAAAATTTGGAACAGCATAAGGGTGTGTCGTGGGTTAATCCTCAAAGCACAACTACACAATTTCAATCATGTAGTGCATGTGACATGCTGTCAGATGGTTAGGTTAACCACAAAAATGACAAAGCAGGAAGTAACCTCCAATGTTGGAGCTAAAAGCTGTTTTTCAGTCAACTAAAGAGATATTGACAAAAAAAACACCTTCTGCATGCCAATATCAACCAACTCCACAGTTCCTCCCAGTCTCTCGATGTCTTTGCCCGCCATTTCCATCATTTTCTTGATTTCTCCTCGTTTCTCTGGCCAGGCGGACACACTCTGTACAGCAACCCATTGTGCCAGACGCTTACAAACAAAAAGATTACATTTACATTAGAAAACATGCATTATTCATTTGTGTCACAATACAAAAGTCAGTTTAAGTGTAAAATGGAATTTCATATATATATATGCACACAAAAGAGGGCTGTAAATTAAAATGAAAAGTCCATAATTTAACTTAAAGCAGATATTTTCAGACGTATGAATATATAATACAATCTTATATTAGATTACATTATATAAAATAATATATTTATATATGATATAAAAGAAAATCTCAGTACCTCAACATATTCGTTTTGGTGCTCGTCGACGTATTTGAAGAGATTTGGGAGGAAAGACATTGCTGCACAGTGACAATCCCTCGGTGACAGAAGAACTGACCAGAAAGAAACACAAATTGACGTGCAATAAAGTTTTATATGTTTCAAAGAGGAAAAGAAACTCCTCCCATACTTGTAAAATGCTGACAAAATCATTCCCACTATCGGTGTATGTTAGAAGCCTTGAGAGACGCTATGCTATAAATATAAAACATTACACAATTTAACATATTAACTGTTGTTTAAAAATCTGTCGAACTAAACGTGTTGTTGCAATGTCTATCTAAACCCTCAATTTAATTTAACTATAAATTTCGCTTTCTAATAAAACAATATTCACTATTAACTAATAAGTCGTGCTCTAAAATTAATGTCCTGCAAAGGTTAACAACTGCATACTTACTGAGTAAAAACAGTTCAATATCGTAAAGTTAACTGAAAACGAACTGCTCTCTATCCCAGTTCTTTCTGGGGTGTGAAGGAAGCAACAAAAGCAAGTCAAGTTCAGCGAAATCACTGGATTTCAAAATAAAGGTCTTTTGCGCAGTGTACTGGGCTCAAAAACAATTTACAAATGCATTTCTTAAATGTAACGATTAAATGTAAAATTGACACTTTTTTATAAAAAAGTTTTAGATGTTAGGTTTTTAAATTAACTGATATAAATTAAGACACCTATATATGTTTATTGAGCCTCACACCTCACAACTTACATTCAGCTTATATTTACAAAATATTTTAGCCAGAAAATTTTATATATATGTATTTTCACAAAAAAAGGGTTAAAGTCGGTTATTTCTATAATTTTCTGTAGCATTTTTGAAAGCGTCCTCATTTTACAGCATTTTTTACACAAGTGCCTAAAGCTTTGAACAGTACTGTAACTTTGCAGGTTTTTCTGAAGCATCTAAGAGATGTTGCCAAAGTTCTTCTGGATTTAGTTTGTCTCGGTTTGTTCTGTTTTTTTTCATGTCATTCCAGACAGACTGGATGATAAATCACAGATCAGATTTCTGTGTGGAGCACTGGCTGTTGTCAGACTCCTTGTGCATTCAATAATCTCATTGTATAATTACAAATAATTACAAAAATAATGTTTGGAAATGTCAATTGATATTTCCAACTGCCATGCTACAGAAAAATATAGAAATAACGACTGTAAACATTTTATTTTTTTGGTTAAAATACTAGCAGTCTAAGACTTTTGTACAGAACTGTATATATAGTTTTTGCGGTATGGCTTTAGGGGTGATGGTTTAGGACTTATAGAAGAACCTATCAGCAACTATACATCGCTGCAGCCTGGAGACCTCCAAGTGTGAGGGATTTACACTACAAATAAGTTGGGACTGAAGGGCTTAGCTGCGGCAACTGCACATATATATAGCATCATTTTTGTGATCCTGTAAAACAATAAATACATTTTTTTCATTACTCTAAAGAGGTAGGTTTAGGGTTGTGGTATTGTCAACACAAAAGGATGTTCTCCGTATCAATCAAAAAAAAAAAAAAACCCAGAAGGTTTGTACAGACCACTTGGAGTTTAAGTCCCACTCATTTGAAACTGATCTGCCCATTCGGACATTTCCAATGCATCTTCTTTACTGCCAAACAAGAGCAATTCAGGTGTTATTTCTTCAGTTTATATAGATGCTCAGTAAACCGGAGCCATATAAGGTGGTATTATATGGACATATTTAAGCTGTGGATGTTGTTTCTTAGGCATTACTGCAGGTTTGGGCAATTTCCATGTCTAAAGTGCTGAACATATATTTATTTGCTGCTTTTTTAGATGACGTTTCTGCAAGGGCATCAGCCACAGCTATTAATTTATTAGTCAACAGTTGTGTTTACAACTGGTTTGTGAGGAGCAGATGGAATATCTGAGAAAACATATCCCAAGCCAGCTGATTCTATTACTCATATAATTTTTTTTTTCTTGGAATGCCTCCAAATGTAATTATTTCACTAAACAGCAGTGCTGGAAAAGTAATTTCTGCAACAGTTGTACTTTAAGAAGCTTAACTTTACTTACTTTTAAGAATGCTTAACTAATTCAAGATATAGTGAGATAGAGTTCATCATGGGCTGTCAGTTCTTGGAGATATAGGCAGGGAACCTATGGAATAGTGGAAAAACGCCATAAAAAGTAATTACTATTAGGAAATGGTTTTAGATATTCCTTCTACTTTTACAATGGGTTGCAGGTCGAGATTCTAATTCTGTATCAAAAACAACTATTTGTATAGTTTGAGGAATTACAGTTGTTCCAACAACCCATTGACTGCAGGCTGTGAGTTGAGATTTTATCTGGTTGGTAAGAAAGTGAGAGGATGTCTTTCCCCATCCAGAGTCTACTGTATCACCTGTGCCAGACTAGTGTAAGTATCTGGTGGGAAAGTAATCATTTCTACATCAGAAATGGCTGTTTGTCTAGTCTGAGGAATTGCAGTGGTTCCAACAACATGCTTGCAGACTGTCAGTTGGTTCAGGTATGGTATTAACTGGTAGGTAAGGAGCTGACAGGGCACCCACTCAACCATACCGACCATCGACTACACTACAGGTTCAAGCATCTACTGCAGAAGAGGTTTCTTCACTTGTCATGGGTGTTTGGGAAATAATTTCAGTAATATCACTGGTTTTGACAACAACTGCAGGATCAGAAGCTTGTACTTCAGCAATGTCACTGCTGACATACTGTAGATGTCTCCAGTGCAATTCCTATATGGTGTTATCACAACCGTTTATCAAATTTAAAAGTAAAACTATTGAACAAGACCCATCCTTGTCTTAGGACTATTTTGATAAACTTCGTATGTACATATGTGTGTGGTTTTATACTTATTAAATATTACTATGAATAGAAATCATGCAATGATACATGATCTAAAATACAGCTTTGACTGTTTTGCTAAATATTTTTAAAAAGTCATACACACCTGCATTCATGTATTACCTACTTTAACTTGTTAGCATAAAAATGATTTACAACACTGTTATTTCATATTTTATTGCTTAATATTAAAGGTGTTTAATTTTAGCTAAAGATATTTCATGGATCATTTGCATATACCTAATAATCAGAATTAGAGCTTAGAAATAAAACAGAAGAAAAAAGTATTACTCGTTTATTTAATATACAATGGCATTTTAGATGGACAAAATATAAAAGACTGGTTTCTGTAATCACAACAGTGTAACTCAACAAATATTGAAAATCCTAAACAAGGCCATTAAACAGTCCAAATGACCACACTTCCGAATGCTTCATATATTGTCCAATTGTGATGGGATAATAATAGCCCAGACATCAGTATCTGTATTTGGTGGAGTAGTCTTTAGGGGACACCACAAGACCTCGTCCTTTCCTCGCCCCTCTGTAGACGGTCTCAACAATATCTATCATCTCCTGTTTGTCTTCCATGGTCCAGTTTATTTTGTTGTTGTTACCAGTGCCAAGATCAATCATGATGTGTTTGTTCCTGAGACAGACAAGCAAAAGTGGAAATAGGTGTTAGGATGACTATGTACTGTAAAACTAATAGAACCTCAACAAAAATGCAATGAATCAATGTTAAATCAAACCTTATAGGCATAGTTCACACACAAATTAAGATTTACTCATTTACTCTCCCTAAAGTGTGTTTTAAAACCTTTCCATTTTCTGTTGAATACAAAAGAAGATGTTTTGAAAAATGTGTAAACCTGAAGGCATTAACAGCTGTTTTTCTACCTACAACCTAGGATTTTCAACTTTTTTCAAAAACACTTATGTTGTGTTCAACTCAAACAAGTGAAATGTGACAAGTGAAATTATGTAAATGATGACCCTTTTTTTTACTACTAAAATTAAACTGTTATTAAAGTTAACCACTAGGGGGAGACAACTCCAAAAATGTAAAAAAAGAAAAAAGAAAAAAGAAAGAAAGAAAGAAAAGATAAAAAGGGGCAAATCTCGCAATAAATGCCTCAATCATTCAGGCGCATGCGCCTTCTTTCATTTACAGATCTTCATTTATGACTGCACATAATCACAGTGATAGAGCTGGTTAATTCAGTCTGCAAACACACCCAGATGGCTGGAAGGGTCCAAATATTCTATAAGTTGTATTAGTGATAGATAATCCAAAAATATCTGTCAATAATTATTCATCCTCATGTTAAACCAAACCACCAGGACCTTCATTCATGTTGCAACCCAAATTAAAATATTTTGGATAAAATCAAAGAGCTCCCTTGTCCAATGTAGACAGCAATGTTCCTGACTGTAAAAGATTGATTCCTCTGTAAAAAAGTCTTGGTGTTATTTTCAACTGTGAGCCAAATTAATCCGGTTGTCTAAAATAGTTTTTCTATCTTAGTTCTATTGCCAAGTTAAAGTCTGCCCTCACTTTCCGTGATTTGGAGAAGGTTGTTCATGCGTTCATCTCTTCTCATCTGGATTATTGCAACGAATTGTATCTGGGTGTGAGTCCGGCCTCTCTCTCTCTCTCGTCTGCAGCTGGTCAAGAACTCCAGACTGCCAGACTTTTAACTGGCACAAAAAAAAAAGGAGAGAACACCTGTACTGGTTTCCCTACAATGGTTACCGATACAGTTTAGAATTCAGTACAAAGTACTGTTATATGTTTGTAAATCCCTCCATGGTCTGGCTCCTGAGTATATTTCTGAGCTAATTAATATACATCAACCCGTGAGATCTCTTTGCTCTAAGGATCGACTTTATTTGACAGTTCCGCGATCATGCTTGAAATGTCGAGGTGATAGAGCTTTTTTAGTAGCAGTTCAAAGACTTCGGAACGATTTTCCACTCTCCTTAAGAACATCTCCTACATTGGAGTCATTTCTTTAGTTTTTAATCATGTGTTGTGAGTTTATGTATTTTGGCTCCTTGCTTGTTTGCATGCATGTTGTGTTTTTATGTACAGCACTTTGGTACCCATTGCGGTTGGTTGAAAGTGCTCTAGAATTAAAATTGAGTTGAGTTGACTCATTCCAAGTCCAGAAAGGTACAGAAAAAAACAAACTCAAAACAGTCCATGTGTCTTCAGTGGTTCAATCAAAATATTATGAAGCTGCGAGAATACTTGTGCACACATAAAACAAATACAACGACTTTATTCAAGTTTCTTCTTTTCAATGTCAGTATAGACCATTTGAGGGAAGTAAACAATAGCAATGGTCCTAAAACATTTCCTATATGACATTTTTACTTTCCATAGCTTTCAAAAATCCAAAAAGGTCCACATATTGATAAATAATGTTATGACAGCTGTTTTAACGTTAAGATATGATTAAATTGCCTCTTGTTACAGTTACGAAATAGTTTGACAACAAGCAGGAAATGTTCATGAGCCAGTGACATCGCCTCAGTAAAATGGTCTATACACGTTTACTAGCATTGTGCACTGAAGTATACCCCAGGTGCCCACGCGCGACTTCCTGTTTAAAACATTAGACAGGCTCATCTGAGGTATAAGTCAGCAGTGAATGTGCCTTATACTGAGACTGAGAAGGAGCTGTTGAATAAATTAGTTATTTTTGTTTCATGTGTGCGCAAAATTATTCTTGTAGCTTGATAATATTCTGAACCACTGGAGGCACATGGTCTGTTTTAAGGATTTCATCTAAAATATCTTATTTTGCATGCAAAAGTTGAATGAAGAACTTGTTTGAAACGACACTAGCGAGAGTAATAATAACAATTTTCAATTTTGGGTGAACTAACCCTTTGAGTTAATGACATTTTGGTGTCTGAATTAAACTAAATTGACAAATGTGGCTTTGTATACACAAAGCATGTTAAATGCAAGTAAAATGACAATTGTAATGTTTCAATTATCTTTTGTGAAAATAAAATGTCAAATCATTTGTGAAAAACTTAAAAATGAAGCAACATACAGTGCTCAGCATATATGAGTACACCCCATTATAAAAATGAATATTTTTTATCAATTTCTCAGTGAATATGGGTAATATATATTGGTGCATTTGAACAAAACAGATTAAACAGATATATTTATTAAAATAATATTTTAGTCACAGAACATCTTTAGAAATGGAAAGATAATACATTTAAATTCCTGCTAAATTTTGCAAAAATTACAAACTACAACATTTCAACACAATTGTATATATTTTTTGTTTCTCTTGATTTTTGCTATTTTTCAAAATTGTATTTAATATTTTTTCCCTAAAATAAATTTGGCCTACTAATTTTTGAACCATTACTGTAAGATATTTTGTTAGATTAGCTCCAGATTTGGCTTCAGTACTGACTAAACTAATGTATATGCACAGATATAATATTGTAAAGAATCCTATAGAAAATATTTATTTAAATGAGAGATTTGTGGGGGTGTACTCATGTATGCTGAGCACTGTACTTCTGACATGTACTTGTTAACCTATAAAAATTAACACATGGTTATACTACACTTTATTGTATTTAAATAATTTTTAAAAAATGTCTTGCTGAAAAATTGGCCAAAGGGTAAAGATTGAAAATGACAAATAAATAGCATCTTGAGTCTCCACTTCGATCATACTTTTAAAACTTATCAAATGATTTTTATGCTGCATATGAAAGATTACAATACGTTTGGGTATGTAAAGATTAATAAAGATACCTCCAAGAAAACAAATAAACAAGTACATAAAGATTAATAGTATCCTGGATAATGAAGGGTTATTATAATTACCTTAATTGTTACTTCAAATAAATGACAAATTTATGCATTTAAAGCACTCAAAAACTTATGACATACTCAGTAGGACATGTGCTTTCAAATGTTTACAGTTTTAGTTTCTTCTTTAGAATATTATTTCATTTAAAAAAATAATGTCATATTTACACAAATACAATGACTTTATTCAAGTTTCTTCTCCTCAATGTCAGTATAGACCATTTTGAGGGATGTAAACAATAACAATGGTCCTAACGCATTTCCTACATGACATTTTTACTTTCTATAGCTTTCAAAAATCCAAAAAGGTCCACATATTGATAAATAATGTTATGACAGCTGTTTTAACGTTAAGATATGATTAAATTGCCTCTTGTTACAGTTACGAAATAGTTTGACAACAAGCAGTGAATGTGCCCCATACTGACACTGAGAAGAAGCTGTTGAATAAATTAGTTATTTTTGTACTTTCAAATGTTTGCAGATTTAGTGTCTTCTTTAGAATATTATTTATTACATGTGATTTTTTTTTAGGTTTTTTATTTTTAACAAATTTGCAACCACTTCAAAAAATATTTTTTCACATTGTCATTATGGGGTAGTGTGTGTAGAATTTTGAGGAAATAAATGAATTTAATCCATTTTGGAATAAGGCTGTAACATAAAAAATGTGGAAAAAGTGAAGCGCTATGAATACTTTCCGGATGCACTGTATTTTAGGGAACAAGAATGAAATATTGGATATGATGGATAGCACTCTATAAAGCCTGTGTGTATAACGCTTCAAAGCATCTGCCTCTGAATGCATAATAATGCATGTATAACCACTTTATGATATAGTCTGGCTACTTAAAACAACATTTGTTACTTAAAGCAGACAAGGTCTCTCACAAATATGTAAATCTGAAACACTTTATTTGCTCAATTATTACTGAGCAAAGGTCATTTATTAATTTGCTACAAGATTACTTTTGAGAGTCATAATGCAAGTTCAGGCTCTTTTTTTTTTTTTTTTGGATTTTCATAGATTTTACTTGTATTATGGTTATTTTCTAATTCACCTTATTAAAACATTTTCAATGCAATCATAATGTGACAAATCTCTCCTTTAAAATAAGACCAGCTTAGACAGATCTGTGCCAAAGACACTAAATATTCACAACATTTTAAGTTTGGAATTGTGACTTTTATATCCAAAAACTGGGACTGACAGTTAGGGGTTTAAAAGATAACTTTGTTTTGTCACTTTATGCAGTAAACAAAGTAACTTTGAAAACCAGAAAATATAAAATTGTGTGATATATAACCCATTATAATTTCAGTAAAGTGGATAAAGTTATGTTCAGAGTTATTAAATGCTGTTACAATTATTCATTAAATGATACAACACATTATATCTTTAACATATAAACTCCTTAATGTGTGATCAAATTGTAATTAACTGGCAGGTAATTCATTGCGTTAAAAACTGTATATATTAGTCAATGTTTATTTTCTTTCAGCTTACAATTAATTTTCATACAACTTAACCTGATGTTCTTAGAAAACTTAAGCTTAAATGTAAATTAATTTAAAAACAAAACTACAAAGAATTAAAAATGTAATGGCGGAAACCAAAAAAATACATACATAAGGTATAGAAAACGATCAAAGAGTTGTATTATTATTATTCATCTTTTTTAAACGAATTATGTTAAATGTATTGCTGACTAAATTGACTTTGGTCCATACAATACCAAAGACTTACCTGAAAAAGAACATGACTGTGCAGGGATCATACAACTCGTACATCTTATTGAAATCTGGCACTTCTGTGATGTCCACAAGATAAATGACTGCAAAATTCTTCACCTGAGAAAACACATGACATTGGGGACACAAAGCATTAATAGACTGACGCTTTATAATTAATTATTATCAATCTTATCAAATGAAACATTTATGTTAAGGTATCCACGTGCGTCTTAGTGTTTACATATTAGGAGATAATTTACAATACCTTCTCGGCGATGCTGTACAATACTTCATCCATTTTCATACACGTAGGGTCCCAATCGTGGCCAAATCTTATAACAATAACACGGTCCTCTTCGGATAAAATAGCCTGGTCGACTTGCCAGCCATTGTGAAGATGAGGGAGCATATACGACATTTTGCCGGATTTATGCCAATCACTCTCCTAAATAGGCATAAGGGGGTTCGTCAGATTTATATTTCACTCACAAACCATATAAACTAAAGTTAAGGCTTAATAAAATGTAAATACTGCTTTCTCGTTAGCAATTAGCACTGACAATTCTAGAAAGTAACAGCCGTTTTATTCCGTAAAATATTAGAGCAATAAAAACAGGAAATGTTCAAATAAAATCAGTTCTTACCTTACAATTTAAATAAATTTAGCGTGTGCTCTGAATAAAAAAAGATACGTAACAATTTCGAGTTACAGTTAATGTTTTTTACTACAGCAGCGACGCCGGGTATGGTGGACAAACGTCTACTAACTGATATATATATATCGCCCTCTCTTGGATTGGAGAAAAGGGCAGCGTTCTTGAAGCTTTGAAGTGTATCTGCAGGCAGGAAATGTTTCATTCAAACTCATCCGGTTATTATAGAGATTTATGAGATTTAAATAGCGTGGAATGCATTTAAGGGTCAGTAAAGTATCAACACCAAGGTGCGTCAGCTTTTCTTAATATTCGGCCATATTCATGAATAGGCTACTTTTAAATGTGTTTGAATGGATGATTAATAAAGCCAACATAGAATGCTATAGCAAACGTAAAATAACGGAAACCCTAATTTATTCTTTAGTAAGTTTTTTCAGTTATAATGTAATGTCTTATATTTAATGCCATGTCAGCAACCAAGGCTATTCTTGCGGCAAGAACATTTCAATAATAAATATACAATTAAAAACAACAAACAAATGAATACATGAATTAAATGAAGATTTTGTGTTAATACATGACAAAAAATAAAAAAAATGTTCCTGGTGTCACGGTTAAAAATGCCCTTAAGAGAGTTCATTTCATAAAAAAACAAACATTCTGGAACCATTAAAAGCAGGAGTCCAGTAAAATGTGTTTTAGAGTAAGGGGAACTGTAAGTTTTTTCAGTTAAGCTCTTACCACAACATTTTTACTGTAAACAAATGGGTCGTTAAAATTAAATACTTTAGTTAAATATATCCAGTGTTATTACGCGTTTAATGAATAAAATATATTTTTTTTTAACTTACAATCACAATTTAAGGACATGTTAGCGAACAAACATATTAAGACATACATACTATGTTTATTTTCCCATTAATGTTCTGTAAAAAACAACGAAAAGTTAAAATTAACTATCTATATATTTATAACACTTATATATTTACTAAAACTATAATATAACCAGTGTTTTAAAGCATTCAAACTTTAAGCTGATCAGACAGAACATGACCATGTTTGCTGTTAAACATCTTAGGACATATTCAAATAACATGATCGCAATTATTTTTATTTTCCCCATTTGTGTACTGTAAATTCTAGTTGAAATAAATTACATCTGAGGTAATAATAACAATAAGTAACCATCTCTACACAAACATACAATTAAAAGAAGTACACTTGTATGCATATATGCTCTAATTTATTTACACAGCTCATTCTGTAAGTTTAGATGTTGTCATTTACCATACTGAATACTGAACAGGGGAAATTGAATGGAAAACCAAGAGACGTAATATCCTGATGCTTACAATTATTATACAATTGAAATGAACCGCAAGTCAAACTCCTCTGCAAAGCTTCATACTTAGAAAAGTATCAGCTGAGAGGATGTCACTTATATAAGCAGATTATAAGAAAAGTTTTTGGCAAAAAAAAAAAAAAGAAAGAAAGAAAGAAAGAAAATCTGTTCGAAACAATAATTAGAATAACATATTTATAAAAGTATAAGGCAAGCAAGATATAAATGCAATTTGACAATAACGTGAAATAATTAATAGGAGGATACATGGTCTAAAAGAAAAGTGGGAACAGTTAAGTTCATAAACTCTTAAATTCCAACAAATATATAAAGAATATATCACAAAAATAGTTTATGAGGTTTGGCAAATATGAAAAGTATAAATCACAAACATTTTCAACCCTACAACTATAAATGGGCTACAAACATCTATTTTTACATGGACCTACTTGAAGTGATGCATCAGTGAAAAGCAATGGATGTATACTTTAAAACGAATAACATGAAACAAAACCTAAGTATTCACACGATTATGAACAGCAGCCAAAATGCAACACATTTTTAACCTGCTTAAATCTTCTACTTGGTTAACAGTTTAACACTAGTTTCGGTGAAAATGGAACATATTTTGCATTGTTTCAAGGAACACATACTGGTTCAGTCTCTCAGTAAAATTTGCATTGCAAGTCCTCTTTTGTCTTGATTAGTGCTGTAAAGCTACTCCTGGTCAACCTCCATATCCGTGTCTGCCATGGGGGTCACCTTCTCTGGTTCAATCTCTGGGATAAGGAGGTCATGCTTCAGTTTCATGACCTCTGTCATATTGAAGCCTAAAAGTACCACAGCCTTCATCTTCTGTATATTCTTCATGCATCTGGTACGCTTTGAGCCAATCTGGCATGCAACGTCAGTTTTGTTAAGCAGTAAGCGGCTACTCAGGACAATAATCTCCTTCTTGAGAGGGTAAGGCTGGGTGTTGAAGTACTTATTGACAAACTCTCGTCGCTCTTCAAAAGAACGCAACTCCATACCGGAAGGATCCAATGCTAATTTTACAGAAGGATCGACTACCATCTCAGGTGAGGGGACGGTCAGACCAGCCAGCCTATCTCGCTCAAATTTTCTCTTTCTTGCCAATCGTTCCTCACGCTCTTTTCTATTCGCCTCCATGGCTTCTCTGAAGGCTATTTCCAAGCGCATCTTGCTCTGCATCTCCGCTTCTGACTCTGGTGGCTGTGTGGCAGGAACAGAAGCTTGAGCGGAAGTTGGGGTTGGACCTGTAATCTGTTTTGGATGAGCTGGGTATGAACCATGTGCTCGGTTTGCTTTGGGAGTAACAGCTAATCCTAAAGTCAGTTTATCGCTCTCTCTGACACTCTTCGGTGCACTGCGGCATTTAGCCAAGTGGACAATGATGGCCTTGGTAGTGGTTTTTCCAGTGTACACACCACCACAGTAGAGGCATCTGTATGATGGGGTTTTAAGTATAGCATGCAGAGTGGGCACAATGAAGTGCTTCTCTTTGAGGTGCATGTGATAGCATTCTTTGTTCAGAAGCTTCTCAGAGCAGAAGGGGCAATCTGTACTGTCAAGCTTGGGTGTAGGCATCTTGCATGGGGTGTACTGCTGGTTAACACCCTGAGGATTGTTGGGCAACATTTTCACAAAAATCAAATCAAGGGAGCTTGTGACCAATGCAAGATTGAGCTCCTTTTCACCCATTATTAGTTTAGGAGCTGTGGTTCTGATATCGAAGTAAGGGAAAAGCAGATTCCCTGAATCATCAGTATACAGTCTGTATTCACGCCTCATGAAATCACAGTTGCTCTTTCGGGACACATTATGCTCTATCTGGATATGGTCGACAAGTTGCTTGATGGAGTAGAAGAGCCCTGAACAAAACAAACAGTTCATGCCATGAAGCAGGTGTTCAAAGACTCCCTTTTCCGAAATCAAGATCTTGCATGTCAGGCATTTCACTGTCTTATCTGGCATCTTTTTCAAGAATGGAGCACGAGCAGCTAGGCCAACCTTCGGCAATTTAGCTGCCTCTTTGTGAACCTCTGGATGGGACTCGTAGATATCAGATGGGAAAAGTTCATTACAAATAGGGCATGTGATCCACTTCTTGGTTTGCTTGGGGGTCGATAAAGCGCTGTTTTGTTTGTTTTGCTGAGCAGCTGGATTGTTCTGGGATGCAGGCAATGGTGGTTTGCTGACTCCTTGGGAGTTATTTGCCTGGACTGACAGGACCTGCAAAGGTGCAAGTGTGTAGGTGGGCAAGCCATCGACTTTGTTGCCAGTGGGGATCAAGTGGCTCAAAAGAGATTGAGAGGTTAGCATGGTTCCTCCAGAGGGTGGCTGATTTAGAGGCAGTCTTGGATTAGCAGCAAGGGACTGCGGAGCCGGTGGCCTAACACCAGGTACGTTAAGGCGAACACCTGGTGGTAGGAGAATTTGACGGGAAACTGGTTGTAGTTGTGGCTGATTAGGTAGGCCTACTCTGACAGACATCTGGTTTGGAGGAATGCTGCTAGGAGGAGGAGGAGGAGGAGGAGGTAGAGCAGGTCGGGAAATTTGGGCGTTCTGAAAAGCCAATGGGATTCCAGGCCTCAGTAAACCCTTTGCTTCAGCACTTGCAAGCTGAACAAGAGCAGAAGCTTGAGTTGGAAGAAATGCCTGGCTGGGGCCAGGAGCAGCAATGACTGCAGAACCACCATTTTCCACTCCTTTAATTCCACCAGCAGCCATTGTAGCAGTTGCCGCTGGCTGATCTTTCATCATCAAGACAGGAGAAGGAACTTGTGCTTTTGGTGCTAGAGCTGGGAACTGTTTCTTATTATCTGTTTCGAAAATTAAAGCTCTGATATGTACATCCAGCTCCTTGTGCTTATCTGAGGTCAGAAGATGGTACAGCAAGTGTTCGGATGACTCAGCTGATACAAAACACTTTTTGCAGTAGAACTTCTGAGACCGGTCTCCTAGGGCCACAAGTTCCTGCTCCGTTCTTTGACCAGCATATTTATTCAACGTGGAAGTGTAGTGATATAGAAGAACATGCTTTTTCACGCTGTACAATAGAGTATCTTGTATATGACATCTTCGGCACTGAAATGTGGTGCCATTCACAGCTCTTGCAGGCAGCGGTGGGGGTGCAGATGTTTCTGACTTTGTATCTTCATTGTGAAACAACTTGAGATGCTTGCAGACTAATCTGGGGTGGGCTATAAAGGGGCAGGAAGCACAGGCTGCAAGCTTGCACATGTGTTCTTCTTCATCGTGGTAGCGCTGAACATGGGTTTTGTATGTATGCCAAGACCTTGTGGAGAAATCACACAAGGTGCAGCACAATCCTTGTGTCCGATATTCCCACTGAGGATGGAAAATTCTTGCTTAGAATTTCAGCCAGTTGACACACAATATTTAAAATGTATTGCTTAGTAGAACTAAGTTCATTTATGGAAATTTAAAATTTACCTTCTTTCTCCACCGACCATCATACCCATCTGATAAATTGCACCAGTCTGTAGCATCAAAAACATTGTCTCCTGGGTAATATTCCTGGAGTTCCTGATAAACAAAAAGGGGAGATTAAAATTAAGTTAAAATCTTAATTTAAGCTAAGTTAAAGGCTATTTTGTTACATATGTGAATTTATGTGCATTACTAAAACAAACATACTTGGCCCAGATTAAGACATGCTTCAAGTCCAAATTCTCCAAGAATATTTTTCACTTTTCGTCTTGTTCTGCGGATCTTCTCCAAACCTCTTACTGGAAACTGGTACATGGTCCAACACCTGAAAGAGATTTACTTTGGTTTCCATTTGTGTAATGCCATTATTCTGTTAATTTTATAATGATCTATAAACCATTATTAAAATAATCTAGCCTAATTATACAATACTACAATAAATACTCAGATTTAAGGTATTTCACACAAAACTTCTAAACCAATTTTCTTTTCTCCACTCAGGGCGGAAATTTGTTTTTTTAATTGTTTGGAATTGCTAGCTAGTAGTTTTTAATGGCCTGAACACACACAACCATTCTGAAAACTACTAAATAAATAGATTTTGGAAAGGCATTTTAACCTGGACCCTATTTATATAAAAACACAAGACACTGATGGACAACTTTTCTCACAGGAAAATTTTTTTACTGTTTAACCAAGATCATTGTAAAGAAAGATTAAGTAGTTCTGGATGTTGGTCACATGCCACTATCAGCCCTACAAAACTCCAGGTCTTTTCTGCTTGCCATTGCCTGTGTGTGTAGAGCACAAAGCTGCCACCTACCTATATACAATTTCTATAGAAACCACCATGGATATACAAGCTACTGATTACAGTGTACAGCCAAGGATCCAAATACATTTAGTGCAAAACGGTGTGTACATTCAGTCCAGATTTGAATAAATAAATCAAGTGAATGTGCATGTGTAAACAAAGCCTGTATTGCTTTGGCTAAAAATTAGGGTTTAACTGCAAAGTTGTGAACTTCAAATCCATAAAGTTACCAAAGTCATATACTCAAGACAAAACAATGCCTTAAAAGGACAGTTCACCCAAAACTGATAATTCTGTCATCATTTCACTTGACAATATCACTGTCATCGTCACTTGTTAAAAACCTGCTTGAGCTTCTTTCTTCTGTTGAACACAAAGAAAGATATTCTAAAGAATGCTGAAAACCTGTAACCACTGACTTGCATATTATTATTATTTTTTCTCATGTTGAAGTCAAGGGTTATACATTTTCAGAATAAAGAAAAACTCAAAGGTTTAGAACCACTTGACAGTAAATTAATAGGCAGTACATTTTTTTAGGTGAAGTATTACTTTAATTAATGCAATCTTTTTCATTATTAAAAATTTGTGATAATTCACATACATGCACAGATTGCATTTACATGAATGCAGGGCAGTGCACATGTGCAGAAGTTTTTTATACAAATAAACATATGTACAGTATAAGTAACCTCACTCTAGTATCCTAACTGTGGTAAGTGTAACATGATAATGGCATAATGTGCATATAGTATACATCAAAATAAATAGATATAACATCATCTATTATTAACCGTATCTAGGCACTTCCGCTTGCATAATTCAGGGACCGGTTATCATATAATTTATTTTCAAGGATATACGTCTTGTCACATCTCAGTCCAATTTTGTTTTATTAAATAGATTTTAGGGACTTTTCATCATGAAAGTAACATGTTTCTCTAGAAGTTCAACTCTTCCACAATTATAAACACATGCTTGTTTTCACTTTGAACTTCTGAGGCTGATTTAACATCCCATCTACATTGCTCAAAAACAAACATGAGATCCTAGCATTATGAAAATGTGAGGGAGAATTGTGCATATTAATGATGAAACGCAAAGAGACATTAAGTGTCCATTTTATTAGTTTTTTTTAAAATCACACATTTACATCATCTCTGCCTGTTGAATGTGCAGCGATTATAACACAATCTGGTGAATACGGTACCACGGCTAGATATGCATTGACCACCTAGAACAACAACTTTGTATTATCGAATATGTTGGAAACAGACACCGTTTAAAATAATAATAATAATAATAATAAAATAATAATTATGTGCTATATGTAAGGTATTCGACACAAATACAGAATAAAATGACACATTTCGATTCTGCATCAATGGAAAGAAACTATTCCTAACTGCAAACGACGGCACTTTCATGATCTAAATATGCCCAAATGCATACCTAATTCGAGCAGTAATTATTTATTGCAAGCATTAACTGCGACCGCTGCCCAAACATATTAACCCCCGCCGCCAAAGCACACGGAAATTTCCAAACAATAGACTCTAGTGTAACTCTATAGCCGACCAAAAATAATATTCCGAGAGCCCCGCGTCGATAAAAGCGATTTCACATTGCAGGGGGAAAAACTCCCTTCTAGAAAACGAGATTCCTAATAACGCAGTGATGTCATGAAGTAACCTCTTCAGAGCACTCGGCTAATAGACTTCGTTCTACTTCCTGATCACACCGACCCCGCGACAACTGAACGAAAAAGCTAATGTTCTCACTGCTATCTAATTGTGAGGACATTAGCTTTTTTCGGCGCCACACACCGACTAAGGGAGGAGATTTACCTACTTTCACCAATCCGTGTCTGACAGAACCGACGAAGGAAGATGTTGAAGCGATGTAGGGATGTTGCAACAACAAGTCTGCGCTCTCAATTATGGAAATCGGCTATTAATTGTATTTATTAATATTTGGAAGTAGGACCCATTTATTGTGCTTGCCGTTTTGAGTCGAGAAAATGGCGCATTGAACAACTGGGAAGTGACGTCAGGGGGTAATTATCATACTGCGAGCCTGACCAATCGGATTTAAGCATGCTTGAAATGCAAAAACTTTCTTCTGTATGACTTCTGCTGGTTCTCTGTTGTAACCACGTGGGGTAGCTTAATCAACTTTTAAGTTGAGACCTGGTTAGGTTGTGGTTACTTTCTATCTTTCAAGTATTCATCATGATCAAGCATTTTCATTCAAGAGGTCTGGCCACTAGAGGGCGCGGTTTCTTGTAATTCACATGTATCGCCACTAGATGGCGTCTTGAACAATGAGCTGGTTGCTGAGCAACTGCACAAGATGGGAGGGGTCTTGTTGCTGAAGTCATATCACACCACTAGTCTTCATCCAATGGGTAACAAGCAAGTAATACTAGCTAAGGCATATAAAAAAAATAGCATATAGCAACTGGCATTACGGTGCATGAAATTTCTAATGAACCATTTCTGTTTTTATATCATGACCAAAAGTTGCATTAGACATAACGTCAGAAGTTTTTTTCAGTCTTAATGAAAGGTTTGATCAACACGATAATTCGCAATTTTTTTTTTTCGAAAATGTAATAAAAAATGTTTTTTAAGTCGTTTGCAAATTTTAACAGTGGGATTTTGTTAAGATACGATATTTCAAATAATAGTTATGATCATCGAAACATGCATCGTACAATTAATGACGACTTTTACTATTGACGACAATCAACGCATCTATTTGCTAAGCTAGTTTATAGATTGATTTTTATACGATTTGAGCGGTGTGTAGTAAAGGCTGGCATGTAAAAAGGTGATAAACTGTCCCTTTTTTTTTCCAGAAAATTTTATTACCGAACCTAGCAAAGTTATGTGATTATGTGAAATACATTCAATATGTAACGTTTTCAGATTCATCGAAAAATAGTAAAAAACATACAAAACACAAATGCTTGAGTAAATATTCAATTATGGACCCAAATTTTTTTGTCATTAAAATAGTGTCACCTCGTGAATACAATCTATAGTTTTATTAACATTTTAATGTCAGACAGCAAAACTGTTATGATGTATGCCAAAGCATAGTTCGGTGACAATAATTTCTTAACCACTAAACTAAACATAACAAATTAACCTCTTAGTGCAATGTAATTTTGCATTATTCAAGGAGTTTCAAAACTGGGGTCCGGAGACCCCCCAGGAGGCTGCTAGGGAGCAAATTAATACAAAAAAATAAAAATAAAATTTTGTTTTTAAGAATAAAATTAATATTAAAAAGTTTAGAGTAAAACAATACTATAAACCTAAACAAAATTAAAATTAGGTAATTTATGTGTAATTAAATACAGTACTATAACGAGAAAAAAAAAGTGGCTATTTGAGAATTGTTATATTTTCCAAATACAGTCTTTTATGTTTTAGCATGGGTGTTCCTCACATTATTAAGATATTTGTGGTTCTGTTGCCTAAAACGATGCAAACCCCTCCAAAATAAAACCCATAAATTGCCTCTCTGACAGCGACACAGCAATTCTAAAAAACTGCTATTTATTGGTTTATTATTTTATTGAGTTGTCTAACATCCAAATTGTTGGACTTAGTCCTGTTGTGTAAAACATTTACATAAACAGTAATTTTTTGGTTTCTTCCTCTGAAATGACAATAAACCACTTCACTTTAGCTATAATACTTTTTGCCCAATCATGATTCAGTGCCAGAACTGTTTGTGTTAGATAATAGGCAGAGACGGATACACACTGTGTTATGCTCATTTTTAATCTTCACATAAAAATGTATTCTTTGAGGTCAATGCAGAATGACTGTACAATCTAGTTGAATCATGTTTTCCCCTGATAGTTTGAGCTCTTTATGGCCTGTTTCAATAATGCAAGGTATTTTATTATTACGTAGAAGATAATCATAAATCAACCCAGACATTTTCCCAAAATAACAAAACATATGTATTCACTCGCAGATGGGTTGAACAGGAGATTTATTACCAAACTGAAGTCATTGTCAACCAGTGCATGCCACAACATACAAAATTTGATTACTATAATCAGTTTTTAACATGTCCTTTTCTTATCTGGAGATGATCAGAAATCTTCAAGATCCTTGGAAAAATTGGACGAAAACAGTTTGGAATGTGAACCACGACCCCGTACTCCAGATACAAAAGTTGCATGGACATCATTTTTCATATTATGCTCCAAAGTTATGAAGAGCTAATCGGAACATGTCATTGGTGCAGACCCATTTGTTATCCAAATTCTTCAACAAGAAGACTTGCTGGAAGCCCATAACTTGGTCCTGATCAGCCTGTAAAATCAGTGCAAATACAATATCAATACTCAATTTAATTTTAGGTTTTACAGCCTGCATATTATTACTTCCTTCACATGTTGTTAGAATCGTCATAGATAGGAGTTGCCAATAATTGGACATGAACAGCCTCTAAAGTCATATTTACAAGCGGGAAACAGAGATAATTCTAACATCAAAATTAATACAAATTTAGCCATGTTTAATCACACCGTCATTTTTACATTTTAATTACAATAAATGTGCATTCTATAAAGCGTAATAGACATAAAATTTTATTTACTGTAAAAATGTCAATTCAAAACTAAACACAAATGTACATTTTACTCGAAACACGTAGCTATACGACAAATTCCCCCCCAAAATTAATAACAAATTTAAATCGCGCTCAATTTCCTCAACCAAAATGAAAGAATGATCTTGATGAGCTCAGTGATTGTCAATTCTTTACCACAATAAAAAAACAACAACACTTGAACACAACAAACTGAAATGCTATACAAATACATTATCCTCTGATAAAAGTAAGAATGTCTGACAGAATGTAAAGAAGAGTTGAGTCGATAAATGATATAATATCAAATCACGCTAAAATTTATATCCATAACGATGATAACTTTGGACATTTTTACTCAATACTGATCTAGGATTCAATCAAGCAGAAATAGGCTACAACAGGACTCTTTAATTGTGTTATATTAGAAATGTACTGACTTTTCAGCAGCTGGAAATTATCGGCCGAAAATAAGTTATGCTGTGTTACCCAGTTTTGTTTAGCTGTGGACGTTCTTCTGTGTATTAAAGCGACACTTTTCCCTGATGACCGCCTGAGCGGTTTAATCTCTTGTCCTCTTACGCAGCCATTCAAGCTGATAGACATTATGAACTTTTAACGAAGAATACGCTCCTCATCAGTAAAGGTAAATTACAGTGAAGAGCCCCCTCGCCTCTCCTCCACTCTACTGTCCAGTAGCAGAAGTGAAAAACACACTTGACTCGCTGGAGCATCAACACAGATCATTTCATGCTCTAGAGTCCATGTCTCTGCTCCAGGTTAACCAACAGCAAAAAGTTTGACAGATTAATACTATCAGGTCTAATGTCATTTAAGACATTGTTGATTTACAATGTTAAAACCAAAAAAACTGGACTGACACTGTTTCAATTTACTTTAATCTCCTATGTTAAGCTGCTTTGACACAATCTACATTGTAAAAGCGCTATAGAAATAAAGATGAATTGAATTTATTCTCTTTCAAACTAAAAATATGTAGAGAGAGAGAGAGAAAATAAGTCAGGTTTAAGTTGTCAGCAAATGCTTTACTAGAACAAGAATACAATATTCGAAAATAAGCATCTATAAAATATTACAAAACTTTACATATATTAAATCAAAATATTTTATAAGCATGTATAAATCTCAAAGTTATAATCTATAAAATTATAATCTAAAAAGTTAAAGTTAGTGGAAAACTACACATTTTGCTAGTGTTGCTGTTTGAGGGAAAACTTGTTTATTTTAACGATGAATATTTGTAAAATATATTTTGTTTGTTTACATGCTGTCAATTACTGTTCTTAAGAATATTATATTTTATATTATAGAATCATAAGAATAGTATAAATTACTGAAAACGGCAAAAATCATGTAATCTATTTTTGTTAATAAATTATATTTTCAAATGTTATTTATTGAACCCTCTAATTTTGTGGCTTCAGTCATTTTTGGGATATTCTTTTTTTAAAACTGGCAGCAACTTATATCAAAATATATATCGTTATCGTTCAATATGGAACAGAATTATCGATTTTGCATTTTTGCCATAGCGCCCAGCCCTAATGTGAAGTCTGCATAAGACATGGTTTTGAAAATTTTCTAATTGGGCCATTTTCACAAAAATACTCATCTAAAATATGTTATCTATCATAATATCTTACTTTGAGCTGGCCCATGACCATACTCATGACGCAGTTGTCTGGTGTTGGATGATGGTCCTGAGCGGTGATGCTGTGTTGAATGGTCTGAAAGGGGAGGCTCTGCAAATACGCACATCCCATTAAACTTAAGACAATTTTGAACATGGCAGTTATGTAAAATAAGCCAACTTACATTTAGTTTGGTCATGATGGCATTCTTCCCCTGAAATCCTTCACCCTCCCACGTCAAACAGGAAGCGTCGGTCTTCAGAAGAAAAACGGCAATATTATAATCAGTTGTAAGTGATAAAACTCAGATAAAGTACTTTAACGACACACAAAACAATGCTATTAACATAACAAAAACTCGGTGCACGGTGTTCACTGACAGTCGAAGTGATAATAAAAACCACTTACATACAGGTCGGCGAGCTTCACGCGGTCTGTATCAAACTGCTGATAATAATGCTGGACGAATCCACTGCCGATTTGCTCCCATATCGGTTTTTCTGCCATTGTTTTTCACCGAATGAAACTCCTGCTCAAGTTTGAAAGGACAGAAATTCCACGTGTAGCCGACGCTGCAAACAAACACCGACGATAAGCGGTGTGATAGCAAAGTTTAACGAACATAATATGTTATATTCAATAGACATTCTTGATATCATGGTGTTTAAAATAATGTTGCTGTAGAAAGCATTTTATAAACTTACAGTGACCACCTCGGCGTAATAGAAAGGCTCCCCCGCTTGACTACTTCGCGCCTTATTGGCCGCCGGAACAAGACGCAGCAGAACTCGCTCAAAGTAATAAAACAGATCTGAGATCAGCATTTAGGAGAGTATGTGAAGCAACTCAGTTTCTTATGTTGTTCTGGAGTCGATGACATTTTATAAAATAAGAGCAAAGCAGATACTTGTTAAGAATTTTATACATACAAACAGAACTGGAAAAGGCAGTTGTTGTTTTCACAATAAAAAAAGTGATAAAAAATAAGAAATAAATGATACAAACAACAGCAATTAAAAATAAGAGAAAAACATATCACAGTAATATTATTTTTTTCATAAAACAAAAAAGAAAATAACACTACTACAATAAAATCAAATTAATAATTTTAAAGACAATTTTAAAATGAAATACAAAAATAATGATTTATAACAATACTACTACTACTACTACTACTAATAATAATAATAATAATAATAATAATAATAATAATAATTCATTTTCTTTTCGGCTTAGTCCCTTTATTAATCTGGGGTCGCCACAGCGGAATGAACCGCTAACTTATCCAGCATATGTTTTACACAGCGGATGCCCTTCCAGCTGCAACCTATCACTGGGAAACACCCATACACACGCATTCACACACACACACTACTGACAATTTTTAGCTTACCCAATTCACCTATACCGCATGTCTTTGGACTGTGGGGGAAACCGGAGCACCCAGAGGAAACCCACGCGAACACGGGGAGAACATGCAAACTCCACACAGAAATGCCAACTGACCCAGTCGAGGCTCAAACCAGCGGCCTTCTTGCTGTGAGGTGACAGCGCTACTCACTGCGCCACCGCCATAATAATAATAATAATAATAACAACAATAATAATAATAATTATTATAATTATAATTATTATTATTTATTATTATTATTATTATTATTATTATTATTATTATTATTATTATTATTATTATTATAACAACATAATAGTAATAGAAAATTCACTGGTATTATTATTATTATTATTATTATTATTATTATTATTATTATTATTATGATAAAAAACATAGTAGTAATAGAATATACACCTGTATTATTTATTAATTTATTATTATTATTATTATTAGGTATACAAATGACCGATTTGTTTATTCCAGTAAAATTGTATTTTATGTTTTTATAGACAACGTTTCTCAAATATAATCTATAAAAATGTTTTGTACATTTTTGTGCATTTATACATAGCAATGCAACTCACAATTTTATAATAACTGTATTCAATATAATGTTTATATATTGTGTAATATACGCCTTATCTTGAGATTTGATCTAAAGTGATCATTTCAAGCCCATGTGCCAACGTTTTATAACTATTATACGTATTATAACTAAAACTTAATCACTGGTCTATATTAAAGAACATAAAATCAATGGGTTACTCATAGGGTTAATAAGGACTTTTAATAGACTTGTATTATCCCAAAATTTCTGTCACTCGGTTCGCCTGTCCATTTATGATAACATGAAAGCTGTTCACTTGTGCCCAAACGTGTTCCTAAAACACACTGAAATTGTATAATCCTGTGAAAAAAATTAAACAAAAATCACCGTAATCGTCTAAAATAATTTTCTAGACAAAATCTATCAGGCACAGAACGGACAGCTATGAATAGGCAACTTTAAAGGAAACTCGTTTTACGTATTGTCTCGCGGATGTTTTTACTGTAACTTGTACAGTAAGTTAAACGTGTAATCATGCCTGGGTCTCAAGGAGTCCTTGCTTTGTGCGAAAATCCCACTGAAGTGTTTTTGGACGTCTCTAAATTGCTCATTACATACGCGGATAACATTCTGAGGTAAGTGTGCTGTTTGGAGGACATTGCAGTCTGCCGGGTGGAGTGTTGTTTGCTTCATCACTGCTGGTTATGACGTATGTAGACTATTACACTGTCTTATTTCTTTTATCCTTAACTCATTCAGATTGAATGTAAGCTACACGACATTTCTATTATTATTATTGTCTCATTTCTAACTTGATTTATCTATATTTATGTATATTTTTAGGAACCCAAACGAGGACAAATATAGATCAATTCGTATTGGAAACCCAACATTCTCCACCAAGCTTCTACCTGTCAAAGGAGCAGTTGAATGTCTCTTTGAGATGGGATTTGAGGAGGTGGGTGATGTATGTGACTGACGTAAAGTTGGTTTTATATTCACACATTCGTTCAGTGACATCTTGTAACATGGTCCCTATATTGTTTACCACGCTACTTTGAAAATACGGTCAGAAATAGCATGCAAATATGACTTCAAAACAACATTAGCACTATTAATTTACTGTGAACAATGTTTTACTTTGATAGTCTTTGGCTGCTAATATGTTTTCTCTATTTGCAAAGAATATATTTCTGAAAATATAATATTAAGGTGGAAGTCTGAATATGTGAATATAAAACCAACTTTACCTCAATATGTGTATCTATAATCAAATGCATAGAGGGTTTATGCCATCAAGGCGTCATCGTTGGTATTTGTATTCATTCCTCTCAGGCTGAAACCCACCTGGTGTTTCCGAGGTCAGCGTCTGTGGAGAAGTTGAGGCAGGTGCGGGAGACGATTGCTGCTGAGAGAGACCAGAGACTTGGTGCGAGCAATACTGCGTCCAGTCCACAGAATGCCAGAGTTCCTCCAGTTCCTGCACCTCCACCATCTCTACCCTCCACTGCGTCTGCAGGCCCTGCTGCTGTCCCTACACCTGCACCTGCTGCTATGCCATTCACTGTGAGTTTTATATCTTAATATCAGGTTTAAGGTTTGCTTTATTTATTTAGGACTTGCTTTATTTATTTAGGATTATTTCATAAATTTGATCACCATTTTAGGAGCTTTCTGTACTACCAAATAAAACGGCAAATTCAATCGGTTTTGTTGACTGGCATTTTAACACTAATTTCACCTTTCTGTTTTTGTTTTCTGGTGTGTTAGTCAAGCAGTGCTACATTCCAAAGGACAGTACAGTCAAACTTCCAACATGTGTTGGTGTATGAGGATCCTGAATTGCAGCAGAAAGCTCTGGACTCCATACCTCATGAACTGCTCAGATCCAGGGCTAAAGAACGCTTGAAAAAAGCCAATGATGCAGATGCAGGTTAGTAAGTCTGTCTGTCTGTCTATCTAGTACTACTACCTGCCTATTTATATCTACCCATTTATTCTTTTTTATGTTAGTTTGGCAATTTTATATAAATACATTTTGATATTCTTTGGAATTAGATTCTTTAAGGTGCCATAGATTGCATTGATTCAATATGTTAAATTGTTCGCCATAGTTGGTATGTTAAGTTAAAGAATTCTCCATAAATGGTTTTCTATAATTGGTTCTCCATAAATATGCTAATTTATATAACTACAGGAAGTGCCAATAGAATGAAAAGCTTGGTTTTGACCATATATGGAATGTTTATCAATATTAATGAGCACTGCTCTGAAGCTTCAAAGCTGGTGTGGTGTCAGAGCCTCACACACACACACACACACACACACACACACACACACACACACACAGACACACACAAAACGCATACAGGCATAGCATAATGTACTCTGAAATACACACACAAAATAATCATACTTCATTTGTCAGTAAATATTTTAATAAGATAGATGTTGTTTTGATTAGAGGAGAAAGAATAATTAAACAGGACACACAAAATGTACAAACATAAACATTTACTTAGCATTACACTTCTATTGTTTTCGAGCTTGAAAAGCTTTAAGACCCCTTTTGTTTTTTGAACCCACATATATTTGAAAATGATATTTATTTTTATTAAAAAACTGAATAAAATAAAACTTAAAAAAGGCAAAAACATCTGATGTTTACCTGCATTAAATCAAGATTGCATGTTATCTGAAGCTGACTCATGGTAGTGTGTTGTATTTCACTCAGCATGTAGTCTAGGTGAAGAGGACATGTTAGTTCTTGACCTGCTGCAGTGGTTCAAAGGTGACTTCTTTTCCTGGGTGGATAATCTGCCATGTAGGCAGTGTGGAGGCACAACCCAGCCTTCCGGATCCCTCTCCCCGTCCAGCGATGACCTGCACTGGGATGCAGGCCGTGTAGAGAACCACTACTGTCAAACCTGCCAACTCTCCACTAGATTCCCAAGGTACATCTTCCTTTTTCATTTTCGGCAACAATTGCTCTTATAATGTAGTTGAAGATTTATTATCATCGGGTTTTAGTTTGTACTCTTCATGTTAAATTGATATGTAGGAATAAAGGGATTGATTACCTGCCCTCATGTTGTTATAAGCCTGAATGACTTTCTTTCCTATATGGAACATTAAATTATTTTTTTGTTCATTCTATTAGAAAAAAAGGCTATTGGGACCATGGACTGTTAATTCTGTAAAAGGCACCATAAAATATTACAAAAACAATATCCATATTAATCTCTACTCTAAATTATTAAGTTCTGTAGTGTTTTGTAGAGCTATGGTGAACATTTTTTACAAAATTTGTTGTTGCTATTATATCGAATAAATTCTGAGCTTAGTTTTTAACAGCAGATGGCACTGTATGCTGTACAGATGGCCATACTCTGCTTGCATCCAACTCCTTACAATTACCACTTGAACCTAAAATAATCATTTAATAGAGGTAGGAACGGTTTAACGGAATTACAAGTGTTCATAGTGAGCTGTGATTACATTAATCTTGTTACATAAGTCATTTTACATGACTCTGAGTGCGCAAGCACTTCTGAGTGACATCTGTTGTGAAAAACTAAGCCCAGAATTGATTCAAGAAAGAATAGTGTTGCATTTTAATAATGTCAGAATGTATGTAGAATTGATTTCTTGAAGTCTTGAATTATTATTTTTTTTTGCTACAGCTCCAGTGTTTTGTCTGAGGAGCAGACTGAAATTGACAAAACCAAAAATCTTCCTCCACCATGCTGACCACATTTAATTCTTTTGACATTGTTATTCCTGTCATATTAACAAATTTACATTACTTTTTCCTTTACGCAGGTACAATAACCCAGAGAAGCTTCTAGAGACCAGGAGAGGACGTTGTGGAGAATGGGCCAACTGTTTCACGCTGCTCTGCAGAGCCTTAGGCCTTGAAGCCAGATATATCTGGGACAGCACAGGTACAAATCCTTACAGAAGCATTAAAGGGATAATTCACACAAAAATGAAAATTGACTCATTTACTTAACCTCAAGAGGTGACAAATGTTTCCTTTTTTCGTTGAACACAAAATAAGATATTTTGAAAAGTGTTAGAAACCTGTATGTTGTATGTTCAGAGAAAAGAAATTCATAAAGGTTTGTGACAACCAACTGAAGGTTGAGTAAATGATGAATTTTCAGTTTTGGATCTCTTTAAGGCACTGATATACTCGTAGTAAAGTTTTTTTTATTTTTTATTTTCTTTTGTAAAAACTCTAAAATGTCTTCAATGTGTCAGCAAGCATCACAATGCTACTCATGTCATTGGAAGCAGTTCATTCATTTATTTTCCTTTGGCTTAGTCTCTGATTTATCAGAGGTTGCCACAGCATAATGAGCCGCCAACTATTCCAGCATATGTTTTTTACACAGCGGATGCCTTTCCACAACCCAATACTGTGAAACACCCATACACACTCTCATTCACACACACTACACTACGGCCAATTTAGTTTATTTTATTCACCTATAGCGCATGTCTTTGGACTGTGGGGGAAACCGGAACACCCAGAGGAAACCGATGCGAACATGGGGAGAACATGCAAACTCCACACAGAAATGCCAACTGGTCCAGCTGGGACTCGAACCAGCGACCTTGCTGTGAGGCGACAGTGCTAACCACTGAGCCACCGTGCCGCCCATTGGAAGCGGTACTTTATTGCTTTATTGGATTACAGTACTTTATTGCTTTCTGTTAATTGGAGCAAGTCTACAATGGATTTCCATCAATTTAAAGTTTTCCACCTGTCCTTAAAGTGGATAGTTCACCCAAAAATTCTCACCATTTACTCACTCTTCATTTGTTTTAAACCTGCTTATGTTTTGTTCATCTGTTGAACATAAAAGAAGATATTTTAAAGAAAGGTGAAAACCTGTAACCATTGATATCCATAGTAGGAAAAATATGCCATGTAAGTAAATGGTTACAGGTTTTCTGCTTTTTTCAAAATATCTTCTTTTGTGTTCAACAGAAGAATGTAAGGTTTGGAACAAGTGGAGGGTAAGTAAATGATGACAGAATTCTTAATTTTGGGTGAACTAGCCCTTTTAATGTGTCATAAATGTCTTAAATTTAATTTCTATGTTTACAGGTAAAGCCATCCCAGCTATTTATTATTACTTTGTGAAACGGACTATTATCTGTATAGTTATGGAGTCTGGGGAGACTTGCCTGTTTTCATAAAATTGTGATTTATTAAAACTAAAACTGTACCAATACTTATATATTGTTATTGTAGTTCTTATCCTTAGAATGAACAAGCCTTAAATCAGCTCTCTATTCATGTTTTATTTTGATGTACTAAACGGAGGAAATGTTTGGGAAAGTCAGTCAGTAGTTCGCAAGTGTTTACCAGCTTGATCAACTTTTTCAGGGAACTTTTCAGTCTTGAGCTGTTAATTTTTGCTAGTTTTAATTTTGACAGCAATTATCATAATATTTTAGGCAACTACACCTAGGCCAAAAATGAGGTGTTTTTTGTGGAACTTTAAAGCTGAATTGTTCTTTGTGTTTAGAAAATGCAAGTCAACAACTACTTTAATTTTGAGAGTCATAAAAAATATATACAGGTGAAAAAAAAATTAATGCCTGTGGCTACTAACAATATATTGAAGTTTTAAGAAGCAAAGCATTGGTCTTCTTTATAAAAGACAGTGGTTATGCATTCTTTAAAACAGCTTTTTATAGCATTCTTTTTTCTTACATATATGTATTTGTGATTTTAGTTAAGAGTAGTGTAGGATTTGTGAAGGACTGTTTTATTAAAATATAAAGATTAAGCCCAATCCCAATAAAAAATTTTTTTACCCCTACTCCTTCCCCTTGGCCCTTGAAACAGAGTGTGAAGGGGAAGGGTTTCAAATTTACCCCTAAGAAATGGCACACCACTACAACACCCATACACATCATCATATGTTGTCACAAGCTCTCACTTCATATGAGATCGACAATGGCAACTGCTGTAGTTATTCCAGTTGCGTTATGTTTTGGTATTTATCTTCAGAAAATCACCGAAGGCAACAATATCATATTATCATAATAATATAATGTGGCAATAAGCTCGTAACTGTACTGTGTATTTACACTGTTGCCATATTCATCTATGTAAACACAAGAAAACAACATTAACGTTATACCAGACACTGTAAAAAGGTAATTCCCAGACACTAGACTTTTCTAACAGGGTACTTGAGTGTCATCGAGTGGCAGATATGTTGTAAAAAAAAGCATGACCGTAAAACACAAATGAGGGGTAAGGGGAAGAGCCAAGGGGTAAAATTGGGATTGGGCCATAGTCTTCATTTAGTCTCAGATATAGTAGGCTGCTGTCACTTTAAGACGTATTGCATGAATATAATATACACATCTGATATTCTCCAATATTAACCTATCAGGAGATGCAGGAGTGATGCTCGAATTAAAGGGGTGGTCCACTACGATATCATATTTTAAACTTTAGTTGATGTGTAATGTACCTCTGTGAACATAAACAACATCTCTGAATGTAATATGCTCAAAGTTAATTGCAAAGGGAGACATTGGCTTTTACAGAGTTAGCTTAGCAAAGCCTAGAGCGAACGAAGTTTGGGCACTACAAAAAATTACATCCGGGTTAGTGAGATCACAAACGCTTCAGGTTAAACTCCTCAAAGAAGTAGCAGCTCCAACAATAATAGCAGAAGCTGTGGAATGTCAGCCACAATTTGCAAGTATTGTTATTTGTTAACTTATCTATGACATGCATAGTGTCTAGCGTTAACGGTATGTTGTAGCAAGGATGTAAACAACGGGAAATGCTGTTTGGTACCATTAAAAATTTAGCTACAAATTCATATTTATGCATCAAACCCCTGTAAACACCCACAATCGTCACCTGTGCTGTAGTGTCTTTCTATGCAGCCGCTTTCCGTGCATTATACATCTCAAATAACAAACTCGCAAAAGATATGTGAATGTTTCATATTACTTACACATGCTTATTCTGAATTTATGTGCAAGACACTTGTCAGATTTTATTTTAAAGAGCAGGCATGAGGTTCAGCTGTGTCCTCCGTGTCATTTTCTGTCTGATTCAGGCTCAAACTGATATGGCTAACAGCTACACCGACTGACAGTATTTACACAGCAGGGGCAAAGCGTTTTCTGTGAAAAATGTTGCTGGTGTAAACTATGACAAATGATTCATCAACAAAATTAACATATTTCTGATGTTGTTCAATGTGACAGACATCAAAAGAGTTTGCATATGGAGGTCTTTATTGTACTACAATGATGCTGTTTAACAACACACAATATTGTCTTGTTTTCAGATCACGTGTGGACGGAAGTGTACTCTCAGTCGCAGTGCCGCTGGATACACTGTGACCCTTGTGAGAACACATGTGATAAACCCCTTCTGTATGAAGTTGGCTGGGGCAAGAAGCTCTCCTACATCCTTGCCTTCTCCAAGGATCAGGTGGCGGATGTGACATGGAGATACTCCTGTAAACACCCAGAGGTCCTATCTAGACGCACACAAGTCCAGGAGGCTTGGCTGCTTCATATGCTTAACAAACTCAACGCTGAGGTATGTTTCTACTTTTGCCAAAAGTATCGACATTTCGATACATGTCAATACTGAACTCTTACAATCTGCAATATAGAAACCATACAATATCACTGTTCTGCTATATTCATTCCATGATCATAGTGGGACCCACATTTTGACATGGTCATTAAAGGGTTGGTTCACCTCAAAATAAAATGTTATTAATTACTCACCCTCATGTCGTTTCAATCCCCCGAGATCGTCGTTCATCTTCAGAATGTTCATCTTCTGTCTTATCTTTGACTAATATTTAAATTAGTTTTATGATCTGAAACATTGAAGTGTGACAAACATGCAACAAAAATAAGAAATCAGTAAGGGGCAAACACTTTTTCACACCACTGTATGTACACTGAGCTCCTGTAAACCACAAAAAAAAAAATCATTGTGTAGTTTGTGTGCTTTTATAGTGTGCAAACACACAAGTATAAAGCTCATTCTGATTCTAAATATGAATTAACCTTTGTGTACTAGTCAAATTGACTTTCGTTATGTTGGTGGCTGTTTTTGCCCCATTGACTTCCATTATAACCACATTTTACCTCTTCTCAACAGGTAAAACCAGCAACAATCAAGAATAAATGATTATATTGTGTCATGGCTTTGCAATCAAAAAATGTCCTTATAATGGAAGTCAATGGGGCAAAAACAGCCACAAACTTAACGAAAAGGTAGTAAATTAGCCTAGAGTGTATTGTTAATTATTATTATTTTTTTAACAATTTCAAAGCATTTTACCAAAATATGTGTTACCAAAAGTGATTCTATTTGCACAGAGAAAGTTGTGGCCAAATTAAGACTCAAAATCACCCCAGAGTGGATGAAAACAATAATCTAAATAAACAATTTACCTGTCTTCTTTCCTGTAGAGGCAGCAGTCTATAGGAGCAGAGAGGAAGCAGCAGCTGTTGCAAAGGCTGCTGGTGGAACTGGTGGAGTTTATTTCTCCCAAAAGCCCTACATCTGGAGAACTAGGAGGCCGCATGTCAGGATCCCTGTCTTGGAGAGCAGCTCGAGGAGAAACTGGTGCAAGCAATTCTAAAGGGGTGAGAAGTTTGTTTGTAACCGATTTTGCTTGATCTGTCATCAGAGAGATTTGAGTGGATGTATACATTTAATTAACATTGCTAATGTTCGTTTCTTCCCAGGATGCACAGGAATGTGTCTTTACTCCCTCAGAATCTGAGAAGGAAAGTAAACTCTTCCACATTTGTTACAATGTAACCAAAGACTGTTACTACAGAGTGAGCAATGGCCAAGAGACAATCCAAGGATGGCAGAAAGGGGCTTGGAGGACAGAAAACGTGTTCAGGAAAGAAGAGCACGACTGGCAGATGGTAAGATTCTTTTACTTATTATTGTATCAAAACATAAACTGCAAATAATGTCAATTTAGTTTTTTATATTCTTATCTATAGTTGAATTTTTATCTACTGTATTGTTCATTATCTAAAGCAGGGGTCACCAATCTCGGTTCTGAAGGGCCGGTGTCCCTGCAGGGTTTAGCTCCAACTTGCCAACTTAATGTTTCAAGTATACCTAGTAAGACCTTGATTAGGTTGTTCAGGTGTGTTTGATTAGGGTTGGAGCTAAAATCTGCAGGACCCCGGCCCTCCAGGAACAAGTTTGGTGACCCCTGATCTAAAGGAACACTCCACTTTAAAAAAGGCTCATTTTACAAATGTCATAGAGATAAATAGTTGGTTTTGTCATTTTTGTGAGCACCTTTAGCTTAGCTTAGCATAGATCATTGAATAGACGTTAGCAACTCACTCAAAAATAAACAGAGTTTAGATCATTTTCCTATTAAAGCTTGACTCTTCTGTAGTTACATTGTGTATTAAGACTGATAGAAAATGAAATTGTTGCTGATATGCCTAGGAACTATAGTTTAATTTCAGCATAATAATCAAGGAACTTTGCAGCCGTACAATGAAAATACCATAGATTGTAAAAAAATTATAGACGTAGTATCCGTTAAGTCACCCATAGGTTTCTGAAGCGTGCAAATGAAGCTGCAAGTGGGCGGGGCCAACCATCACTATTTTGTTTACACGTCATCGCACCAACTGGGGGTAACCAAAAAAGGGCAAAGAGGCGGAGCATGAGCAGAGCTACAGATGCCTGCTAGCATTTTGCTTGGACGGGTTTTGGGAGAATTGTTAATAATTCATTACCTGTGATTCATTTGTTTTCTGACCACATATACTTGGTTTTATACTATATCAATAAAGTGTTTAGGCTTTAAAAAAAACTACTACATTGAGCCACTAAGCATTGTTCTTATGGCGTTTTTCATAAAAGCAGGAAAGCGCGAATTACTTCCAAATACATCACATATAGTCTGTGTTAGTAAATGCAAAACTATTTATGAAATCCAGGCATAACGCTGTACGACAACATTTCAGATGACTGTCCTGCAGCTAATCAATCTGTCAGATTCTGGAGTGCATTTAAGTTCTAAAGAAATTATAAATGATAAATTATCTTAAATAAAAGAAATACATTCATAGATATGATATATAAGTGAGAATTTTGCTCACCTGGCAAATTGAGGCCACTTGAGTGGTTTGTGAGCACAATTAAGTGCACAGCATGCCAAATTATCTGATAATTGTAATAAATAATTCCAAAAGGCAATTGACTGTGTAAAGCATAACTGTGATTGACTGTGTAAAGCACAGTCATAAAACAAAACAAAAATACGATATATATATATAATATGCCAAGTTCAGCAGCTAATCAGCTGAGGTGATGAGACGGCGAACAGCGAGACCTACCTGTCACTCGAGTGGCCACGCCCTTAATTATGCAGACTTATTATAAAACTATATATATTAAATGGATGAGTTCTAAAAATATTCACCCCCCCTGACAATTTTCATGAAGTGTAATATTAGCTATATACACCAAAATCGTTTTTTGTACCAGGCTGTAAACTTCTTTTTTTTTTTTTTTTTTTTTTTTTTTGCTGCTGTAATGTTGGCCATTTTAACATTGGGGTCAATAGAAATGTGCTTTATTATGCAGCCAGGCCTAGCGGAATTTCGATGAATTTGTTTCACTAACTTCCGTATTAGCTTTACGAGGGAGAGCGGGATGTTGCCCCTTGGATAATACGCAGTGTCTGAAAATCATCTAACTTCTATTACCAACATGACCACCTGCTTGCACAGATAGCGTGCCTTGCAACCATGGAGACATTTGTGAGAGATGATTCAGAACATATTTACATTGGTGCAGATCCTGAACCACATCTGTTTGAACCAGAATATCATTGCGCCTGCGGTAGCCATGGTACAGCAGAAAAGTTCTTTGATTATTATGCTGGAGTAAGAGTATAGTTCCTAGTAATATTGGCAGTAGAAAATCTCAACTTTTCACTTTTCTTCAGACTTAGAACATGATGGAACTACAGAAGAGTCAAGCTTTAAATAGGTCATTTTTGAGCGAGATGCTAATGGTCTAATCCGATTCAATGATCTATGCTAAGTAAAGCTAAAAGTGCTCCTGCCAGACTTTAAGATCAGCTGAATGGATTAAAATATGTGAATTATTTCCAAAAATTAGTGTTCCTTTAATTATTACACTGGTGGCATTGTTTAATTATATACTATAAATTTCTATAAATTGAATTCATTTAAAATGATATTTTCTTATTTTGGCTAGATAATATTTATGATTCACTGCAGGTTAGAAGTTTGCTTTTTGCAGACCCTTTCGGTCACCAGTACTTCATGTAAATCTTTTTTACCATTATAATATCTTTACTGTCACTTTTGATCAATTTAATGCAGCCTTGTTGGATAAAAAAATAAATACATTTACACATCTTTAATTTAAATATTAATTAAAACCAAATTTATATAGGCCAACTCCATATAACTCCGTTTAAGTGCTATATGATGCCATATGAGAATGTTTTTGATTAAACAATTCATTCATTCATTCATTCATTCATTTTCATTTCGGCTTAGTCCCTTTATTAATCTGGGGTCGCCACAGCGGAATGAACCGCCAACTTATCCAGCATATGTTTTACGCAGCGGATGCCCTTCCAGCTGCAACCCATCTCTGGGAAACATCCATACACACCCATTCACACTCATACACTACGGACAATTTAGCTTACCCAATTCACCTATACCGCATGTCTTTGGACTTGTGGGGGAAACCGGAGCACCCGGAGGAAACCCACGCCA
>CAIGQW010054307.1:9337115-9352676 GCA_903798125.1 Danio choprae
ATTTCATGCTTGATGTGATACTCCTTTAGATGGTTCATGAGATGAGTCCCATAACCCTTGAACAGCAGTGAAATCAATAAACGTCAAGCTGGGCATGAGTGCCAAATGACAAATAATAATGGAAATTAGGCCTGTCACAATAATCAATATATCGACTTATGGGCATAACCTCATTTTTTGTGATGCAATATATATATCTCCCATACATTAAAACCAATTCTAGCAACATTGGGTTCCAAAAACGAAGATAGGGAATGAGATTTAGGCAGGATATTTATAGTAGATTTGGAATGATCTGATAGGCTAGCTAATGATTAGTGATAAGGATCAGCTGTAGTCGATCATATCTTGTGCTCCTCTCGAAATTAGTTTGTGAAACTTCACTTAATTAGCAAATAATATAAATATTACGAACGTAAACATTGGGTGAGCAGGTTACATTGTAACCCCATGTCCTAACAACATGCTATGTGACAAGATTTGCAGTAATAAGTAGTTTGGCTGGTTGCACCAAATAAGACATGACAGAAATTTAATTTATAGCCATTCAGAAGCACAGAATATGCACTCACTCACGAAATGGTAAGGTTTATAATCTAATTAATACATATTAAACCTCTTCAACATTATTAAATGTACATGCTGAATCACTATGTGTTGATTTTGAGTCACAGTTCTGAAGTTCAATTTCAAACAGTTTATTTTATTTTCAAGATCTGAGGTGAACTATCTGCTGCTGTTTTCAGTAGTATGGCAATAAATGTCATGTAAAATGGCATTCAAACTCACATTGTTAGCATTTTAACACTGAACAAAGCACATGAGGTGTACCTGAGGTGATCATTGTCAGTTTTCTGTTGTTCAGCTGCAAGAAATAGAAGCTGTTTCTAAAATATACATTTCAGGTGTTGGTTAGAACAAAAACTCCTTTTGATATGGAAAATATTCCTTTTATCACGTGCTGTTGCTTTTATTTAGAACACAATTTAAATCAGCTTTTAGGCTCGATAATCACTCGCTTCTGTTGGTCAATCTGGCAACCTGCGCTTGTGTTTGTTTTGATCTAGGAATGCAATACGTAGTTCAACCACTGGGTGTCAAACTTACATACTGCACCTTTAAGAATTAAATATCATGTGTTCTTTAGAAGAGTATACTTTCATTGTGATGATATTATATTGTCATTCTGGCATTATATTATGAGTGGCATAAAATTGTCTTAAAATGACAATAATATCGTTTATTACAATATATTTTGGTGCAATATATCATACAACAAAAAATAGATATCATGACAGGCCTAATGGAAATGCATCACGATATTTCTAAAACCACACACCTTGACTTGCTCATTGGAGGTGACGGCACAAAACACAATCTCAGTGAAGCCCTGAGTTGGAAACATCCGGAAGCAGATTCCCCCAATGACACGGCCATCTTTAATCAGAGAGAGAGTCTTGTGCTTCCTGTTCAAAGCCAAAACAGATAAGAGCAATGCTATCAATTTAACCAAGATTAAACAAATACAACTAATACAACTGCTATAATTCCAGTTTTAAAGTCACCATGAATAAACTCCAGTTTAAAGTCACCATGCGCCAGATTAGCCAAACTGGGCAAATTTACATATGAGCAATTTCAAAAAAAAATTTTCTGCAGATGATTTACAGACAATACGCAAATTAAACATCTTCTTAGCATTTCGCCCAACAAAATCAGTATACCGTATATTAGCATAGTGGCAAAAAAGCAGAGCTGATGCTCATTAGGTGCAGGTTATCCACTATGACCAGGCATAGCGCAATATTTTTCTCTACTGGGGGGGGGGGGGGGGGTAGACAAATATGTGGGGCGCACAATTCTTCACTATTCTTTATAACGCGTTTAATAAATTCCAACAGAATCATTTTAATGCCAAAAAGACCATTTGCACTGAAGTAACTGAAGCTTTTTCTAAATAATTATTTATTTATTTATGTGCCCTTGTAACCTTTATATCAAATATCTTCCATTTGGGACAATCTATCAATAAAGTAAGATCAACCAATAGAAAATTTCTATCCAAAATCAAGTCCCGTCCTGCATTTTTCTTGTTTGAGAAGTCTTTTCACAATAGGGAAGAAAAAAATAACTTCAATTTCATGCCAGCTTTAAAACGTCTACTATAGACTAGTTACTATATGCATCACACTTTTGAGATCCTAAAGGGATAGTTCACCCTAAAAATGAAAATATCCTCCCCATTGACTCACACTCAAGTGGTTCTAAACGTTTATGAATTTCTTCAAGATATTCTGAAGAATGTTGACTTTGACATCCATAGTAGGAACAAAAAAATACCATGAAAGTCAATGGCTGTTTTGTTTTTTTACCAACATTCTTCAGTGTATCTGCCTTTGTGTTAAGGATAAGTAAAGGATGAGTAAATGATGGCAGAATAAAAAATTTTTGGGAACTAGCCCTTGTTTAACATCCAAATGATTAATGCTAAGGAACATACGGGTCAAAGACGAGTCTTGTGATGTATTCTTTAGGCATGCGAGGCAGTTGGTGTGAGAAGACGTTCTGCAGGCCAACAAGCCACATGAGGATCTTCTTATTGGGCTTTTGGTTGAGGGAGTTTCCAATGACATGGAACTCGATGACGCCGCGTCTCTCCTCTAATCGAGCAGCTTCATCACGTGCTGAATGAGCTGAGAGAAGACTGGTCTGAGAGAAAAAGACACGATTAAATGCTTCCATTGACCTGAAATATACCTTTTACGAAGCCAACTTTTAGATAAAAAATTGTGCTGGGTAAAGATTGATTAATCATTAATTAATTGAATCCAATATAAAAGTTCATTTTGACATAATATATGTGTGTGTATTGTATATGTATTATGTATATGTGATATACACGCACATACATAGAAATAAAAAACCTGGTAATGAATGCTACAGCATACTAGAGATAACAGTGGTGAACTGGTAAACTAAGTAAATACTATACAGTAAATACTCTTGCATACTTCAGTTTTTTGTAGTATGATTTGAATGATATGAATATTAGTATTGTATTGTGGTATAATATACTGTACCTTTATGTCTAAAACTTAGGGCAGTATTGTATAATTTGTTTAAATTACTATAGGATTACCACAACAAATTAATTCAAGTACTTTACTATAGTGTGGTTCAAAAACAATTTCCATAGTATATTACTATAGTATTTTTTTTCATGTGGGTGTGTTTACCTCTGGTCCCAGCATGGCAGTAGGGTCTGTAATAGTGGACATGACTTCATTAATTAATTCCATAGGAATGTCACCAACCACACGAGGTCGTTTGCTGTCCTCATGAGATAATGGCTCTGCTGGCTTTCGCTTTTCTCCGCCTAGATGTGCATTAGGTCAAATATATTAAAATACAGCACACAGTGACAGTGTAATCAATGTGATATCCAAGAAACATCTTTCACAGGCCCTATTTAAACCTGATATTAAGGTAAAGTGCTGCCAGTGCAATTAGAAGCGGATTACGCTTCACATTGGTGTTAAAGGCACAATATGTAGTTGTCACCACTAGAGGGCGTGTATTCACAACTAACAAATGCATATGTGAGTGTGGAATATGCATTCATTTTATGTCTTTTGTTTTTGATAATGCATTTAATAAATCATTAAACAAAGAATCCATAAAATAATTGATTCCATAAAAAAATGATTTTTTTCACAAAATATTTCATATGGCCACTGTTTGTCCATATCTAAATTCTATTTTATCAGATATCCCAACCCTGCAAAAACTAATTTCAGTGAGGTTTTGATCTGGCCTTGATAACAAACAAACAAAACAAAAAAAACTCACCTGCCTGTAGTTTACTATTAACACTCCTTAAAGGGGTGTGTGCACAGGGCTCAGGTGCTTCCGGTGAACACTCATAGCGTTATATAATAGGTGCGCTTATGACGAATCTATCTTCACTGCCTGATTGAGATACATTATAATGCGGGTCTCAGACCAGACAAGAAGCTCTGCATTAAATTCAATTGTTTCACGCCATGTCTTTAAAAAAATGGAAGTTTATTTTACCACAGTATTTTCAATGGAGTCTATTCAATGGATTATATTTTAATTCAATAACATTATTGATGCTGTAAAAATAACCTTATGAACCTTAAAATATTCACATTAACCTTTCACCAGATTTTTATCAATGACTTAAAAAACACTTGCTGTGCATATAGCCAATTAGCTTGTAAGTGTCAGGGTTCTGCCACTCCGGTCTCATGTTCATGTTTCAAATTCATGTTTTGGAGTCCAGACACTAGTCCTGTCTTGTCCTGTATGTTGTGCTTGGCTCGAGTTTTCTGAGGTCGAGCACTCTGTCATTGTGTCATTGTATGAGCGCCGTTCTGGTTGCGCTCGGACGTGCGTGCTCCCGCTTAATGCGCGCGCGCTAGGTCCGCATGTGGTCTGGATGCGCGCTCTCGTCCTGATGTTTGTGTTCGTTCTGTCTGCAGCGAGGTGTTTCATTCCCAGCGTCTCAGTCTAGTTGGTTTTGGTTTCGGTTGGCGCTGGGATGAAACATGCACGTTGCATGCGTGAGTGCACGGTGAGTGTTTTCATTTATCGTGTACTCGTGTCTTGCTCATGTGGACACGTGGTTAATGAGTTCTCTTAATGGCTGCGTGTTCTAGTCTAGTTTTACGTGAGCGCATGGCTTGTGTTGTTTGTTTGTGTCATATGCTCTCCCGTCTATTGTTTAGTCCCACCCTCATTGTTAACCCATTATTAGTTTATCCTGTTCACCTGTTTGTGTGTTAATTATTTCTGCTTATATTCTCCTCATATCTGCTGTCCTGTGCCAGTTTGTCGTCATATTTCTTCATGTTGTGTCCAGCCCTGCTCTTCCCTACCAGCCCAGTTTGTTTGTTTTGGTAATGTTTTCCCCCTCTGGGTAGTTTGTTTTGCTTTTGTTTTATTATTAATAAACCCATTATTTCTGCATTTGAGTCCCTTACTCCTTTTCCCCACCCAACAACCGTGACAGTAAGGTTATGTTAGAATAGAGTTAAAACAAAATTCTGCTAGACAGTGGCTCTCCAGAACTGAACTTGCTTAACCCAGCTCTAAGACTGCATTGATTCGTAAGTGATTTCTAATCATTTACATTCAGGCTCTCAGGCCCCATCCACAGGGTATAGATTGAACCGTTTGGTCCACTAGACACCAACATTGTTGATGCCCTGAAATTTTTATTTATTTTTATTTTATTTTATTTATTTATTTATTTATTTGGATACAAGTTTACAGAATGGGAAGAATCTCAAAATGCCGCCTGTCACATAGCCTTGTATAGGCCAAACTCCACTTTAACAACTAGTAACAACAACTATGGCAAATTACAGAGCTGTGTTTTGCTGCAGGTGCTACGTTTATTAACACTACTACCACACAACCTTCTAATGCCCTATAAACTAAATCAGGGGTGCTCAATCCTGTTCCTGGAGATCTACCCTCCTGCAGAGTTCAGCTCCAAACCTTATAAACCACAACTAAGTAGAATCTGAAGGAGCACCAAGTGTGTTTGATCAAGCTTGCAGATGAACTCTGCAGGAAGGTAGATCTCCAGGAACAGGATTGATCACCCCTGAATTAGATGATCGGTGAAGATACATCAACATGCGTCAGATATTTTTAAATCCACCAAGGTGTCTAGTTTATGTCTGTACACAGTGTGCTGACGAAGAAAAACTTAATGCGCATTCTTCTCTGACTTTATTGTATCCTGCAGCGCTGTTTGTTTACAGTGCCACATAAAGTTGTAGCATACGCATTACACAATTTTAACCCAGTTTTCCTGTTTCCATCATGCATGGAGACAATAAAATAAAATAAAACTGCCTTATAAAAATGCCTTATAAAATAAGTTGATACCTGGATTGGGCTCAAGGACAGAAGCTGTTTTCCGGGCCGGACTAACACTTCCTCCTCCAGCCAGCTCCACTGGTGCTGGACTGCTGCTGTAGTACAGGGAGCGATTCACGGGTGGAGCACTGACCACTGCACCAATCAGAGAAGAGAAAGGTTTGTTTACATAGCTATCCCACACAACTGAACATAAAAAAAAATCTAACATTCACCTGTTGGAATCTGTCCACCTGATAAACCAATCATGAAGTTTTCACTCCAGATGGGTGAATTATGACTATAAACCTCTTCCTCCAGCATAGACAAAAACCTGAACACAAACAAACGCACACATTCATATTCACAAAATATTAGCCTGTTACTTGCAGACGCTTCAGGCGGTGTGGTTGTGTGCTTACTTGGGGAAATGTGTAAGAATGAGTGTGCGTTTCTCAGGTGGTAGTTTGTCTTTCTCCTGCCGGGCCTGTTCCAGCAGCTGCTTCCTCATTACGGTGAACACAGAGCGCAGGAAAATGCGTCCAAAAATCTGTGTGGCCTCATACCGTGGGAGACTGTCACAGAACTGGGGCACATTACAATAACATAGCCACCTACAACACGAACACACAAGAAGACCACAAATGTGTATTAAACTGCATATATTGCACCTTTTTCATTTTACCTTTAATTATAGTGTAATAAATGTTTATGCATGTAAACAATCTGGAATGTTACACCATAAAGGTAAAGCCATAGGGAGTAGATCTCTCCAACACAAAACCCTTCCCAGAAATGTTGTTTGTGTGTTGTAGAAAATAGCCCAATACTTCTAAATCGTGATCATTGTTGATGTCAAAATCTTACCACTTTAAAAGATATATAATCTGAATTGAAACTGAAAACAAGATAATTTTGCTTACCCCATTGTCGGACACTTTAGCTTGTTTAAAGGAAAAATTTGTTTTTTGGATGAATATTTATGAACAATTTTGTCTAAATCCTTAATTCAAACATTTTTTAGATGCTTCGACTAGAAATGAGACACAAACTTTTTTTTCAGTGTGAGAATGTTTAGGAACATAAATGAAGATATTTTATATAACATCCAAGAGCTCCCTCGTCCTCCATTGACAGCAACAATCCAGAAATGTAGAAATCCAGAAAACGAACCAAAACATTGTCAAAACATTTCATGTGACTTTAGGGGTTCAACTGAAATCATGCAAAGCTATAAGCTACAGCATATATAAAAAAACAGTAAATATGAATTCGCATCAAATCAGGGTACACATTTAAAGGAATAGTTCACCCAAAAATAAAAATTCTGTCATAATTCATTCACCCTTCACCCTTTGTTCCAAACCTGTTTGACTTTCTTTCTTCCATTGAACACAAAAGAAGATATATTGAAGAATTTTGGAAACCTGTAATCATTGGCTTCCATAGTATTTGTTTTTCTACTATGGACGTCAATGGTTACAGGTTTTAAGCTTTCATCAAAATATCTTCTTTTGTGTTCAACAGTATAAATAAAGTCATAAAGGATTGAGACCCTGTGAGGGTGAGTAAATATAATTTTTTGGGTGTACTATCCCTTTAATATGGGCAATATGCAGCTAGCGTGTTGCACTGCTTACTCTAATGGCAATACGTCATATTGCCCATAGCAAACGTGCCATTTTCCAGTTTTTTCCTACACAAAAGTGATGTTGAAGCTTTGTATGATTACAGTTGAACCACTGAAGTCACATGGAATGTTTTTGGTTACTTTTTTGGACTTTTTAGGGCATTTCTGTCAATGGAGGATGAGAGAGCTCTCCAATTTCATTTAAAATATCTTAATCTGTCTCAGAGGATTGGAACCAGTGTTGGGTAAGTTACTTCAAAAGAGTGATTAATTACTAATTACAAATTAAATAATTCAAATTGTATTTATTTACTCTTCTAATTACTTTGTCTGAAAAGTAATTTAGTTACTTAATAAGTAATTACTTGACTCAATTCTACCTAAAAACCCTATAAATCATAATGCATAGACAAGATAAATCACTATTTTAATTATTTAAATTTGAGTCAAACAGGGCCTTTTAGCTGTATTAAATAACTCAATTAAAAAGAATAGTTAAAAATCATATGTATCAAAATATGAAACATTTTAAAATACTATCACCATATTTCATACATACAATTAATTGTAATTAATTTTTGACAGTTCATTGTTTCTTAAAGTCCGCTTGAAATCAAAATGTACATTGTTTATTTAGTTAGCTCACACTGTTATTCTTAAGCTGAATAATTAATCCATCCAAGTTAATCCACTAAACAAATTAGTTTGTTTTTGTAATCTTCAATGTAGGTCTGACTACTGCATAGTAATACCCTCTATAACCGTTAGTTTGCTATGAGTGAATAATGCACAACAGAAAGCCCCGCCTCGTTACTCAATACTCCAGTTCAGTTGGAAATGCATCGACAGACTGAAATGAAAGTCTCAGCAACTTCTGGTTCTGGTTCACACTGACTTTAAGTTTGTGCAATTGTCCGACAAATGTAGAATAAAAAATAATAATAATATAAAAAAATAGAACTATTCTGCAAAATTTATCTGTATAACAAAATATAAAAATACAACAATACAATTTTAAACATAATTTTAGGCAAGTACATTATAAGTAACTGTAATTAGATTAGCTAAAATGTATTGTAATCCCTTAATTTACTTTTCCAGTGAATAACTAATTTAGTTACTTTATAACTAATTATGCCCAACACTATGAGCAATTAACAACAGAATTTTCATTTTTTGGTGAACTAATCCTTAGGCCACAGTGTAAGGTGAAAAAACTAGCAATCACCTGGTGTAATTGACTTTATAACCAGCTATATCGTCATCGGGTGCTCTTTGTCTCCTTTGCGAGGGCGTTTCTAGCTGCCAGTAGTTGATCTGGTTGAGGAACATCTTTGCAAGCTCCACAATGGTTTGTCTTTCCTTAGATGGAAGGTGGCTAAACTTGTACTGCACAAAGTTGTTCACACCCTACAACAAAAACCACACAAGAAAAAAAAACATATATGTGTCTCCAACAGCAAGGATGCCAGGAATGTGTCTATGGGCATATTTGTGCCTCAGAATCATAGTACAGTGCCTGCAAATTAAGCAAGAAAATTGTGGTTTGTCTGTTTAAGAAAGAAGCTGAAAATTATATCATAAATGCTTAATTTATGTCCTTCACACTTCATGACACAGATATTGCTGATGTTTAAACATGATCATGAGGAGGTTGACTAGTTAGTAAGTATGTTATCAAATAACACTTGCGGCTTATTAAAGGTAAAGACTAAGACAATGATTCATTCTTTAAGATGACTACACTCTTGCTATTTACAGTTGAGGAGTTACCTGTTCGATGCTTGGTTTTTCAAAAGGTGGGCTTTCCAGAGCTTCCACCACTGGCCTTCCCATCTGCAGGATGCATTTCCTTAACAGCTGTAATGATTTAAAGACATATACATCGATGGGATAGGCAAACAGAATATATACAGTTGCAATAATATACACAGAATATATACAGAATGTAAAATTGTGTAAATATACAATGCCGTTCAAAACTTCAGTAAGGGTCAGTGATTAGTATTTTAAGGAATAGTTCATCCAAAAATGAAAATTGCCCCATAAATTGCTTACCCTCAAGCCAACCTTAGTGTGACTGTCTTCTGTCAGATGAACAGAGTTTGAATAATACCATGCTGAATAATGGGGTTGGTAGTGACCTTTTTTTTTTTTTTACTTCCAATAGTGCAAAAAATCTGTCATGAAACAATCCTATACCATGTACCAGGGGGCTAACGTATGTCTTAACGTATGTCTTATGAAGGATTGATGAGTTTTTGTAACAAAAATATTTCTAATTTTTTAAATATAAACTCAAATGACTGACTTCCAGTGGGTGCCAAATGCACATTCTAGGTCTTGCCTGCTCTCTGACTCATTGTATGACACATGACATAAGAGACATTCATAGCATAAGTGTAATATGCTGTATAAAGTTATACAGTAACACCAAGCTTACTCGTTTTCTTGTTTGTCATCGTCTTCTGTGGTAAACAAACTGTGTGGTAAGTCAGTGGTTCCCATGAGACACACCTCTTCCCTGAGCTTTTGCTACGAATGTGTCTTATGTCATATTATGTCTCATGTCGAGTCATATGTTAGCCAAGAAGTTGTCGAAAATGTGCTTTCAGCAGCTGCCGAAAGTCAGGCATTTGAGTTTATAATTAAAAAATTATGAAGATTTTTGTTACAAAAACACATTGATTTACTTCATAAAACATGTGTTAACCTCCTGGCAGCATATGGGTTTGTTTTATTTTGTTCGTCAGATTTACAAGCTTAAAACAATTGCCATTATACATGGAAGAGCCAGGATAAAATGTTAAACTACTCAGACTGTGTTTGTCTGAAAGAAGAAAGTGGTGAACGATGATTTTTGGTGAACGATTGGTAAGCGATTCAGCTAATAATAATCCATTAAACTGATTAAAAGTGACAGCAAAGACATTAGTTTTACATTACGTTTGAAAGAAATTCTGGTCCATTGAACTTTCTATTCATCCTGATGTGTTTTGGCTTTCACAAAAAATATTAAGCAGCAAGCAACATTCATAATAATAAGAAAATTTCTTGAGCACCAAATCAGCATATTACAAAGATTTCTGAAGAATCGTGTGACAAATTAAGATTTACAATCACATGAAAAAGAATAGAATTTAAATTATATTAAAATTCAATTCAATTATTTAAAAATATAATTATGTCACAATGATACTATACTATCATTTACTATAGATTTTTTCAAACACTGGAGACTGTGAGCAAAAGAGACCAGAAACCTTTGGTAATTATATTCATAGTAATATATAATCAGAACAGATTCTGTAATCATTTAAGCATCAGGGTTCCCATACATCTTTGTTTTCCAGTCATGGAAATAATCTGAAAAATGATCGAAATGACCAAGTGTCCTGGAAAAATCCTTTTTGACCTGGATTTTTGTTGTCTTGCTGTTGTTGTATTTTTCAGTTTGAAACTACTTACTGTTCATAAGCCTAGATATGATGACAGCTGAGCTAGGCTGTGGCTTCTGCTGTGGAATGGTAATAATATTTGAGTTTTGACCCTCTGAGGTTTCTCGAGTCCTGTTGTAGCCATTTTTTGAAAGTGAAATTTAGTTTAAACATAAATTTTTTGCGTTTTGTTTTTATTTTGTTCTTTAATTTGAATGCGAACTTCATAAAGGCATGGAAAATGGAACGGCCGGTAAGCCAGAAGACTGGAAATGGGTCAGACACACAATTGTTTGACCACTTTATATATAGTTTGTTGATAGATTATTGTTTTATAACAAATTTTGTTTGATATAATTTTTATCTTCATTTTGATGCATTTTTTGTTGGTAAATTACCTAAACAAGAGAATCGAATGAAAGCAAATGGAGTGAAATGCGTTGGAAAACAAAGCCCACACTTCTGCGGCCCCAGCCAAAAGGCCACAATTGTGTGTCTGACCAACTTTCATTCTTTTGGCTTATTGCCGTTCCATTTTCCATGCCTTTCTGACATTCACATTCAAATTAACAACAAAATAACAACAAAACAAAACAAAACACCAAAAGTTAAATAATATGCATTTTCAAAAAATGGCTACAACAAGTCAGTTTGTGACCATCTCCTGCCATGATTTACTTAATAAAAGCTCCTGGAAAAGACTTCTTATAAAGAGTGGGAACCCTGAGTGGAAACAATGTGTAACAACACAAATGACTCACTTTGAAGAGAGAGAAGTAAACTTGTTTAGTGTCAGGATCTTCCTCTTTATGGACACACGTGTACAAGTACTCCACATCCAGTACAATCCCAAGCAGTCTGTTCATCTCCTCCTCCGACACATTCTCCAGGTGCGTCACATGGTCACCTGGGCAGTAATACAAACAAATGAAATTAAGACTTTATTTGAAGGCTAGGGATTGACGACACAGAATCAAAAGTTTTTACTTAAAGTTTACTGAAACATTCATGCATTATCACTAAACATTAATTTCTCTATGGATGACAGGACTGAGATTATATTATCTGGAACTGTTGTTGTGCTCTGTTGTTACACAAACAGTCATTACCGAGGGCGTGGCTGCAGCTTCTGCACGGCTCCATTAAATTAACAGCGATTGGCTGCTCAGCCCTGGGTGGGGTTGGAGGAGGCGGAGTTGGGGGAGGGTTCTGACTCTTCCAGCCATTACACTTACAAGCTCCTTCAGCCTGTGTGGAAACCAAACAGAAAGACATGAAAATGGCTATATTAGAAAGTACATAATAATAAACAGTAATATATTTGGAGCACAAATATAACATTGTACATAATCCAAAATTGTATTTATCCATATATATATATCTAATTATATACTGAAAATTCTGGATTTAGAGGTTTTAAGACTACAAACTGAAGAATTATATTGCTTAATCTAGGATTGCTGATGGGCTTGTTTCTAAAGAAGGCCAAATTGCTCAAAATTAAATCATTACATGATTGTTGAAACATGTCTAACCACATTCGAGTTTGAAAAGTGACTTTTTCTGCGTTTCTCCCTTTCATTTTTCCCTTAGGTATTTTTTTTCCAAGGTTTTCATTAAAGCATTAAAAGCTGTGAACCAAATTGAAATCAGACAAAACGACAAGGGTACAAGACTGTGTACATCATGACATATTATTTAACAAATTGTCTTTAGAAACTATTTCTTTTAAGTTTCTTGTGAAATATGCAATTTTATACAAATATTTAAGCATTTCTTGATAACAGTTTCTGATTTTCGGCACAGCACTATGAATTATGTAGTGGTTCTGCACAAATTCCACTATTAAACATGATTGTTTTAAAAATAAGTTGAATTCATGTAGACATATGGGATCAACAAAAGCAATTTCCCCATTTGGAAAATTAATGGAGGCTAATGAGTAATGTAGCAACAATAATCATAGTCTAGCAAGTTGGGGGGAAAAAGACGAAATTCTGCCTGTTGGCTAAAAGAAACATTGTCATTGTCATTTCTTTCTAGATTTTATTTAAATTAAAGTAAAATAGTTTCTCAAACAAGACAGATATAGGTTTGGGCTTGATTTTGGCCATCAAGAATTGACCATGCTATTGGTTGATGTCACGTTGAGTTACAGGCTCCCAGTAAACACATCATCGATCACGCTTTACAATAAGTTTTAATAGTTAATTATTTACTAACATGAACTAATAATGAACAATACATGTACAACAATTATTATTTCATAATTTAACATTTACTAATACATTGTTTACATCCAAATTCTTGCATGTTATCATTAGTCAATGCACAGCGAGTTAACTTGACTTAAAAATAACAACTTAATTTCCATTAACTAACATTAATAAAGATACATAAAAACTGTAATAAATGTATTGTTCATTATTTATGCGTGTTAGTTAGTACATTAACTAATACAACCTTATTGTACAGTGTTATCACATCATCGAGATGTTGTGGCGTGAGAGAGGAAAAGTTTTGGGATTAAAGAACATGAGGGCATATGAACAGTAAAATATAAATATATAAATATATCATTTAGAACACTGCAAAGTCCATAAAAATAGTCATTTTTACTTCATGATGGCTTTAAATAAAACCTCAATCTGATAACAAAAGAAAATCAAAACTTATGCTTAATGTAAAATCCAATGGATATTTATATATTGGTTTGGTTATGGGGCCTATGGTGGCGCAGTGGGTAGCACGATCGCCTCACAGCAAGAAGGTCGCTGGCTCAAGCCTTGGCTGGGTCAGTTGGCATTTCTGTGTGGAGTTTGCATGTTCTCCCCGTTGTGGCGTGGGTTTCCTCCGGGTGCTCTGGTTTCTCCCACAAATCCAAAGACATGTGCTATAGGTGAATTGGGTAAGCTAAATTGTCTGTAGTGTATGTATGTGTGTGTATGGATGTTTCCCAGTGATGGGTTGCAGCTGGAAGGGCATCAGCTGCGTAAACATATGCTGGATAAGTTGGCGGTTCATTCCACTGTGGCGACCCCAGATTAATAAAGGGACTAAGCCGAAAAGAAAATGAATGAACGAATGCTTGGTTTTGTAATAATTATTTTTCATTAATAATTCAATTATGTATAATATTCAAATATTTCAACCTGACTCTCAGTATGGTTCTAGTGTGTGAGCTGACAACGAGCAGACAACGCCCCCCAGCAACAGACCGCGCCCCCAGTTACAGACCACGCCCCTTCAGCAGCTGTCATCCTGTCAAAACAAAGACGGCGCTTTCGCCTCTTGAGTAATCAACTTCAGATTGAGTGTTGTGTTCTAGCAAAACTCTCACACTAAACACAACGAGACTTCACTGCGACTTTACAAAATACAAACAAAAAAACAACAATCACTGCCGAAAGAAGAAATAATTTGTAAACACAACAAGAGCGCCAAGTGTTCACGTCATTTTGTCCACTATGGGTAAACACAGCGGTATTATCTGTGCAGATCACGGAAATGAGGACTTCATAGATACATTTTGGTTTGAGCATTTAATTCAGGTGGCTGGCGTAAGAAAACACGCATTCGCAGTTTAAAAGAATGGAGGACAAAGCAACGGCTTTTTGTGCTGTGCTTGCAGATTCAAGAGTGGGTAAAGTAAGGTAACAGCTACTTTCAGCGGTCAGATAAACAAATAAAAGCGAACCTTTACTCTGCACCGTAAACGTTAACAATGTTTTGTCCGTTAAAACTCACCTTGCACGAGGAATAAACGCCGAGTTTCTCCAGTTTCTTCGGACGCGGGGAGGAGCGGAGCTGCGCCTTCTTGACGGCGATACGTGCAGAACCAACAGCGGCGCCCGAACACTCGGTTCCACCGACTCCTGGCGCAGCCGGAGCCGAGCCCGCCGCGCCCACCGCCGGGGAGCCCTGAGGAATCCCCGTGCTTTCCGACATCGAGCCTGCTTGCGCGCTCCGACCCGAATCCTCGAAGTCCGCCCGCTGTATTCGCTCTCTCTACCCCTCAACAGCGGGATCAGACATGGCGTTCATCCCTGCTTTTTTATTTGACATTGTAAATCCGCCTCGTCTCCACTAGGGGAGGCACGGAATGAATATCCCGTTATTATTCGGAGGATACAAATATGCCATGATTCTGAGAGAACCTTCAAGGTCAAATACATTAAAAGGGTTAGACAGCATTTGTAGGCGCATTATTTCTTCGAAAAATTCTCCCATCCTGACTAAGCTTCTGATTTAACTAGTCCAAAAGTTGGTGCTACTAGTTTAATAGTCTCAAAAACTTCTCAAAATCCAGCCTGACCAGGCCAGCATGCCATTTTTGACTGGGCTAAGTTAGTTTGTCTGCAGAGATCCAAACCAAAGTGTTTTTGAGGCATGAATAACATTATTGTTGTTATAAAATAACAGCCTAATGCTAAAGTAATATATGTGGTGTATATATAATTGAGACCTGCAAACCTCTCTGAAAGATGTTTAATATATATATATATATATATATATATATATATATATATATATATATATATATATAAACCTAATGATCATTTGATGATACATTTTAACCATAGGTTTTCTAAAGAAATTCAC
>CAIGQW010054307.1:9352776-9363339 GCA_903798125.1 Danio choprae
TATATATATATATATATATATATATATATATAAACCTAACTTTTTAACAGATGCATGCTTATTGTTAACCACAATTTTTTTTCAGTTATTGAAATTGAGATTAAAAAAATATAACATTAGCCTACATGATAATTTGATGTTTTGTCATGGCAAATAACTGGTGGGATAAGTTGTACAAAAATAAGTAATGTACAAAAATGTATAATAAAAACTAATACTGAAGAAAAAAATAAAGGTATAGTAAATATAAAATCCCTAAAATAAAATAATAAAATAAAGACCTGACTTCTCTGAATTTATTATTTTTAGAGAAAACATAATTTATGTTTTATTCTGTAAACAACTGATGACATTTCATTTGAATTTAAATAAAAACGTTGTCATCTACAGAATTTTATGTTGATAATATTATTATTTGCATAAAATAGCAAAAAGGTGCTGTGTCTTCAGATGTTTATATTCATTTTTAGACAACCCAGTACCAATGTTTTTACTTCAGAAAAGTAAAAAATATATAAAGATTTGGTTTCAAAGCACTACAAATAAGAAAAAAACTGTAAAAGCACAATATATTATTTAAAATTTGGAAGATATGTTAGCAGCCCTTTATAGAATCAAATTAATATAAACATTTTACTTATACCCATCCCTAATTAATCCAGTAAATCCAGAGAAGCTGGGAATTTTTAAGTGGTCTGTTAATTTTTTCATACGTGTGCGTGTGTGAAGCAAAACATAAATTCACAGGCATTCATAATCAGGCAGGTTTCACCTAGTAAAAAAAATAAAACACCTTGCAGAATGAAGCTTATCCGCAATCACTCATCATAGCATAAAATCAGCAATCAGTCCTTTATAAGCAAACAAATAAGTGTTGTGACTCAAGGTACAATTTACTTATTATGTGTCATTATCACAAACAAATGCTATTACACAAGAATCCGCACTGCGATGGGAATCCCATAAGACTAGAAGTTAATTTGGCCCTGTGAACACACAATATTATCAATACCATTTATAAGAAATTTATTTGATACATTAACAGTAATAGTTAGATAACTGCATTTTGTCTCAAAGGGGAAATGCTTTAAAAAAAAAAAGACAAAAATTGAACATAGCAGCGAATTGATGTGGTACCAGTATCCTGAAGGGTAGGGGAAATCAAGAGAATGTTAAAAGTGGATGTGTTGTCCGATACTGGGAGGAAACAAAAGCAGAGGAAGAACCATCATAATTTGTGGACACTGTTAGTGACAAAAACATGGATGATGTTTTTGCTTTCTCGTGAAAATTACAAAACAGACCACTAAAGAAAAGCTTTTTTTTTTTGTGTTAATAACACTACATACATTTTTATAAGACCACCATTGATTATAATTTAACCATTTTGTGAAAAAGAAACATCTCCAACCCCCTATATCAAAGCGATTCCTGGTTACTGTACAATTGTTGTTTTTTTTTGTTGTCATTTTGTTTTTTTTAAATGATTATCTAACTCCCTATCAAGCATTAGTCTTGCAACAGTAAATGGAAAAGACGAATACATTGCAACACCCTATTTACAGTAAATTATTTATATATATTTATATCACTCTGGCTGTACTTGCAAGAGATAATATCAAGACCAAAAACAAAAAATTAGTGCAAGGCATGGAATAAGAAACACCTGGGTGAGTTAAAACCAGAAGAGAGTGAGTGTAACTGGTGCATGTTTGTGGGGGGGAACTTTTATTCTTTTTACTCAAAGAATATCTAGTCCATGTGTAGGGCTTTTCTGCCGAGTGAAAGAGCAACTGCATATTCACTTAGTTGCCAATAATGCTGAAAAAAAACCCGAAGGCTTGCTAACTGGTGAGAGAATAACAAGGAGGCAGGATCTTGGATGTGTGTATGTGTGTGGTTAAGAAGGAGGTGGGCTTTTTGTTGGCGGCGCAGCCTCAGGAAGTGGGCAGTCAGCCACTAAACAGAGCCACTGGGACATCCAGAATGAGAGCAAGAGGGAAAGAGCAGGGAAACGAGATAGGGTGGAGCAAAAAAGGGGCGGGTTAATTTGTCACGTCCTCCCTCTCACCGTGTGTGTGTGCCGCTGGAGAAAGTTAAAACTTTGATTTACCTTTTTCAGGCTCTGTAGTGATACATGCATCCATTATTCGGAAAAGTAGATCTTTATAAAACAGTCATAAAAAAAAAAAAGATGGAAAGAGATTTGGGAAAAAAAAGTTCTGAGTTATGATAGGGCAGGTGAACCCTTGCAGAGGCCCCACCCCTTTTCGTCCAGCCAAATTTTGTTTGTTTGTTTGTGATGGCATATATTACAGTTTGGAGACAAGGCATGACCTTAAGCATGAATACAGTAAGAGGCCTGGGTCTTTACAGAAAAACAACCAAACAAAAACACCGCAGATACATGGGCGGGGCTGAGCTTTGTTACAGCGTAAGAGAGAGTGGTGGAAAATGGGGGAAGCGGAGGCATTTCATTAGTTAGTCAAAACCATAGTCGGAGGGCGGGACCTTGCGTTAGTTGTTGCGGTAACAGAGTTTGGTGAGGGGGCGGGGATTTTTGTTTTGCGTTAGTTGCTGCAGCAGGGGGCTTTAGTGGGTTGGGCTGTCTCTGTAAGGTCCACACCCCTACTCCGCCCACTGTTGGCTCCGACTGCTTGGGGCTCACTCTTAGGCAACTTTTTTGCTGTTGAAGGACAAAAAAAAAAAAAGCAAAAAATTAACACTAAAACAAACAAAAATAAAATAAAGATTTTATGAACACTTCAAAATTCCTAATATAATCAATAATGTGTAGTATTTCAGAAATGCGGGATAAGGCAATAATATAATCAAAAGACAAATATGCATAATCATATTTTAGAATGATATTTAATATCATATTAACTAGAACAGTTTCTTATATAGAATGTAATTATTATTATTTATTTATTTATTTTTTTACAATTTTTCTCATTTCATCAAAAATATGATCACACAAACCTTCCTTCTAAAGCTGATTTGGTGTTCAAGAAACATTTTTCATCATCATCATCATCATCATCATCATCATCATCATCATAATATTAAGAAATATGTTGCGTACACATGCATTTATGCAACACAACAAATGATGGAACATAAGTTTTGCATACATAAATTTTTTTTATTCTTGAAGTCCATGTGAAATCGAAATTTACAATGTTTATTTTGCTTGGACTGAAGTTTGACAGCTTCAGCCACAATATTATTAACTAAGCCCCTTCTAGTTTATTTTGAGGGAATTATGTGTAAAAAGAAAGCCCCGTGCCCAACTCAATATTCCGTTTCAGTTGGAAGTACATCAACATACTAAAATAAAAGTCACAGCAACTTACAGTTCATGCGGACTTTAATAAAAATAATGATTAAAACATCCAGACACCAAAGCATCACAAAAAGTCTGAGCTTTGGATTTACAAGATCTTATAAAGAATTTATGTTTAAACTTGGTGTTAGATCCATCACAAGGAGTGAGACAGTAATGCTTAAATCCTTTCTTGTCAGGAATGTTCTAAACAAAACACCCTGTCTAAAAATTAGTTCAGAGTCAGACCACCAAAAGTAGATGGTCTATTGTAGCTTTTTGACCACATTAGTGTCTGCTACACTTAAAAAGCAATCCAGTTAATGCAGTTTTAAATAAATCTGTACGTAGTTAAAAGTGGGTAATCGCAAAACATTTCAGACCCTGTTTACACCTAGATTTAACCACTTGTTATCAGAGAAACTGAAAACACATCTTAAAGGGTTAGTTCACTCAAAAATTAAAATTACCTCATCATTTACTCTCTCCCAAGTGGTTATAAATCTTTAAGAGTTTATTTCTTCTGTTGAACACAAAAGAAGATATTTTGAAGAATGCTACCCCTCTAGCAAGTCAATGGGTCAATATTTTCTTTGGTGTTCAACAGAAAATAGAAAGAAAAAAAAACTTAAATAGGTTTAGAACAAGCAAAGGGTGAGTAAATGATGATAGAATTTTCATCTCTTTAAATAAAATGTAGACAGTAAAAATGAATAGTGATACTACTAATGATGATGATTTAGTCTGTATGGTATAAAACCTTACCAATGGCCATGAAGATCTCGTTCACATTCATGGAGGTTTTTGCTGATGTCTCCATGAACAGCAAACTGTTGTCATCTGCGTAAGACTGAGCATCCTGTAGAAAAAAAAAATCAGCTCAGGTGAAGGATGCAGTTATGAACACACACAGATGATTGTGAAGTTATGAATACCTGGAAGTCCACAGCTCTCTTGTTGGCAAGGTCAGCCTTGTTCCCAGACAGAGCAATGACAATGTTTGGGCTAGCCTGCCTCTGAAGCTCTTTAACCCAGTTCTTTGCTCTTGCAAATGACTCCTTCAAGGTGGTAAAAGCAGATGGCACAATTACAGAAGCCAAACTACAAAAAAAGTTGGTCATAAAACTGAACTACTTTTAATAGAGATACTGGGCCTCATTTATCACACAAGCAGAAGAATTTTTTGTGTTAATACTTCATAAAGCTATTCTTATATAAATGTATTCATGAAAGTTTATTTTCCAAAAGAAATGTACACCTATAAATATTCATAAAACATCCGTGTTCACAAATTACACAAAACTTGGCACACTGGGCTAATAAAAATTATACAAGTTCATTTGGCCTTTTTTATATAGCCAAGTGCAGATAACTGTTTAAAGTTTGGGAAAAACAGTGTTTGTGTCACTTTTTACCTGGCTGTCCAATCAATGCTTTACTATTAAACACGTTTAACTATTAAATCTGATATTTAGAAAGCATTTGCTGTTTTACACACAATTTACTCATAACGTAGTCTTATATTTAGGAACGTTTTATGAACAAGGCCCACTGAACAAATCAACTCACCTCATTTGTGATGTCATAAACTACAATGGCAGCCTGGGCACCTCTGTAGTACATTGGGGCCAGACTGTGATAGCGCTCCTGTCCAGCTGTGTCCCAAATCTCAAACTTTACCGTTGTGTCATCCAAGCACAGTGTCTGTGTAAGAAAGGCCGCTGGAACCAATATTCAAAGTCGGTGAGAACATGTGCAAGCAGGTGTAAACAAATTTAGTAGCAAAACTCCCTACCTCCTATTGTGCTTTCCTGAAACTCGTGAAACTGCCCCTTGACGAAGCGCAGAACGAGGCTGGACTTCCCCACCGCTGACTCTCCTAGCAAGACCAGTTTAAACTGGCAGATCTTATTGCCCGCGTTGGACCCGTTGGGGCGTGTTGCTCCTCCCCTATTGGCCATGACAGTTGTCAATCACCCCGTCTTCTTGAGTGGTCACACACACACCGAGAGCGGTCCCAGTACTGGCTGCACAGTATGACATGTAACCAAAAAAGAGAAATGAAAAAGAGCACTTTCGCGTTGACTACAGACAAAGATCTATTCTTTCTTCTCTTTTTTTCCTCTATACAGAGCTCACTTACAGGGAATCGCTAATCTTGGTTTTAGCAATAGCGACTAGTAACTCAAAAGCTATTTTTGGTTTACAGACTTTAAAACCTCTTGATTCAATACTGAATTGATTTACTTATTTCTGTCATGCTTTTTACTTTACGGCTGAACATATGACAATGTGACAAGTCACAGTGAACTCAAACCCATTTGAAGTGTTAGAAAATACAAAATGTAGCCAATTATACCGCTTTGAAATATGATACAACCAATAACATTTAATATAATATTTATTGTTCCAACACCTCTTCACCTTTGACGTTACTTGGTAAGGATACATAACCATCACCATTTCCTCAAAAATATTTGATAAGATCATGTGACACTAAAGACTGGTGTAATAGCTGCTCATTAAATTGCATAATACAGCTTTAATACAACACAGGATTAGATTACTTTTTATTAGATTTTCATATGTAAAACTATTTAATTGTAATAAAACAATATTCTTGTTTGTACAGCAGTTGTGCAGCCTTAATGAGCATATGAGACTTCAAACAATTTTCACAATCTTCATTTTATATAAGTGTGTGTGTGTGTGTAAAACAATTTCTGTTAGGATCTGGTTTAGGTATATAGAACTTCTTGTTTGGTCAGAATAAAACCATACAAGGAAAGCTGCACAATCGTGTGAGTTTCAAATATAGATTAGAATGTGAAAATTACCTAATATCCTAAGAAAAAAGGTCTATTATACATTTTTTAAAGAACAACCCCAATGAAATTCATTGTAGCAACAGTTTACACACCTTATCACATCTTATCAGGCATCTTATTAGACTTATATACGCAATAAAATAAACACTTTATTAAACATATTAAAAGACTATGCAAGGATGACACTGCACACACAAAACTGATTAATAGTAATTTAAAATCTATGCTTTGCGTCTATTCTTTAAAATCACTTAAATTACTTAACATCAAGTATGATATCATTCTTTTATATACATAAGTGCATTTCATAATAAATATGTAGTTTAATTTTTACTTAAACATATATCTTACATTGAATGACATGCTGCAAAAGAGGGAGAAAGAACATTGGAATTCCAATATTTTTAAAAACTGTATTATCAGATTAGTTTAGTTAACTAATTAACTAGGCATTTCATTCTAGTGTTCAGAATCTCCCTGCCATGCTTGCTTAGCTTGTCAATTTGATTCTGATGTACTTCGGCTTAAAACATGGCAGTGTTTTCAGCTGTATTTATGAATAGTTCCAGTTTGCCAACGTGAATGACATTATCAGGATGGGTATTTCATAATCCTCAACAGATATCTTTTAAACTTATGACAGAGGTTCTGTCCTGAAGGAGTGGTAATTCCTGACAATTACAATCTTGTGCTGCCAAAGCAAATGGGACAGTGTTTAATTTTTGGTTGTGCATAGCAACTCTTTCAATCAATAAGATGATAAAAAATTGCTATGTATACATCCTTAGTTTAATTCAATGCACAGGTGGTATAACACAGAATATGTGCACCACACCGAATGACAAAAACATTACCTTACAGACAAAACCTTTACTTCAATATACATTGCAGGCTACACAAACACAAATCTGAACCAGTAAAGATAACACAATTACTCAAAACATATACTTGTTTTTAAAGTACCTAACAATAAATGTATTTTTGACATGTCATTAAATAATATATGGTTTTGCAACTTTTATATTATATATTTAGATTGATGATATAACTATGAAAAGGTGAGATTATCAAATATTTCTAAACTCACTTTACTTAGTGATGTCACAGACTATGAAATATATCAAAAGACTTGCAAACGTCCTTAATATTTCAATGTCTTATACATGATCATAAGTGAATGCATATTTCTATAGACAAAAACATGGAAAAGCACTGTTTCATTGAACATAACTTACATAGCTGAAAAACTTTCTGAAATAAATGTCTGTAGCCATGGTAACCCATTCTCGCATAGAATGTCCTGAGTAAGCAGTCACAACAAGCAGGCCCATTTAGCTCAATGCAACAACTCAGCAGCTGGAGAAACATGTCACTTCCCAGTTAAGCACATGCATATTTGGGATACAATACCACAGATAAATCCACCAACTGTCAATAATAAAGGTCTCAAAACACGTCTATTCTCTAAACTCCACCATTATTGCTGTTGTGAAACACGATAACATAAAAACAGACCCCTGATGCTCATGGGGCATTGCAGCATCACAAGCTGATCTCTCCATAAGACACACCGAGATCTGCTTTCACACTTGCATCAGATCAACAACAGGATTTCTATCTGCATAACAGGACATAAACCAACTCCTTGAGAGGCAGGCCTGTTGTTTCTGGTTTAAGAGATACAAACAATGGTAAAAAAACTGTATGTGTTTATACACTGTAAAAAAAAAAATTACATGGTTGCCTTAAAATTTTAAGTTGAATCAAATTAACTTTGAGTCATTTTAACTTAAAATACATTAAACTGACTTAAAAAAAACATATGTTGCCATGACTTAATGATAATACAGTTTTCATAGCAGCAGATTTCACAACTACATTTGTTGTTTCACACTTTCCCAGTACAATATCCTTGTTTCCACACAAACCTCAAAAGCGAAACAAAAAAAGCCAACTGCAAAAGTCATATCTTCTCTCTGAGATTTTAATCAACTTCTGGAAGGATTGTGGTGTCATTTTAATGACAGACCTAACAAAAACAAACCTGTGATTTCTGTGTTGAAGGTTGACACACAGTCATTCTGACCATGAATCATCTACTCAAAATAAACCCGTTTTTTCATCGCTTCCTCAACCAAAAAAAAGAGCAAGTCGGCATTAGTTAGACTTTAATTCGCCCAACTTAAACAATCTCTCTGTTTTTCAATACAGCCCTGAACTTCAAGCCAAGGAACAAGCTGTCTTGTTCCTCGCAAAGACAGCCCACACCAGGTCAGATGCCAAGTCTGTTGAACTGCAGTAATCGGCCATAAATCTAGGAGAATAAGTTAATAACGACAATATAATACACCGATAAGCAACTTTCACTCCAGCATTCCCACCCTGTTTGGAACTGCATTCCGACATAAGCCTCAGCTAAACAAACAACGCAGGATGAAGAAATATTCAAGCTTTTGAGAAAAATCATTACGTATAAAGCTTATACTTGGTTGAAGAGATCCGATTTGATGACTTATGAAGTCAAAATCAAGACTAGGGGCCTGTAACATTTTTGTCGAGATCTAGCAAGCTAAAGTGGCTAGCTAGCTTGAGGGATACGCCAAAGCAGAAAACGGCGCATTCAGCGGAGGTATTCGGTGTCTTTTTACCTGAATGACAGCCGACAGGTTGCTTGAACTGATTTCCGACGACGGGGTAATTAATTTTTTGAGAGGTTTTCCTTATTATTGGGGTCGGTTAGTGGGAATTTTACCAACCCCGATCAAGTCTCCTCCTTTCTTTTCTCTCGCAACTTCCCCTTTAGAACCAAAACACAAACAAGCGTTTCCGCCCCTCATGCCACGTCAGATGACACTTCCGCCCTGAAATGACGTGCTTCCTCCGGGATGTCGAATCAGTCTGGTCTAAAACCTATTTTTTACTGTCTATGTTTAAAAACAAGCAACATCACGGTCTAAATTTTTATATAATTTGCTTACTCTCTAAAAAAAGTACAAATATAGTACAATGTTCATATATGAAGGGACTCGAATTGGTCTTTACAGTTATTCAAATGCGGAACGTTATTTGAAATTATGGATTGTTTAGTCTTTTAGGGATTAAAGAAATTAAATGTACCAAAAGTAATTTAAAGTAAATTAACATATGTAGACTGAAAGTAATTTAAATGTAATGCAATTTAATAAATGCATTATCAGATTTTTTTTTTTGTTAAACTTAAAGTTTATCGGTTTGTTTGATTTTTTAAAACTCTGAAACGAAAATAAAACTGAAACAAACTTCAAATACAAGTACATTACAAAACATTACATATCTGTAATCAAACATAACAAACAACACATAACAAATGTACATAGCCTACATTAAAAGACTATGAACTGTGAACTGTAATGTTTTTGTACATTACAGTTCACAGCTTTTCATTTTGCATTCTGATTCTTAACCAAGGTCACTAATTAATTATTTGTTCATTGAATAATTGTTCTGCTGGAATACAAGTGCATAATATAACAGACATTTTCAATATGGAAAAGGTTTGACATTTCAAACATCAAATGCTGTCATTCCACTTGATTACTACAATAGCATAGAAAGGGCGTCCATATTTAATAAAAAATCTTGAAATTTCCCTTTAACCAAAGCAAGGCCGGTCATTTCTTTAATCCATTGATCCTTTCAAGTCTCTTTCCATTGTAAAGTAATAACAAACATAGCCTGGAGCAAACTAAAATGGTTTGTGCTTACTTGTATTAACAACCAAATTGATGTAATATAAACATACATACTTTGGGAACTAGAGGCACATTTACAGTTATAATTTAACAATCATTTCAAATGCTTTGAATCTCATTACTCCAAAACGCAATCACAAAAGGAACCCACTTCTTCTTTGCATTTCAAACATCTGTCAGGATCATTTGGATTGAATTTATGCAGTTTAACCATGATAATGTAGATTTTGTTGGAGCCATTTGTACTGTAGTAATTCTATATGCACTCTTTTTAACAATGGTTTCCAGAATTCAGACAGTCATTGTCCGCAGATGATTCACAACTAAATATTTTAAAAAGAATGTTTATTTGTGTTTATATTTATTTGTTCAATTATATTTGAGCCCCTGAAAATATTTTTTTTAAAGAAAAATTGTTGTGATACCTAAACATTTCATAATAAATGTTCTAGTTCAGTCCTTTGATTTAAAGGCAATGTATCTGTCTGTCGTGTCTGTCTATCTGTGTCTATCTATCTGTATGTATGTCTGTCTACCTCTCTGTCTGTTTGTCTATCTGCCTGCCTCTGTATGTATATCTGTCTGTCCGTCCGTCCGTCCATCTATTTATCAATCTATCTGTATGCCTGTGCCTGTCTGTCTGTCTGTCTGTCTGTCTGTCTGTCTGTCTGTCTGTCTA
>CAIGQW010054307.1:9373007-9392733 GCA_903798125.1 Danio choprae
TATATAATATAATAAGTATAAATACACACACTTTATAAAAAGCAAGCTGGGTGTTTTTTTTTTCAAATGTTCTTAGCTGGCAGACAGCACAAGCCTGACTAAACACAAGAAATCTACAAATGTGAACATTTATTCTGATGTCACCTTTAAACTAAAGTATTACCAATAACATCTCTATTATTTGAGCTGTATAGCTGTTTAAACAACCATTCGAAGGTCACATTTCATTCAATAAAATTGACTTTTTTTAATGCCACTACATGAACTGCATTGCCAAGACTTACAAGAAACCTTTTGACCTTGGACTGGTGTGATAGATTAACCTTGAAGAAGTAAAAAAATGAAAAGAGGCCAACAAACAGTGCTCCCTGAAGTCCATTAAGCTATTTGAGAACGACTACACTAGTCACAAATCATTTTTCATATGTCCAGAAGTGAGTTCATGCGGTGCTAGTAAATCTTCTGGCCTCAGCAATTCAAGATTCAGCCGTTTTGTTGATGTGCTTGTTATGCAACACTTCTGTCTACTGACACAAGCCTGTCTGTCCCTCCTCTATTTAACCTTTCTGTACAAGCTCCCAGAGACGTTTGTGATTCCCGATATCTCCACCAACCAGGAGAGAACGCCTCTTTGTACACAACTTCCCCATTTTAATGTGGTTTTAAAAGGCTTTTCATATCATTCACACAGCAAGTGGCTCCCTTTTGCCCCCAGAAACTTGAAAAGGAAAAGGATGACAGAAGACAGCCTGCTTTCTGCACCGGGAGCAAAAAAAAAAAGCCACCCAAAAAACTCTTCATTGGAGATGGCGACAGCAGCGGTGATGATGCTAGAGCCAATTTAGCTCTCCCGCTGAAGCCCTTGAGCCCAAAGGGGGGGTGCTGAGGTGATTGACGAGCAAAGCACAGAGCACGCACCGTTTTAACAATTGCACAAGACGCTCACAAAGCAATTTCTGCACTGCCAAAGTCCATATGAGCCGAGTTTATCAAAATGTCTGTGTGTTGTAGAAAGTCTGTGTGGAGATGGAGTAGCTAACACTGAGCATAACAACATATGTCCACCATTATCAAAGAAAACAAGTTACTGTACAGTATATGAAAGATTACTTTACAAATCCCTTTAAAATCAGAACCCAAAGGTCATAAACACAATGGACATTAGGAGGGTGCGTACCCACCTCCCAATAATTAGTAATGGTCAATAATTGAACCATTATCCATTTGTCTTGCCCTTTTCCATTATACTGGCTGATTGATTTAAGTTACATTTACAGGGTGTTCTACCACACCTCATCAATTGCTGCAAAAGGAAAATTACAATTTGGAAACAATTTTATGATTAAAAAAAAATAATTTTTTTTAGACAAAATGAAACTGATGTCATTGCATGATGAGGTCATTGTTGCTGCTACGCAGAAATGGCTTGCTGTTTGGTTGTTTCCTCTTTTTGTGGAAAATAATTTAAAAAGAAAATGTATGCTGTTAGGGCGGCGCGGTGGCTCAGTGGTTAGCACTGTCGCCTCACAGCAGAAGGTCGCTGGTTCAACCCCTGGCTGGGCCAGTTGGCGTTTCTGTGTGGAGTTTGCATGTTCTACCCGTGTTGGCGTGGGTTTCCTCCCCAGTCCAAAGACATGCGCTATAGGTGAATTAAATAAGCTAAATTGGCCGTAGTGTATGTGTGTGAATGTGAGTGTGTATGGATGTTTCCCAGTGTTTTAGTTGCCGAAATCTACAGCAACTAAATTGTCAACACTGAATAGCCAATCACATTAAAGTAGCTGGGGTCTATTAGTCAATGAAACCAAGCATGAATTAAAGCTAAAAGAAGGTAGTAAAAGAAAGAAGTAAGATGGAAATAGCTAAACATTAAGTTTATTTATTTCATCACAACACATGATGTTTTACATGGAGCTGTTCACATCTTCAGACTGGGAATTAAGTATTTCTATGGCAACACTATCAGCACCTAAACATTCCTGCATATACACATCTATTTGATATGTGCATTTACACTTTGAAGGTGTTTGCTCATCTGCAAAATGCTCTGTCAGATGTTAAATAGATGTCTAGAATGTCTTTAAGATGCTTATAATGTAAAACGTTCATAAAAAAAAGAAGACATTTATAAGGTGTTTGTACGCAGAAGATGTTTTCAAAAAAACAACTGATTTTTAAAAAGTGTTTAATGGGAATTTTAATGGCTAATTTAGTTTAGTCATATGAAAATGTACAATTTTTAAAAGGAGGCGTGGTACCAAACCCCACCTCTAAACCCAACCGTCATTGGGGGATAAGCAAATTGTACTAAATTATGAGATTGTACAAATTCATACGAATTAGGCACTAAATCAAAAAGTTATGAATTGCCATGAAATGCGTTGGTATTGCAGACATACTGTGTTTGCTGTATGTATATCAGTGATCACCAGGAACAAGTTGTGTAGCTCTCAGAATATTCCTACTTTACAAGTTTTTGTAATTCCTGATTATTATGATATAACTTGACATAAAAATATTATGTCATAATTTATTAAATACTGTCAGTAGTGATATGTAGAGATGAAAGTGAATAAGGGCTCAGCTAGAGCGTCACTGCTGTTGCAGTGGTGCTATGGGTGAGTGTAGCTCAGCGGAGTGTCTCTGCTGCTGCAGAGGTGCAGTGGTGGTCGGTATTTGGAGAGTTATGTGTGCTCTTGCAGGGACGTTGGTTAGTGTCAGTAGTGATATGTAGATATGGGGGTGTGTACAAGTTCAGCTAAAGCAGCACTGTTGCGGCAGTAGTGCAATGGGCGAGTGTAGCTCAATGGAGCATCTAGGGTGTCGTTACTGGTGAAATGGTGCTACAAGGGATTGTGGTTCAGTGGAGCTGCTGCAGAGGTGTTAGTCAGTATAGAGGGAATATTCGCTCCTGCAGAAACATTTACTGCTGTATTAGTGCAGGGGAGTGTGACGATAGTGGTATTTGTAAAATGTAAGTGTATATGAGCTTGTTTAACTCAGGGCGACGCCTAAATGGGTCCGAGCTGTGGTGAACAAGGGTGGTATGGGAGTATGGGATAGTTCGAGTTTGGAGGGAAAAAGTTAAAAGGAAGAAAAACGGGAAGGGTAGTGAAGGAGCTCCTATGTTAGTAGGAGGGGGAATAGGAGGAAATGGCAGAGTCGTGGTTATGCCTAGAAACTCATGTAGGTGGAAGTCGGCTGGAGAGGATCAGCTGGGCTTCCCTGAGGTGATATTGCTCTCCTGTAGTGTAAGAATGCTAAGAGGGTTTGGAAATGGGTGTGTGGGGGAGAATGTATATAGAATGTCCTTTGCATAATTGATCTGTTTTGCTTAATAAAGAAAGATAGAGTTTATTTATCCTGCAAAGTTAGATCAGATATGGTGGGCTGGATTGTGGGGTGGAAATTTGATGTTAGTTCAGAACATCTCAAAAACAAAAATGGCTAGTGTGAACATGGCATCAAGGGTTCAGGCTGTGTGAGTTGAAATGTATCCTTTGCGTAGAGTGTGAATGCATTTAGAATGGATGTGGAGTGTAATAGGTTGTCTGGGGGGATGGGGGGTGGAGGGTGAAATGGTGTCAGAAAGGGACCCGTGTAACAATTGAATCCCGCTGTGGTAGCTTGTGATTGAGCTGGCTTGAATGTTTCTTGAAGCGTGTAGGTGTGCAATGAATGAGGTGATGGAGGAGGGAAAATTTGTGAAAAGTGTTTAATAAAGGGAGTGAAAGTGTTTGAATGGACTTCATGCAGGATGTATAACTGAAGGGTTCTAGGGGCAACTGATTGTAAAGTTAGGGATATGGGAGTTACGCAGAAGTGATGTAGGGGTAGGTTTAATATTTCTAAGTATAATTTCTGAATAATGAGGGACAGGTGTGGATGAGGGTCAGCTTCTGGAGCCAGCTGCCATAATCTCTGAAATGAGAAACAAGAAAGAATCAGAAATGTGATTTTTTACAACATGGCACATGTACAGCAGTCATAATCAACAGTTTATTTGATATCCATGCGAGGGGTCTTAGTAAGGGCATGATCAACAGTGAATGGAAACGCCCTTTGTTAATGCATGGTACAATAGCTTAGTTGTTGCAATGTGCAAGGATGATAGAGTTGGGCTTTCCATCCCCCCCCCCCCCCCCCCACAGGATGTCAGATGGATGGAGAGCTGAGGATATGGGGCGTGGCTTGGTGGTGGACGTGGAAGTACTCTTTAAGATGGAGTAGGTGAAGTGATATAGGAGTGGAGTTTAAACCCCTTAGTGATATTGAAATTTGCTTAAAATGCAAATGTATCTACCACCGAGGCAATGGATGAAACATTACTCCATTTGTCAGAAACATCCTCCTCCTAGTCATGGCAGTCAAGCGGGAAGTTTGTTTCTTTGCCATGTTCACATCCAACCGACTTACCATTGTAAACTTGCTTATGACACTTTTATGGCTTGTGATGCTCTTTGTGTATGGACATGAGTCACTATGGCATTACGATTAGACTTCTATGCTTGGTATTTTTGCTAGTTGTGAATTCATCTTTCAGAAGTTTATTAATTTTTTTAATAAATATATATTTATTTTTTTAAATATATATTTTATTAACTGCCATCGTCAAACCCTGAATTTTAAAACGATGACACCATTTAATTTAATCCATGTGAAAATAACTTCAAGCTTGCCATTTTAATGTGATTAAAATCACAAGCATATCTGGCCAAAGTCATTCACAAAGTCGTTGCTACTGGGTCATTCATAAACAGTAAAGGGAGAGAATGGGCCTGTTTCACGTCCTGTGAGCTCTTTGAATGGTGGCACTTCTCCGTTCAGCTATTGGTTTGATGAACTGTCAATCAAAAGGTCGGCGGCCATTTTGATGAGGAATGTCTTGTTTACATCTAAAACACGCTATGAAGTGAGTTTCTTTGGTTGTTATTGTCTTTTTTGGTTGTTGACAGTTTGACAGATGCTGCTATGTCATTCTAGTCACGCGAGTCTCGACTTTCAAAAGATATATAAAATATTTAGTCTTTGTTGGTGAGTCTTGCGAGGTTTTCCCCTTAAATCATGCCATGTACGGTAGGGGAGAGAACGGTAGGGGAGAGAGTTCGGCTTCATTGCGATGGTTTGGAGCGTAGGTAGCAGCGTCTAAGAGATTAGGTGGAGTTCGTGGACTGTGATCTTGCTGGAGATTTGGTGAAGGAGATTTTATTCACAGCGTCATGGTTAAATGGTAGAATAGCTGGTTTGGCCGGCCAGTGTCTTGCGGGAACTCAGGCTCGATTTGCTGGCAGGGCTGGGTTGCGCCGAGCTGCAGCTGAAGATTCTGGGAGAGCGGGGCTCTGGCTGGAGTTGTTGTTGGTTTGATTGTTTGATTGTTCTTTCCATATAAATAGTGCAATGCTGTAGAGCTGGAGCTAGCACGGGAAGCATTCTTCAAGACGAAGATCTTTCTTGGTGGATGAGAAATCTGGAGGAAGTGGAGCGAGTAAGTCTTCAGCCTCTTGCTGGAGCCTCAGACTCGGCGAGGAGGCCTGGCGGGGCTGGATTGAGCTGGCCCGTGGCTTGGTTCTCTGGGAGAGCGGGGCTCTCAAAGCAGTTGTTGTTGTTGCTACTGTTGTTGCTGCTGCTGCTGCTGCTGCTGCTGTTGTTGTTGTTGTTGTTGTTGTTGTTATTGTTGTTGTTGTTGCTACAGTTGTCCAATGGTGGATTAAGATAGCTTCTTCAGCGGAGCATGGCTGCGAACTTAGGGTATTTATAGTGGCTTAGGAATCGTCTGATTGGTGAATCATAAATTGGATAATGCTGGACCAGCCCTAAGCAATCATAAGCACGTGATCCTCTTGAAATTAGTTTATAAATTAACTTCACTTAAATAAGCATCAGATACACTGCATTTTAAGTTAACATAACCTAGTTAATTTGCATGTAGCATGGGATTTAAAGAGCTCCTATGATGCAAAATCAACATTTGGAATCTGTTTAGATAGAACTATGTGTAGGTATAGTGTGTCCACAGTCATATTGGAGTGATTAAACACAACAAGTTTCTTTTTTTCATTTCCTAAGATAAAAATAGGATTCAAATTCATGTGTTTACCAAAGTGCTGTACAAGCATACTCCTTTTAAATACACATAAAAACAAATACAAGACAAACACAATCATAAAAACTGCTCTAATACTGTGTTAAATGCCAAACAGCAGAGATGATTTTGAGAAAACAGAAAGTGTTTTGGCTTGCCTAACACAGAAAGGCAAGTTATTCCAAAGTTCGGTTCGCCTGGTATTTATTCTTGTGGGAGGAACAGCCAAAAGTAAATGCTCAGCACTATGATGGAGTGTACAACTGTATTAAATCCGAAAGGAATTGGCTCTAGTCCATTTAGTGACTTAAACACTAAGTCTAAAATCTTAAAATCTATTCTGAAATGAACAGGAAGCCAGTGAGTGTGCAAGAAATATATTTATTACATGGCTGTCTGGAATACTTGATTCTGATTGGTCAGTCGCTACATTTCAAGATATGTTATTCCCAAATAACAATCGTTAAAACTAATAACACAGGCTCATCTGGGTACTTTGGATCATTTTCATGGTATACCGTCAGTAAATACGTTCACATCCATATTCTTAACTGTCTCATCAGAGTTTTTGACTATTTGGTGCTAATATGCATAAATGAATAATGAATACATAGGTTAATGTATGCTCCATTCAGCTGTTTTGTGCCTGTCAGCTTTGACTTTATTTAAAGAATTAATAGACTATTACATCTCAGAACAATATTTTGTGTCAAATTTATATGTTTTGGGACAAGTGTAATAACTGTGACAAAGTACACCCAGGTGGTAATTGTTGCAGAATAAGCAGCCGATAAACCGCCTATTATCAGAACCGCCTGGATACATCCCTTACTTAATGAGTGACAGAAATTTTCAGTGATGCAAAATGAACAGATTTTTTCTGAAATACAGTGGTTTTCAGACCTGAAATATTAAAATGAATGAATACATTTGCTAGTTTTTGACTAAATATCTGATTTGAAATATAGTGTAGTGTCCACTGCAAATTTCTGTGTGTATGTTTATGTAAATGTATAAAATACAAGCTTGTGCCTGACTTTATTTACTACTGTACATGAATGTAATTCACTGCAATTCATCTCCCCTTACAAGATTGGATCAGGTCGTCCATCGATGGATTCAGTCGGTGTCATCGCTGAACAATGAGACCTCGCTCTTCATCTGACAGCTCTGAGGAAACACGCCGGTTTAAGCAGCCGCCGAGCCACGAGAGAATCACTTCAGCTGCTGAAGGCCATTGATCTTCTCCGGCTCCTCTCCCTCCTGACGCGAAAGCGAAGAGCTCTCCGGAGAAACATATTTTCACAGCCATTCATCACCACCTGCAACGTTAATGTGTTACACATGAACACGCACATGCAAAAACCTTGTTGATTTGCATGCCTATAAATGTGGTCCTTCTGAAATATAAATATGGGACAGCACACAGTTAAAAGCTGCTGTAAGCATTTCAGTAATACATGCATAAAATTGTCCTTCTACCTGACAGATATCATTTGAATGGGTGTGCTTAGAAAAATGAGAAATTGCTTCTGTGACAGCCTTAGGCTCAATAACTGAAAAAAAAACCATTTGCATACTTCTGCAATGTATTATTAGTAAGTTGTGTAAACGCAGGCAGAGTGTAGCCTATTACAAGTACCCAAGTGGAAACTTCCATTTGGAAGAGCTCATTCCTATGGGGCTGTTTACACCTGGTCACTTCAGCTATCTTTTTCTGACTGGATAGCTTTCAGATCGTGTAAACGACAGGTGTAAATGACTTCTGAAATGTATTTGAGATACATTTTACTCTTCCCAAAATGTAAAACAAAATACTACAAGCTATATGACATACAGTGGATATAACAGCACTAATGCAAAATGCAAAGACCATGCCACAGATGGCAGTTTGTGAGATTTGTTTCATTTTATTTTTACATTTCATCCTATTTTGTCATTAAATGATCAAATTAGAATGTTAAACTAATATCAAATGACAGTTATGCAAAGATGCATCATGCACCTGCAGTAGCATCTCTTTTAATGGAGAGGAAAAGTATAGCGCTTTGTTCATTTACAAAAGCACAGCGTTTAGTTTTTTAACTAGGTTATTCAAAAATGATGTTTTGAATGATTTCTTGTCTTGCATGTATCTGTTTGACAAAAATAGATGTTTCATTTAGCATATGACAGTAGGCTAATTGTAGAGCCCACCTTGTGTGATGATGATGTTTTACTGGAACACGGGTGAATCATTTGCCTGCCAAATAAGATATTTAACTAACGTTTCTGTACAAATAATAATTAAATAAGCATCAGATACACTGCATTTTAAGTTATCATAACCTAGATAAATTTGCACGTAGCGCTGAACTAAAAGGAATCCTATGATGCAGAATCAACTTTTTGTGTAGGTGTATATTATATTGGAGTGATATAAACACAAGTATCTTTTAAAAATGTTCCTGATGTTAAAATGGGAAAATCCTATGTGATTTTGTAAGGTTTTTGTATGACGTAGGAGTGCGGTTGTCCCTGCTCATTGTATTGATTGACAGGCTTGTATTAACATGTCCCCATAGTAACCCATATAAACATGTCCACAAGACAGGATTTGCAAAGAAACTGGGATTAAAAGATTTGTTCCAACTCTCTATGATCAGCTGCGCCTCAAGAATAAGTTTTACAAGTTTAAAACATTTTTAAAACAGTGCATGTTTGTAATAAGAAAAAGACAGTAAAATCGCTATGTAATTCATAACTGCTGGAATCATCACAGCCGCACAGTGTCAGTACAGCTACATACAAAGATGCTTTAATCACACAACACATCCCAGTTTGTGGATGTTAAATCAGGTTTAATTTGTACAGCAGCATAATATCCATATAGCAGTGTATATTAACTTGTATCCTATCACAATTGCTGCAAGTAGACATGCAAAGTTTTTGTTTTTGTAAACTGTGCCATGTTAAAGGTGTGTTTGTGTGTGTGTGTGTGTGTGTGTGTACTGCGAACTTTGCAACTGCATTTATGTGTGACTAATCATTGGAGAAAGGTTCCACAACAAATCCATCAAATAACCTTACTTTGTATTTTGACTCATAAACTGTATCTCAGCTTCACTGACATTGACGTGACGCAGGTGAAACAGACACGTGTGGGAATGGTGGGCGGGGAGAACCAGCTCATTTGCATTTAAAAGCACTGGCTACAAAAACAACTACAATTTCCTTTGACCCCAAAATTGTGATTTTCAGCAGGGTTTAATAAATAATCTGATGGGTATTTTGAGCTGAAACTTTACAGACACATTCTGGAGACACCAAAACTGGAACTCTTAAAACTGTTTACTTAGTTAAAGCATTTGAATATATCTCAAAAATGTCTAATGCAAATATTTTGTGAGCAATTGGGCGAAGCAAATGTTCTACAAAAGAGTACCAAAGCATTGTAATAACGACCATGTGTTCAAACAAAGCACACATCAGTTACAGGAGAGGAACAATAGAGTAAATGGCAGAAATATTTGTATTTCTGTCTTTCTACAGAATTGGAATTAGAATAATCAAATGACTATTTCAACATTATAAAAAATATTGACATGACCGAGCTTTGACACAGTTTTGTCCTCACGATCCACAATATTAAGAGTTCTGACCTTGTTCCAAATACATTAATGAGCCCACAAATGTGCCCTACTGAGACGGCTGCGTTCAGACTACCCTGGTTCTTCTCTGTAAGTGCATGTGCTCATTTGAATGGAAGAGCTGTATTGTACACATTAATGGATGGGCGAAGTGATGAATAGCCACTGTATTTGGGTCAGGGCTATCAGAAAACAGTGAATAGCGTTTTTTGTTCACGTCAGGACACAAATATGCGCGCACACACCGAAAATCAGTTGCTTGTGGAAAAGCACTATGAAGGTAATCAAAAGTTTGAGCTATTCTGTCTGCATAGCCAGTATCCTGCTCTCTTATCGAACTATAAATATCTTTCTGGCTCAGCTTTTTCCATGTATTTTCGCCTCCGTCTCCATCCCTGCACTGTCACCTCAGTCTCTCCCCATCTCTAATGCTCATCCAGTCCGGTGTGTTTGTCTGCGGTTCAGGTACAGACTGTGAGAAGGATAATGACTACTCAACATGTGAACTGTTGTGGCTGTAGGGGAAAAAGAAGCTGTGTTTTTACAGAGTAGTTAAATATGGATGAAACTGAAGTGAATGTTCCGACACGGAGAAGGAAACACCTCATCTGCTCTTTTACATCAACCTTTAGGACATTGTTATGGTGAACATGAAAGGTTGTTCGCATCCCTTTTGACTTTAATAAATAATGTGTTTTTTGAGGGAAATGAGGTCAAATGTAGGACAGGACTTCATTTAGGTTTTAGAAATTGACTGGATTGTAAAAAATGGGCATTAGGTTTGTAAGGACAAACTTACCTTTTAAGGATGTAATGGATAAAACCATTCTCATAAAACCATTACATCCTTTTTTCATGTATGTTGTCAGATTCCTTATAATCATTCTAAATCTGTTGAAATCGAATACTATCAGATTTAATCAGTTACAAAATATAAATATATCTAGCTGTAGAAAAAGTCAGATCCAATTAGTTTAACTTTATGAGACTGGTTTGCTTCAGGATTCCCACGCTTTCACGAACAACAGATTCAAGAACTTTTTAAAGCACCATTTGTAATTCATACCCCAGCATATGTAGCAGCATGAAAGTCCTTACTCTACTTAACTTTTGACTTACACTTAAAATTTACATAAAAAATGTCAGAGTAATTAAAAAAAAATGTGACCAGTTTAAAAAGTCATGTTCAAAGAATTTATTGAATTTAATACAGCTACTATTTAAATGCAGTTTCTGAAATATTGATAAATTGTGTATTATTTGTCAGTGTTATTGTACAATATTTAAATTTGTATTTTAAGAATTTCTCAGTTTTTTTCATTCTGTTTTTGACAACTGAATACAACTGTTGAAATAAAATCATAAAAAAATTAATTCAAGCACTTTCAAGGACCTGTGTTTGTTTTTAAGTTTTAGGACAAATACCTGACAAAAAGACAATAACAACACTGTAAAAAAAAATGCTGTAATTAGTACAGTACAGTATTACTGGCAAAATGTACAAGTTCATTGTAATTTAACATTTACTATTGTGCTGTAGTTTTTAACCAAAATTGCCATTAATACTGTAAATTTTACAGCAATTTATTTACAGTGAATGTTTTTAGGTGTTTAGGTGTGCATAAGTTTTGGATAATTCATGTCTTATGTCATTCTTATTTTGTACAACAATCATTTTGTAACATATATGCAGAACTGATTGGAATTTTATATTCATTTAATGTGTATTTTTAAAAATGTAGTATTATTTTTAATGACAAAGGTATTACTATTATAACCCCAGACTTTTGTACAGTACTGCTGTGCTCAAAATCCCCCATATTTCTGCAACAGTCACCTCAAACATCTGTCATTTACATTCATCAGTCTCCATATTTCTCGTCTCTTGCATCATACATTTATCACCCCACTTCCTTGTTTCCCGTTATTTTTCTGGGTTTCACTCCATCTCTTTCCATATCTCTGACCTACCTTACCTCATCTTTTCTTCATTTGTTTCAGTTTACAGTTGTTCCAGTAGCCATGGAAACCTGTCAACACTGTATTTCTCCTCAGATGAACCGCAGCGGTGGCGACAAAAAGGCACACACTGGTGCAGTCTGGCATGCGTGCAGGGCTGTGTTTCCTGACGCATACATTCAAGGCATCTGTCATGTGCTGGTAGAGGGAGAAATCAATGTAAGGACATATGACAAGTGCACAAATGCTAACATACAAAAACATGAGCATGTTCAATATGCTGCAAAATACATGTGGTAGGGGAGACTGGGAGCAACTGTAACACAACATTTATTTCATTGCAAATGTTAAAAGATGTAGCTTATTGCACGTGTTTTAATCTTTTTGCTTCAACATTTCATTCATTAATTTTCTTTTTGGCTTAGTCCCTTTATTAATCTGGGGTCCCCACAGCAGAATGAACCGCCAACTCATCCAGCATATGTTTTACGCAGCGGATGCCCTTCCAGCCACAACCCATCACTGGGAAACATCCATACACACTTATACACTATGGACAATTTAGCTTACCCAATTCACCTATACCACATGTCTGGACTGTGGGGGAAACTGGAGCACCTGGAGAAAACCCACGCGAACACAGGGAGAACATGCAAACTCCACACACAAATGGCAACTGACCCAGCCGAGGCTCGAACCAGCGACCTTCTTGCTGTTAGGCGATCGTGCTACCCACTGCGCCACCACGTCACCTCAACATTTCATATTCATTTAAGATATTGTAGCAAAATAATAAAATAGAGCTTCTACATCAGTTTACTTTTCAGTGTACTCAAACCATGACAAAATGCACTTATACATGTTCAGGGCTTGACATTAACTTTTTTGATCACCAGCCACTGTGGCTAGTAGTTTTTCAACATTAATTTCACTAGCCACAATTTTGTTAAATTGTAAATTTGACTTTGGCGGGCTAAAATTACTTGATTTAGATTTTGTGTTATGTCCACAAGCCTCCTCATTCATTTAACATTTTTGTGTGTTGTGTATGAGCTTGCTCAGTGAGCATGAGCAAATGGGTTGTGGTTTCATGGTGTTGCATTGCAATTAGTTCTTATTTCAAATGACTTTTCAGGGCTCAACATTAAGGGTTTACCAAATTTTTCTCTGGCCACACCAAAAATAAATAAACAAATAACTAATTATTTCTTAGCTACAAATTTTAACTCATTTAAAAAACAAACAAACAAGCTAAATACAGCTGTCTATATGCGCTTTTTATTCAACAAAACCTTTCTTTAAAAAAATGCCTTTTTTAAAAAGAATTATTGTCATGTATCTAAAAGTATACACAGTAGTCTGTCCAGGCTGAAGGTCCCAGATCACCAGTTAACTATACATAAATGGGAAGTTAATCTCGTAATAAAGTAATGTTAACATAAATATTTAAAAAAAACTGTAAGCAAAAGAAAGCAGGTAAAAACGTGTGATAATGAAAGGATGATTGCGCGCACAGTTAACTTTAGGCCCATTAATAATTTTTTCAAAGAATTATTAAAGTGACAGCGGCAACCACTGCTGCTTACAAAAAATCTCGAGCTTCTGAAAGCAGCAGGACTGTGAGTCCATGAGCATTTTTCTCCAGTCTATTTCAAAGACAACTGATAGCACAAGTTGCGTTTGCAGGCAATGTTGCTTCACGCAAGGAAATGGGAGCGCGCTAGATTTATAAACACTCGCGTGCATCACATCAGCCGGGCGATACTAAACCCTCATCAGTGAGTGAAGAAAGCCTGCATCTCACCGCGCGTGTGATCATCCTCTCATTCAGTATTCACCTGCTTTCTTTTGCTTGCGCAGACAGTTATTTTGTCAGTCGTGCTGCTTCTCAATGAACTACAATTTAAAATGATTTTTAACCAGCCAAAGTGGCTAGTGGGAGCGGCTCTCTAACCAGCCACAGCTGAAATCTACCCGCATTTGGCAATAATGTCAAGCCCTGTACATGTTCATAATTACATTATTTTTCCTCAGAGAAAACATCCTCAAAATACTGATGACTCATCCTGCACTGCAGATCTTTTTCAGATGCTTAATTCCTCTTGCAATATACTACAGTGGGCGTCACAGTGGGTAGCACAATTGCCTCACAGCAAGAAGGTAGCTGGTTCGAGCCTCGGCTGGGTCAGTTGGCATTTGTGTGTGGAGTTTGCATGTTCTCCCCAGGTTTCTTCCGGGTGCTCCAAACAAGTCCCCCACAAGTCCAAAGACCTGCTATATAGGTGAATTGGGTAAGCTAAATTGTCCGTAGTGTGAATGAGTGTGTATGGATGTTTCCCAGTGATGGGTTGCTGTGGTGACCCCAGATTAATAAAGGGACTAAGCCGAAAAGAAATTGAATGAATGAAATTGAATGAATGAATATACTAAATTAAAAATATATATATATATATTTAAAATTTGTTTTTTTTTTTACAACTTTTATGAGCTTTATAACCAGCAGCATTTAGTGGCCTTTTTTGATCCTGTAAACAGGGATTGTTTTGACAACACTGTCATCTCTATGCATTTTTCCAAAACAATATATATGTTTTACTTTTTTTAGTAAATTATTTACTTGTAAATGTAACCTAAATTAATATTATGTTATTCAGTAATTTTAGTAGTAATACATGCAAAGGGGAATTGATGAGGGAGAGAAAACCCCCAGATATTGCATCAGGTCCAATTACCTTTTTTGTCAGTAAAATTGTTGCATATTTGACTGTACATTAAAAAGCAGCTTTTCATAATACATTACTTTTTTTTTTAATAATGCATGTATGATGTAAATGAAGCCTTTGTGTCATGATTCAGTGGGTGGGGAAAGTACAAGGACTCAATTGCAGTCAATAATGGTTATTTATTAATTATAAAAAATAAAACAAAAAGGCAACAAAAACAATCCAGATGGGAAAAACACAACTAAAATTACAAACTAGACTGGACTGGGCTGGGCTGGCAAGACTAGAGAGGAAAAGGACAGCAGACAAGAGGGAGCTATAAGGAGAAATAATTGGCAACAAAGAGGTGAACATAATTAACTAATAGTGGGCTAACAAGGAGAGTGAGACTAGGCAATAGACAGGAGTGCACATGACACAAAGAAACAACACAAGCCATGTGCTCACGTAAACTAGAACTCATTAATGCGTGTTCACATGAATCACAACACTAAAGCACAGCCACAATGTAAACACGAGCCACGTGCTTAGACAACGGCAACACAAACAGTACGCAAGATACGAGCACGAGATAAATGAAAATACTTACCGTGCACTCGATCCCGATCCCAGCGCCAACCAAAATCGAAACCAACTAGACTGGAACGCTGAGAACGAAAACACCATGCCGCAAACAAAACAACAAACACACCGGTCAAGACAGCACTCATACAAAGACCAAGACAGACATTGACAGGAAATATGAGTGCTCAACCTGAGAAAACTCGAGCCGAGCACAACATATAGACAAGACATGACTAGTGTCTGGACTCCTTTCCTGCTTCAACAGTAAATTAATAAACAAAAGTAAACAAAAGATAAAAATCCTGAACCTGCTTACAAGTGCTGAGAAAGCCTCCAGAGGTTAAATGAACACAAATAGCAAATGGGCCATCTGACCAATCAGAGGAGAGTTAGTTCCTGGAAAAGTGGGGCTTAGAGAGATCAGATCCTTGAATGAAGCATTTCAGACACTGTGAGAAAAGTGATGATCCTGTAATTATATGCTCACAAAGCTACAGTTGAAGAGTTCAGATGCAAAAACCATCTGACATTTTTCTCAGTTTCCAATGTTTGTGTTCAATTATTTCACTTTAAAAGCAATGAAAAGAACCTATTATTCACCAGAAATGAAAAAATTACTGAACCTTCACACATGGAAGAAAATGCTCATTTTAAAAGAATGTTTCAGATGGCATTTAGAGGCTTCTGCATCTGAACTCTTCAGTTTTTCCTCAAAATTGATTTGTTGTTTATTAAAGTATTAGTTGTTCCTCTAATATATGTATGAATACTATATTTATGTAGAACTGAGAGGTGACTGCCTGACCCGAGGCTGCCCAGATATGTGATGCTAAGTGTGCCAAGAATGCTGATTAGTAAATGATTGGTGTTTGTTTGTTTTTTCATACTCAGTTCATACTCAGTTCATTACAATTATACTTTTTTTTTTTTTGGAAAGTGTATATGGATTATAGTCATGTAACAAAAACATTCTAAATGCTTCTCCTTGTTATCTAGGCAGTAGTCTGTGTATTTGTTAGGTTTGTGCATCAAAGTTTTGGTTTTGACTGAAGAGAATGTTTTTGACTAGAATATTTGTTTTTGAGCTGGAAGTTGAAGTACAGTCTTAAAAATTGTTTAGTTGTGAGAAGATGTATACATTTCTGGAGAGCGCAAATTATGTAGCCAGAGCTACGTATGGCTGCATTTCATCTTTAAAAGGAATGCTACCGGGCGGTATAATGCCGCTGATGACTTCTGTTTCTTTTCGTGCTACCAGCTGATCGCTTACCTCCGTGTGGACAGCTTTTCCACTGTCACCAGTTTGCCAAGTGGCTTGCTGCATATGATGGCGGACTTGAGATGCAGAGAGGAGTTGACTGTAATGATGGGGTTCGAGTCTTTTTTGAAAACACTGTCGATTTGGTTTAGGGAAGGGGGTGGGTGGGATGATCGGTCGGTCAGTTGGTCAGTCAGTCAGTTGACAGCGGCCTCTGGTGGATTTATGCAAGAACAGTAGGCGCAAATGGCACTCGTCAGAGAAATTTGAGATCTGAAAAAGAAGCCTCTGGTGGATTTGAGAGAACAAAAACTGCAAAAATCAATTATGAGCCTGGGTTGGGTGAATTAATTGTTCATGAAGTGTGTGTTAGTAATCGGCAAAAACTGTCAAGTGATTTTCTTTTGATTTAAACCTCTAAATCTAAAGTTGGAACCTTTGAAATAGCAAAAAATGGCCCACACATATTTTATGATAAAAGAAGACTTGTAGATTTATAGCAATCAATGAGTTAAAAAGGATAATGCTACAGTTGCTGACCAGTCTCATCCCCAGATTATTGACATAAACTCAACATTATGTTTGGAAAAAAAAATCAGAGGCAGTGATTTCAACTTGGCGTCAGTCTCTTCGATGATATACATCTGTGGCAGAACACAAGCGGGAAACATGCACAATACATCTGCGTTAATCCAATAGCTGTAGTCATTTATTTGCATTACAGGTTTTTCTCTAATAATATCAAAACAAAGAAAAAAATGAATTTAAATAACGTGATTACATTCCCAGTAGTATTGGAGAGAGGAGAGTTTCACAAAGCTGTTCAGACAGTGAGATTCACCGTTGCATTGGTATATGATTTCCACAGCCAATCATATTGCATGCCTTCCCAGCAGTCTTTTCACAATTCTAGAAGCTTTCCTCGGTTTTAAGAGGTACAAAAATACACCTTTAATTGAGATACATTCATAGAAATATAAAAATGTAAACTCCTATGCTGAAGCTTGGCATATGGCCTTCCTGTGACTGGCAGAGGGACGGAGAAGGGCAAGAACACAGTCTGTCTAGAACTGAAGCTGATTCAAGCCAGTGATGAAGCCTTTGGGGGTTGGGGGCAGTTTCTGATCATATATTAGATAATAAACGTACTTTTCAACATGTCCAAATGACTTTTTGGGTATTATTATACCTGAAACGTCAAGCATAATACATATGATATTGGCTACATCAGTCAACCTCATGCTTGGTTCACACCAGATGCAAATTTAATGAAAGTCTGTGTGAATTTGATTGTGGCTGGAGATTTTTATTTCAGTATGTTGATGAACTTCCAACTGAAATTGAATATTAAAAATGGGGCGGGGCTTTCTTTTTGCACACCATTTCCTTATAGCAAACTAACGGTAAGAGGGGCGTGGTTAAGAATTTTGTGGCTGAAGCCATCAAACTGATGTCAACAGTGAAGGACCGACACTTCAAATGCGGAAGCTAATGGTCAGACATTACCAAAACAAACTTTTTCAGTGGAATAACTTCCACAGATAAATTTTTCCTCTAAAGAATAACGTGTGCAAAAATGAACACTGTAAATTTTGATTTCATGCAAACCTTAAGTATTCGTATGATTTGATTACATACAAAGTCAAAACAAACGTGCAAATAGAGGCAATTTCTTTCAGGGGGCGTAAATGATGCAACACGTCTGCAATGAATGTGCAGAAGTTGCCTCAAACGCATCTTCTGCGCAGATTTAAAAAAAACAAACATCCTGTGAGTAATTTAGAGCAAGTGACACAATGCTTGATCATGCCTGGTGTGAACCCAGCATTACATTACAAATAAATATAAATTCTGTCAGGCAGTTTTCCAATAAGAGAATAAAAGACAGTATGAAACATACAGAATTCATGTAGAAGGAAAAATAAATAGTCAAAGGGACAGTTCATCACATGATATGTCATATCATCTACTCACTCTCATATAGTTCTAAAATCTTATATTTGACTGTTTCCTTTCAATTTTATTCTCAAATCAAATATCTCACTTGAGAGTCTATACCATTTGTTGGCATTGCCATCAAACCAATATTATGATTATTACCACAAAACTAAATCAACACAAGATTAACTGAAATAAAAAACTTGGAACAACTTAAAGTAAACTAAATACAAAACACAAAAACAATATGAAACAAAAAAATACTTAAACTGATCCAAAAATAACAATTCTAAACAGACAAACAGAACTGAATCTAAACTAAAATGATTTGCAAGCTAAAACAAAAATTTGAGTAAATAAAAAATAGATCAGCTAAAACTGATAATGATAGAGAGACAACTATCCAAAACTAAACATATTGAAACAGTTGACAACAAAAAAAAGGAAACTACACTTATTGCTCCAAACTAAAGTTACTAAATGAATTAATAAAAATAAATTAAAAAAAAAAAAAAACCTATACAAACTGAAAGTAGGTAAATAAAAACTAACAATGAATGACACGTTTAAAAAATACACCTGAAAAGACAGATAAAATCCAAACTAAAATGTATTTTTACAGTTCTCTCTTCTGCACCCGAAGGACATCATTTAAAACTCGGACAAATGTTTTGTGTGTACTGGGGCTCAAAAATAACAGCCTGAATATTGGCTTCAAAAAGTGTTTTTCACTGTTAAAAAATATCATTTGCGTTTCGGAAGGACACGAGCATGAATAACTGATGATACGATATTCATATCTGGATGAACTATCCCTTTTCAAATGAATCACTAAGTAAGGTCGAGAGTGAAAACAGGAGTAGGAGGTTTGCAATATGTTCCCAGATTAAGACTGTGAAATAGGAGGAAAGCGAGCAGAGCAAGAAAACGACAAAAGAGAGAGAGAGAAAAGAGAGAAAGAGAGAGAGACAGGACAAGCAGACAGACCACATCTGTGCCAGAGAGAGACACGATTGACAGCAGGGGCCACTTTGCCACCGGCAAACCAATCCCCCAAGACCAGTCCTAAAGAGCAAGCAAACAGAAATCCCCCCTTCCCCATGTCAATTCAACTTCTACTAATAATAAACTCCACGGTTTGGCCAGCCCACCCAACCTCCCCCATCCCTCATGCCCCAGATCTAGGGATGGGCGATATGAACTATACCACAACAATGTTCACAGTATTTATTGCGATAACGATATCAGTGAAGATTATTTGAGTGTATCCACTGAGCGACAAAACAGACCTGTATGTTTAGAGAGGAGTTTTATCTTTCCTTTTTTTTTTTTCATAGGCTTTTGTAAGAACACACATAATGTAATATTTGTTTTATTCATATTGGAAGCTGGAGGGTGGAACCACACATCTCTTAAAAACTGAGCTATATTTAAAAAATGAATGAAAATTTGTTCTAAACTGAAACACTTGTATTATTAATAACAAAAATGACTTTAGTTTAAATAAATAAACAATAATAAATAAATAAATAAATGCATTCATTCATTCATTCATTTTCATTTCGGCTTAGTC
>CAIGQW010054307.1:9399704-9421030 GCA_903798125.1 Danio choprae
AGAAGCGAAAATAAATAATGGCATAGTGGCCTACCTAAATAATATTTGTGCTTTCAAAATGGCAAAGAGGCAGTCAAGCATATTTTTTAATTTTTTTTAAACCTGATAAAAATCTGGTAAGTCTGATAATAAGCCTGATCAAGAGATCTCGAGAAGATGGAACTGTGCCCCTGGATCAGTATAGCGGGAGACAGAGTGAGTCAGATCAGCCAGAAAACATGACGGAAGAGGTAACTGTGGGCTCTTCTTGAAGATTAGACAGAGTGAGTCTTTTTTCAATTGGAAGTGAACTGAATGTCAGTAGTGTTAGTAAACTGTATAGTGATGTTTTATAAGATTTGTTTGTAGCTACATGTTTGTTTTTATCCATGACTGACCCATAACGTTATATGGCACAAAATAATTAAAGACCATTCAGAAATGTGATGCTCTTTTTTTCTTTTCTTTTTTTTTTTGCACTATCACTGTTCAATGACGTCATGTTCTGGCAAAACTGAATTTGTTTGGTGGACGTGATCACAGTAACTTTTATTTCCTGGTTTTGTTTCGGAAATTATTCATTTACAAATTAAACACTGGAAACGACTGAAAAAGATGAAAGATGATTGGTTAGATGAAAACATTTTTCAAATGTATCTGGATTAGTGTAAATGTAGCCACCAGTAAGTGACAGTAAGTTCCTGTCTTAGTGAATGATTCAATGAATGCATTTATTCAAATGTTATGCTCCAAATGGCTGATACCTTTAGAAACAAAGCAAGAGTTATTTTTACATAATTTATATAGTATAATAGTCTTTATTAATATTTAGAATAAGCTTTCCTTTCTATTTTAATTTGTTTAACGTTTTAGCAATATCATTGTGTGCTTTTGGTTTTTATTAGTTTGTTTTATATTTCCAATTTAGCTTCATTTTTTAAATTTAGTTACAATAGTTTATGTCCTTTTGTCCCTTTCATTAGTTTTTATATGTAAAAATAGATTAGATTTCATTTGAGTTATTTTAGTAACATTTTATTTCAGTTAGCAAGACGAATTTTCCAAATGTTGTTTTACATATTCATTCATTCATTCATTCATTTTCTTTTCGGCTTAGTCCCTTTATTAATCTGGGGTCGCCACAGCGGAATGAATCGCCAACTTATCCAGCATATGTTTTATGCAGCGAATGCCCTTCCAGCCGCAAGTCATCTCTGGGAAACATCCATACACACTCACTCATTCACACACACACACACACACACACACACTACGGCCAATTTAGCTTACCCACTTCACCTATAGCGTCTTTGGCCTGTGGGGGAAACCGGAGCACCAGGAGGAAACCCACGTGAACACGGGGAGAACATGCAAACTCCACACAGAAATGCCAACTGACCCTGGTTTACATATTTCTTATTTTATTTCTATCTAATTGTATCTAATATTGGATTTCCAAGATGCGATTTCAGCTTTGTTTGCTTAACAGAAAATATTTGTAACGGTTTTAAGTTTTAGTCAACATTAAAAACATGATATACTGAAGTTTTACAAATGAACCTAAAATTAACAACATATTTGTAGACCAACATAAACAAAATTGTAAGCTAATAAATACTCAATAGCTTTTCATCGTTAGTCCGTAATATGCATCAAATAATATTAACAAACCTAATTGCAGTGTATTGTTTTTATTGTTAGCAGTGGCGTTTCAGAGGGGATGCAGTTTCCGAGAGGTTTTTAGCATGCTGTCATCGTGCTTTGATTTAGCATGCTAAAAGTCTAACAGTTACCTGAACACAGCCAGCACTTTAAAACCTTCTTCAGGAAGTTTCATCTCTGAATTCATCCCCCTTTAAACCTCGCTGCTACAGCCATCAAAGAGCGGCTTTTGTAACAAACTCACCACCTTTAGCAATATATTCCAAGACAATTACTGTCAATCCTCAGATTGCCCACAGTGAGCAATGTTCCCATTATTATGCGTAATCCATCTCCTTTTATATATATCTGAGGACTGGTAGTTTTGTGCAATTAAAGTTCAGTTATTTAGCCTATTAGTTGAATATCTGTCAGCTTATTGTTGACTATTTTTCATCTTTTCGTGCGTGACTAGTCGGATTAGTCACAAATATACGTGACTATTATTAATTATACAGTGTTTTCTTAAGAATGACTAGCTAGTTAAATTGTTAAACAAATAAATCAGGCAGATGCAGTGTAATTTTACACCACGCAGGGCTAAATCTGACTAAATTAGAGGATAAAGCCTGTTATTAAGAAGCTTGATTAGAATAACTTATTTTAGCATGCATTATTTCTGATTAAAGAGCTGATTTTATATAAATAAATGAATATAAATCAGCTGTCTCAGTGAGTAAGCATTAAGATTGGAGTCTCTCTTCCTTTTTTGTCCCGTACAAATACCTTTGTTTTTATATTGATTGATTGATTGAGCTTTAAATTGACTGTCGTTCCAGGTCAGTTAACATCTGGTTATGCTACAGACTTATGGTTTTATCATTAGAAATGACACTAGAAATGGGTAATTATTATTTCAATTTAAAACCTGAAAAACATTGTCAATTTTTTTTAGATAATCAAACACAGATGGTGTTGATCAAGCAAAACATAATGAATCTGCAACACAAACGTTTATCTTATGAGGGACTTAAAGTACCCATATAGAAATCTTATATACAGTGCTCAACATAATTGAGTAAACCCCATTTTGAAAATTAATATTTTTATCCATTTCTCAGTGAATATAAGTAATATATTTGGTGCATTTAAACAAAACAGATTTATTAAACTAATATATTTATCAAAATAATATTTTAGTCAACAAACATCTTTAGAAACACAAAGATTATACATTTAAATTCATGTGAAATATTGGAAAAAAATGACAAGCAACAAAATTTCAACAATATTTTATACATTTTTTTTGTTTCTCTTAAATTTTGCTCTTTTTTTATTTTTAATTTAATACTTTTCCCTAACAATTTTGATCCGTTATTATAAATGATTTTGTTAGATTAGCTCCAGATTTGGAATCAGGACTGAATAATCTAGTGTATATGCACAAACAAAATATTATAAAGCTTCCTTTAGAAAATATTTATTTAAATAAGAGATTTGTGAGGGGAGTACTGTATATGTTGTATATATTGAGCACTGTATGGCTATATATGCAAATGACATATATGACATAAAAGTTGTGTATGTAGTGAAATCATTCCAGTTTATGTTAAAAGCTTCAAATTGGTTTTAATCTTCTGACATGTTCCGACTGCATGAATAAATCTTTCCTACTCCTTTTCTTTGTTTTAAAGAAGCAGACTTAAAGTGGAAGTGAAGCGGTCAGTCAAGTGTACATTATTTTGTAAACTGATTTCCACTTTAATGATGCTCTACGTATAATGTAACCAATGCAAAGAAAAGGACATGTTTTGATATAGCTTTTTAAGCAAGGGTGCAGTGTCTAATGATACAGGGTTGGTTGCTTTTCCAGAGGTGAATAAGTTCACTTGAAATAATGGACTGACCAAAATTTGGACTGGAAAGACAAATTTAACACAACGCACAAAGCTGTGGATGTGCATCACAGAGCTGGTGCAAGGCGAGCGTTTATAATTTTTTTAAATCTTTTTAGAAAATGACCGATTGTTTGTTGTGCCTTCTTCCATTCTCTTTATCATGCTGCCTGACTAGAGGATTTATTTAACGGTTAATAGACGATCCATGGCTTCACACTTTACTAAGTCATGTCTCTGTGGTTTATGTCGAGACATTCCCTTATCAAGTCTGTCTCTCGACATTTCATATGAAGGACTTATAAAAACCTGCCTTGTGAAAAAAATGCGCTGATCTCAGCTTGAACACGAACAGATTTGAGGGGTAGTACACTCAAAAAATTATGTTTTATTTTTGTTCAAACTACTTATTTAAAATGAGCTGAAACAACACAATTTTTGTTTTTTGGGGGACAACTTAATTGTTTTATGTTCAATCCACTTACATTTGTAAAAACTAATAAGTTAACTTAGTTCCCATCCTAAAACCCAGCATTTCTTTTACAGTGTATTAAGTGATAGCATATTTGTAGGCTCACCCTGCCTCCCTTACATCGGTTACCAGGCCTTGTTGAAGGCCAGACAGGCAGACAGTGTTGGACAGAGAATGGAACAAGGCGCAACAAACAATCAGTCATTTTTTAAAAAGGTAAACGTATCAATAAACCAAGCAAACCGAATAATGAGTGTGAACACACCCTTAGTTGGAGATTAAATTTTAGAAAAAAATAAAGTGTTTGCAAACTGTCTGCTCTTTAAACTGGAAAATGTATTTTTCATTAGATTTTTTGCCAGTAAAATAATGATTGTAGTAATATGCTTCAGTTTTTCTACTTCAGTTTTTCTTGACCGATGTCAATTTATATGAATATTATTTCAATTAACAATAACTTAATAGATGAATCATTAACTTTAATACTTAACACAGGCTTATTGGAATTATGTGCAAAGTGCTTCAGCTTACATATTTGTAAAACTGCAAAACTGTACTTCAATAAATGTCTGAATGCAGTTTTTAAGTAAAATGAATGCTATGGGGGCAGTATGAAGCCAAAAACATTTGTTCCTTATCACATTAACGCTATTTACAGGGACATATTATCAAAAATAAACGATTATTTTTATTATAAATTATTAATTGTTTAGTGAACAGCACTAAATAAATAACAAAATAAAAAGTTAAACACGTCTATGAATTGATATTGAATACGCTTGCCTCATCTATCTCTATACGGACAACTTTTCTGATGTGGTCAGTTTGCTCGGTAGCTCACTTTGTATGATGTTGTACTTGTGATATAGAGAACTTGGATTTGAGTCTGGTGAAGCATAGTCCTACAAAAGTGATAAAAGCAATGTAAAACTATGTGATTGCTTACGTCTTACGTTTGTTTTTGAAAACAAATAGTGTTGGGTTTAGGTCTGTGGTTTGCTGGGTGAACTGTACAACAAGCTACACCTTCTCGTAGACATGTACAAGAAAGACGTGTACCCTATATATATTAAAAATACATATTATTCACTGAGGTATATATTTCCAATTAGCCTGGGCTGTAATATTGTGAGATGTGTCTGCTTCAGTGGTACATTGTCACTGGCATGACACTTCAAAATTCAAGCATCCTTATCCTATAATAAAAAGATAGGACTGTTAAAAGAATCAGATGCATAATTGAATAAAACCATTTAATGAATAAATGCAATGACTAATTTATAACACCAGATGTACACAATGGCAACTAGTATACGTGTGCATCAATGTGTTTTTGTTATTGTCTGTGTGTGTGTGTGTTTCATCTCAAATCTGCATATTAAGAAAAATCTGTGGAATGCGAAATGGCCAACATTACTCACGAATGTCCACGATGCATTAAAGGTTTATGCTATTTACTTATTAGCCCACTTCATCAGCCTTCATGCAGAATAAAATGTCACATGGATAAAATTTCAGTATTATAGTATCATAATCTGAATGCACCATTTGAGGTAGATAATATTTAAAGGGATAGTTCACCCAAAAATGAAAATTCTGTCATCTTTTACTTACTTGTTCCGAACTGGTTTTCCTCCTCTGATAAACACAAAAGAAAATATTCTGATGAAACCTGAAAATTGGCAACCACTGACTTCCACTGTATCTTTTTTCCTACTAGGATGTAAATGACTCATTTTCAACCTTCTTTGAAACCTTCATTTGTGTTCAACAGAAAAACAGAAACTCATAAAGCTTTAGAACCGCTTGAGGGTGAGTAATTGATGAGTAAATTTTAATTTTGCAGCGAACTATCCCTTTAATGGTCTGATAATGATTTTCACAACACGATGACCCCGGGCGGTAAACTGATACCCCGTTCTGTTCCTCCATAGATCTTTCCCATGCATTTATTGTAAGTTTTGCATGTAAGCCATTTTAAAACTTAATATTAATGTTAATGACATACATGCTTTGTCAAAATTGGTTAAAGTATACTGATCTAATCAATCGTTAGCCTCCCATCGAATAATGATTTGCGGTTCAGTGTATTACCTGCTGCATATTTGTGATCATTGTAAAATGTACTATTTCCGAGTTTCTCTTTTCCTCGAGATATCCCTTTAGCTTCTAGTATTGAAAGACATGCCGTTAGAGAGATTATCTTAAAAACTGAGATGGTAAACACGTAAATCTTCGAAGGAACCATTGCTCCATGGCTTTGGCAGTGCGTGTACCACTTATCTGATCAGTCCAGTCCTGAGTCCAGGTCAACACGCAGGTTTTTCCAGTGGAACTTGTCTGTTTTAAAGGTTGATTGCTACAAACCTAGGGACCTGAGATCCTCCCCTTCTCCCAGCGATGGCTGTCCCACTCGGGGTAAAGTTCCAGGGGCATGCGGGATGTGTTGGTGATGTTGTGGAAGAGGCGTCTCCAGGCTCTGCGAGCGGGTCCGAGTGACTGCGCTGTGTGGAGAAAGGGCCAGCAACGGCTGTCTGAATCTGTCCATATGGGCTGTTGTGGAAAGTGCGATGGGAAAGGAACCCGGAGATGTGGTTGGGCAGAGCACCTGTAGTTCTTGTGGTCTGAGTGGAAGCGATATAAGTCCTCCAGGATGTATTCCGGGGTGCATCGGCGAAGGAAAGGTTGGGCTGGACCAGGATGAGCCGTGGCCCTGGAAGGGGGCTGGGGGAGAGGGATGTCCCGAGGTAAAGGTGGATGTGTAGACACCTGGTGTTTGTGGAGAAGCCATCATGGATTCGATGAGAAAGGCAAGACTCCGCATGACTCGTCCCAGTTCAGCCACTTCTCGTCCCAGGGAGCTCACCTGTAACACACATAACCATTAACAGGTGTCGCTTTTGACCTTTACAGGCATTAGGAAACAGTGTTAGTCTTTTGACATTAGGGATCACACTCACTATCCCTTGGCTTAGCCCCTGATTTATCTCTGGCATATGTACTCTGGCATATGCTTTAAGCAGCGGATTCCCTTCCAGCCACAACCCAGTGCTGGGAAACATCCATACACTCTCTCATTCACACATACTCATACACTATGCCCAATTTAGTTTATTCAATTCACCTATAGCGCATGTCTTTGGACAGTGGGGGAAACTGGAGCACTCGGAGAAAACCATCACAAACATGAGGATGATCACAATTTTAAAGGAATAATTTGTCAGGTAATGACTATAAACTACAAACGCAATGATATTTTAATTGGACAAGCTGGTAATTTGCATTAAAGTGAGAACTAATGCAATATAAAAAAATTGTGCAGATTAGCTATTGACTTCAATAATAGCATTGTGTGCTAAATAGTGACCATAGTGCCAAATTTGATTTCATAAGAACTTTAATGTTTCCCATAATAAGAGATGTAATAAATGATTGCTGAACAAAAGTAGTAGATAATTCCTTACTGTAAAAAAAACAGCATACTAATGTATTATTATTTATTCATAGTACTAAATCCTACTGTTATATTCAATATCAATATCATTATTTTCCATTTCAGAGGACTTAAATTCTTGACAATTTCTTGAGCTCTTTAAATATAATATTATACAATGTAATGTTATTATTTCTAATGCATTTGTAAATCATTGTAAATACATTCCAGTACTTTATAATGCAAAATAATGTGGTGTAAACATTTATTCCAAAATTGCAATATAATTAATATTCATTTATTCATTCATTTTCTTTTCGGCTTAGTCCCTTTATTAATCTGGGGTCGCCACAGCGGAATGAACCGCCAACTTATCCAGCATATCTTTTACGCAGCGGATGCCCTTCCAGCTGCAACCCATCACTGGGAAATATCCATACACACTCATTCACACACATACACTTCGGACAATTTAGCTAACCCAATTCACCTATAGCGCACGTGTTTGGACTTGTGGGGGAAATCGGAGCACCCGGAGGAAACCCATGCCAACACGGGGAGAACATGCAAACTCCGCACAGAAATGTCAACTGACCCAGCCGAGGCTCGAACCAGCGACCTTCTAGCTGTGAGGGGATCGTACTACCCACTGCGCCACCATGAGGCCCCAATTAATATTCAATATAGAATAATTTGATACATTAATATGTATATGCAAATCTTTTTTTTACATTTTAAAATAAAGCTTGACCTGCTTTACAGAACTCTAAATGTACAAAATTAACAAAAAATGTACAAGCTGTTGATATAAAGCTAAATAGCTGTTGCTTGTTAGGCATTTCTGTGACATAACAACATTACTAGAAAACCCACGTTAATGCATTAATAATTTTCAGAATGTTGCCATGTTAAATTTTATATTGTAAAGGGAAAATATTCTAAAATTGATTCATTTCTTCATTTAATTGAGTTCTAAACATAATGTACATTCTATTACAAAAAGACCTGTCAAGCATTTTTCGAAAGGGGTGCAAAAAGCAAGCAAATAACGAGAAACGAAAACAGTTTCCCACAGCAACAGAGCAGTATGATCCTGTAAGGCCATGGGTTGTCCCTCTGCGTCCACCCATCTGTCACTGTCTGCTTCAGCCAGCAGCTTTCAGGTATTATTTATTTAGCTCCCATGGGATGTCATTGTTCTTTGTTGACTTATTGATATTTAGTTATTTCTGGCTTCTTTCTTAGCAACGATCATTACTTACAATCCCTGGTGTAGATCTGGATTCTTTCACACAGGGTATATTTACTTTCTCATTTTTTTCTGCTTTTTAAATTTGGGTGAAATTGTAATATGTACATTTACATGAAATAAATGAAAAAAAAAGTATAAAATTGTACTAAAAATATATGTAATAAAATCTAAATCCTGCAATATATATACTTTCATACTAGACAGACAGATTAAATTAGGAGATCACTTGGAAATTCTTAATTGAAATTTTGAAGTTAAAACATTGGTAATTTGTTGACTAAAATAGAATATAAACATTTCTGAATACATGCTCTAAATGACAACATTGTTACTTCAAAAAAGAAATGTCATCAGCAGTTTACAAAATAAAATATTACATTTCACTAAAACTCAGTATATAACTATACTGTAAATGATAAATTCTGAGAAACTAAGATTTTTTTTTATAGCAGTGTTCTGCATTTCATGTCTTCATTTTTCAGTAAGTGCATATTGTTTACAGGGATGTTTAGATTCACTGCAAAAAAATAAATGAATAAAATATATTTTTTCTTCCTTTTAAGATATGCTAAAACTACACATTTTCTAGTCTATCAAATGTCCATTAATAAAGCCACCATATTGAGTATTAGGAGTTCTCAAATAGTTTTTTTTTTTTTAGAAGTGCACTTACTGTATGTAACAATGAAGGATCTTTTACACCAAGAATGAAAACTATAACTCTAATCATACCGATAAAGACCATTCTAAAGTTTGAGTCCACAACAAAACGTGTCTATACAGTGGAATGACACCATTGGTATCCTATTTGGAACTTTTTTTTCTCTTTTTTTTTAACTGATGAACAATAAAACACTGACATCAAATAATTTTAAGCAGCAGATAACAAAACTGCAATGTGTAATTGTTACAAACAAAACATTAACATACTGTATTATCATTAATTACACTTCATTGAACATGTACATATAGACATCACCTATATACTATATAACTGCAGGTTAACTGTGTTTATACGTAATGACTTTAACTGTCAAAAACTATTAGTTACAAGTGAATTAATTAAAGTTATTAGTAACTAATAAAGTTATAGTAACTAATAATTTTAAATTAGATTTTAATGGAATAATGTGCACTTTTTGTAAACCTTCTTATGGACAATAAATATTGTGAAAAGCACCATACAAATAAACTTGAATTGAATTGAAGTAACATCACTAGTATGGATGTTAATATAAATGTTCTCATAATTATGTGCATCAGTAATCAAGAAATAGCCACAGCTCACTAAATTCAATTAAGATGCAATAAGATGACTCTTTCTGTGTATCTTTCCCCACGCCCTTCTGATTATCTCAGAGTAATAATGTTCACGATGGTCCAGAGCACAGCACAGATGATACAGATTCACATGGACACCGATTTGGCCGCCGCCCTCAGATTCGTGCCAACAAGTGATAATACTCAATAATGAGGGTAATTGGGTAATGATCCATAAATACCATCAGAGGCAGGGAGGTACAAGACAACAGCTTCCAACAGGAAGGGACAACAGGAAGAGAGTCCTCGTCCTCCCAAATCAAGCATGGATTACAACAAAATCCTGCTGAGACACCGGCTGTCAAAAATATATAGTGCGATGCAAGAGACAGAGATAGAGAGGGGAAAATGAGAAAGAGGCTCAGCAGCAGGGCGTCCCGCTCACGACATTAGCTGTCACAAGCCTCATGTCAAAAGCTGCGGGCTGACAATCAGGACTGTGGGTTGTCACATGGATTTAAACCCACTGGAGGATTCAGCGGAACTACTGTTTTCTGATGGTGTCCGATCGGGACTCGAGTTATCCGGGAAGAACTGGAGTGTTAGTTAAATGGTTAATTCGAGATATATTACACTGGAATAGCTCAGTTGAAGTCACAATTATTAGATACATTTTTTTTTCTTTTCCAAATGATGTTTAACAGAGCAAGGAATTTTTCACAGTATTTCTTTCAATATTTTTTCTTCTGGAGAAAGTCTTATTTGTTTCATTTCGGGTAGAATAAAAGCAGCTTTTAATTTTTTAAAAACCATTTTAAGGTCAATATTATTAGCTCTCTTAAGCAATTTTCTTTCGATTGTTTACAATGACTTACCTAATTATCTTAACTTGCCTAGTTAACCTAATTAATCTAGTTAAACCTTTACATTGAAATCTTGAAAAATATGTAGTAAAATATTATGTACAGTCATCATGGCAAAGATAATTTTTTCCATTAAACTGAAATTGGGGGAAACAAATATACAGGGCTAATAATTCAGGAGGGCTAATGATTCTGACTTCAACTGTACATCAATGCATCTGAGCCAGACTGACGGTATGATTTTCGAGTTCTGCTGGAGTTTTATTAAACATTAATGCTCAGTTAATGTTAATGCTGATTTTCAATTAATATTAAACAATTCATTATTATAAATGATAACCATGAGGTGAGTGAATAGCAGGGCCCGTGAATGATGAGGGGTCTGACAAAGTCCTCCAATGATGCAAAAAATGTATTCATTTAAAAAAAAAATTCAGTTCTTTAGAATTGTTTGTTACTCTGTAGAAATCTCATTATGAACAAATTGATTTTCTCCATTTTACATTGGGCACGATTATTGCTACAACTTCATTCAATACTTTATTTGCAATCACCATTTGCCCACAAAACAGCTCTTATCATGCCTGATGAGCTTAGAGAAAACATGAGAAGAGATCAGAGACCGTTTTTCCACACTGACTCTCTTAAGATTCTTTTCATAAAAATGTATGAGGTGACATAAAAAAACTCATTGATCTATTTAGGCGAAAAATAATGTTTTTTGGATGTTTATATCAGTTTTATATTTTCTAAATGCAAATTTTGTCACTGTTTTAGAGCACACTAGCTAATAGATATTGTTAAAACTAACAGACTGAAACTTAATTTCACGAGACCTTTAAACAGTCTGGTCCACATTGGTGCACTTTCCACTTCTGTTTACCAAACTTATTTTCTTTACGGTTTAGGTCAGGGGACTAGGATGGCCATGGCAGAACCTAACTCTTGTATTCAATGACAATTTTTTTGTGTTAACTTTAAGGTTTGCTTTGGATGTTTGTTGTTATAGAAGATCCAACCTTTGCCCATTGAAAAATTTCTAAAAGATGCAGCCAGGTTTTATTTGAACTTTTGGAACTTAACAAAATCCATGGTGCTATGTATCTCAACAAGAACCTCTGGCAGAAAAAAAGTTTGCTTTTTAAGATCCAGGAGGCACATTTAACTGTTGACATGGATAACTTATTACACATGTGTTCACCAAACCCATCTATTGTTTAGGACTGCAGAACTCATCCTGTATTCAACATCCAGCAGTATGGCAACTGAATTTGCTGGAGTATGTATTTGAATTCGAGCAGAGAAATTGTTTTCTTGAAACTTCCCCAAACAACTTGTGGTGACAAAGGTGCTGTTTGTCCTCCTCCTAATCGTAAATCAAGGCCAGTACTTAAAGTGGGGCGTTACACACCTGTAAGCAGTACTAACACTTCTATGTATTAATCTTTGGTGTACCTTTAGTGTTTAGTGTTTGAGACAAACTCTTTCCACTCCATATGCACCAGACACTTTCTTATAAACACTCCATATTCCTGGAATAACATGTGCAATTTTGAGTGTGCTTCACAAACCACCTGTAGGAAACACACTCTTTCCTCTTCCTATGCACCAGAAGGACTCGTTCACTGCTCTCAGGTGATACAAAGTGCTTCTTTTATCCTCATTTGTAAATCGCTTTTGATAAAAGTGTCTGCTAAATGAACAAATGTAAGTGTCAAAATTGGACCTCTAACATCTCACATGATAATCTCACAAGAGTCACAGTGTCTGTGAGCAGAAAAATAAGCTAACAAGTGGTACTAACCAGCAATCTGAACTAATATTCAAGTCATTTTCAAAGCAGAAATTAAAAATATGATAATGGCATTCCAACTCTCTCCGGTGCACATCCTGCTTTCATACAAAATATTTGGTGTCAGCCTTCCAATTCAGGCAATATCTCTGGTGCTAAGCAGTACTGTAATTTACAACGTGCTAATGAATTACACTGAATCATCTGTGTGTGCAATGCCTGGGAAACTACCCAGTGGTGAGGGTTCAAGGGCACTGTGGAAATCTGGGATGTTGGAATGTCCTCTTCCATCATCATGGGGCCAGCCCCACTTTCCTCTTCTAATGAGTTTTATGTCCTCTAGTCTTTGAATAACACCCCCCTTTTCCTCACTCACAGCAGCCTGCCATATGGCTAGTGCATACCTGGCACCAGGAGTTCACCTGAGCTGCACTGGTTTCGATCTGTCAGTACTCATATTCTGCTCAGGGTTATCACCTACACAATCCACAGTCCATGGGAAGATACACCATATACGTAAACTGTACTGTAAGGGAAGATCTACCCTTTAATTACAATGCAAAAAATGACATAACATGACTAGCAGAGAATAATTTACCTCTTGGTTAAGATGGCGTAGCTGTCCTCTGGTGTCCTCCGATTTAGCTGCTAATTCTGCACAGAGAAAAAAAAAAAACAATTATGTCCAACTGCCTCACACTGATAGAACAACCAGGGAAAACCCATTACAAAGACTTCAAGGAAGAGTTCACCACAAAAATGAAAACTCATCATTCATGTCTATCAAAAACTGGTGTGATTTTCTTTCTTCTAAGTAACAGAAATGTAAGGATTTTGCAGAATGTCTAAGCTGGAATCTTCTTATTAAAACAGGTCGTCATTCAATATGGCAAAGTCCAGAAAGGATTTAACAGTAATCCTGTAACTCAAACAGTTGAGAATGTGCTAGATACCCAAAATCATGGGTGCAACTCCTAGGGAATACATAACCCAATTAAATATATAACTCAAATGCATTTGGCTTTTATGCAGCTGTCATTATATACATTTACAGAAGAATCAAGTCTTAATTTGTATTATTTGCATTTTAGATAGTTGTTCTGACCAAATTTCAGTTAGGTATTTCACTTTGTCTAGGTTACCCCATGATTCATCTGTTTTTCACACAGTAATTACTCTGTGATGATAAAGCCGGGTTCATTAGTCCATTGAAGCAGATTGCTTTTCTTAGGTTTTTTTAAGCAGGCTGAGACCACTTTGTTTGGGTAATCTTGGGAATGATTGCTGTGTTCACATACAAAGGCTAAAGGAGAAAAAATTACAGGTTCTGAAATGAGCCAAGTGACATTCATATTAAACCAAACTGAATACATTAGTATTCTGCCACTACTCTGCTACCTGCCTGATATGTTGAATATGTCCCAAAAACTAAAGTATTGTTATGAATTTTCCTGTTGTTTTTTTTTTTTATAAAGCACTATAGGAATAAAAGTGACTTGACTTGAAACCTTAGGCTATAGGATGAAGAATAGTCTACTGAAGCCATATGACAACTCTGTCTATGTAAAAGAGCAAAATTCTAGACAATCGTCTCAAAGAATAATGATGAAATGCAGTAGTCCTTCATTTTACAGGATCAGTTGGAAGACATGCAAGAACTAATGAATATTCATGAATGGGAATGACATTTAGGACAGAAAGAACAGTTTTGACATTTGTGAGAAAAAGAACACAGAAAAATCAAACAGATCTGAATTTTGGATGATATATTGCTTTAAAGTGCCCCAATTATGCTAATGTAAAGGCTCCTAATTTAGTTTTGAAGGTCTCCTACAAAAGGTTCACATTATCTAAAGTAAAAAAAAAAACACTTTCATTTTCTCATAATATACACTGTGTGAAAAAGGAAGGAGAGAAAAGTGTTGATGCCAGAAAATTGACATAAAATTGCTAGAGTGCCTTCTCTGTGAACGAAACATGATCCCAGAGTGAGGACCTGAAAACATTACCAGGAACAGTCCTGAAATGCGCCTTAAGGCTCACGAGTGATTATTGCAGACATTCAATGCTTTGTGACTAAACAAAGGTCGCAAATGTGAGTGTGCACATCGATATGTAAAATAGCAGGCATAAAAGTGTCATTTAAAACACATATCAGGCTAATTTTTTTTGACACTCGGACCAAAAACTGTCCAACCAATGAGATTTTTCCAGTGCCAATGGCACTTTTGTTCACATCCCTTGAGCTTCTGAAGTTACAGTATTACAGATCAAATAGGATTTGAATGTGAATTCCACTTAATTTTCTACCCCACAAACTTTTGACCAAGTGTTTGTGCTGTAGTGGAGGAGGTTAACCAGAGGTGGAAAACCTTATGTGAGAAATACACAAGAAAAAGCATGAGGCTGACTTCTTCTGTGCAACAAAAGTGTCAGAAGTGTAAAGTTGCACAAGCCACCTTTTCACATTTCTGTTTTTCATTAAGCATCATCTAATGGAAAAGCTGTAAGGGAGTGATTTTGCACGTTCACTTGGCTCAATGCTGGTGATAAGCATGAACGATAAACACTACAGTGTTCCCAGTGTGCAGAAGATTTTATATCAGGGGTTTCAAACTAGATTCTGCCCCCCCAAATATATATTTTTGAGTTACTATCATTGTGCAGTCGCATATAGCCCCTTTTTGACCCATCTACCTGACATTTAAGGTACTGCATTATATATAAGGTTTAGTTTTACTTTCAATTTTTTTAAGTGTACATAGTCAAGAATAACACATGCAGTTTCTTTCTGTGGCTGATTTAAATGTTGAAACCTTGGAAATATATGCCTATTATTACTAAAGCTCTATTTAAGTAAATATTCACGGGTCATTCAATTACTACTGGTTTTATACTGCCTGTATTTTGTTGTACAAACACTTCTTCATGGATTACATGCTATCCTGGTGGTTTAAGAAATAGGATAATTTTGCTAATATTTGATACAAATTGTCTCATTTAATTGATTTTCATCATGTGTATTAAGATTTGCATAAAAATGTTTTATGATTTAAAATTTTGATGTCAAACTGGTTGAATTGAGCATGTTAAAGTAAATGTGAATATATACATACTTTTTCCCCTTTTTGTTGTAGTTTTACAAAGAAAGAAGATATTGAGAAGAACAACTTTTTGCTTTTGAAAAGTCTAGTTTTACAATTTGACATTCAAACCACTGCAGAAATGTTCTAACCAACGGGCCCATGTCATATGCAGTACAGATACATTTCTTAATAAATAACCTACTACAGATTAAAACCATTATTAAATCCTATATATATGCTATATATTTTTGTTTTCACAAGCTTTTGGAGTAATGTAAATTCCACTTTTAAATAATTGGTCATCTATCGCTTTCGGCATGAGCCATGGCTGCATTCAAAATGGCAAAAATGTTTTCAAAGTGCACTATGAAGGGAACGCAATTGTCAATATAAAGATCAATAAAACTGAACTGTAAAAAATACTTTGAAAGTAAATTACACTTAAGAGAGATGACTTTAACGTTGTTGTTTTTAATCATTCCACGTTTAAATGTTTGAACTTTCAAAAAGAATAGGGCATAAGGCGATAACTGGGAATAGAACACAGCCAGGAACTGTGCTTCTAACTGTAGCTCTAGAGGTGTAGTTGGAAACGTACAAGTTTGTGGCGCAGTTTGAGAATGTTCGCTGGAACGATGGATTTGAGAAACGCTAAATCAATGAACTATGTTTGTAACAACGAAACTTGCGACCTTAGTCCATGTTATCCTTTATTGTGTGTCTGCCTTCAAATTTTGGCCTACAGACTAAAGGTTCCGCAACAACTCAGCCTCTGCCAACACACACTCCGCCACATACACACATTCACTCACTCACACACCTGCTGTGGTGGCAGTAGTGTTGGTCGCACCACTGACGCTGTGCTGATGAGCAGAGGAAAATATGAACGTGTGGGAATTTTCTGTGCCATCACTGTCCTCAGTGCCGTCCACGACCCTGAACACACACAAACAGAAATCCACTTAAACATTTGTCCGAAGTCCTTCAAGCACCAGTGAGCAAATGCCTATTAAAATCCTGTATCTCCTTTGAATGTTTTTGAAATGCATGCATGTGTGGGCAAGCGCACACCTTGGGCTGAGATTTCCGAGGTCAGGTTTTGTGACAGTGGTGTTGTGAATGTGGAGCTTTTTGTTGGTTTGGTGATCATTTTTCTGCATGTGCGTTTTCTGTTTGCTTCCACCGCTGAGATACTGTATCTGATCATCTTCATCATCGTCGTCATCCTCATCTTCCTCGTTGTGATGTTCAGCTATTGGTGGATAGCACTGGATCGCATCTCCATTTCCCCTCCCCTCCATCTGTGATTGAACAGAAGAGATTTCGCTGAGGTTCGTGTGAGGTCAGATGAATGTTGGATGAATAACCTTGAATGACTCAACATGAAAAGAATGGCTTTTGTCATCAACAATTAAACATGGAGATATAAGAACATTTTGTTAATGCGACAGTGAGTTTGTTCTCAAGCAGCCATTTAGGAGACTTTATGTGGCTTTTAAATCAATTCAGGTCCAACCCACATTTTCCTAGAAACCTTCTCTGTAACCACTGAAACAGTAATTAATTGTCCAAATAACAGAAATTAGTTTTACAGACCTTTTATAAAGAGAAAAAAAAAAATTAAGCCAAGCCTAGATGATGAACTATCTGAAATGAAACTAACATTACCCATAATTACATACTGTACAATGGCGGTTGAAAGATTTCAAAAATACTTATTTATTAAATACATATTTTAAACAAGCACATTCTAATGCTGTAGTCATTTATGATCAAGAACTTATGATCAATAAAATATATATTTAAAAGTAAAAATATTTGTATGATCAATCAGAAATCACTATAATATGCTAATTAGAGTGTATCTGAATAAAAAACATCTACATGTAAATATCTCAAATAAGAGAATACATGACAGTTTGAATGGAACATCAATTATTTGTACATTTACATTTTATTGTAAATACAATATAAAATAATTATAAATTCATATTTGGTCATTTTGGACTGGTTTATTCCTAGTTAATTCCTATTGTCTTATATTTGGTTGCAATTTGATTAGGACTCTTAGTGATGTTTTATACACAAATTTTGTCTCTCTTTCTCCTGACAAGGCAATGAGGTATCTTTCTGAGCTCAGAGCCCTCTCTCCAGACAGCACGCCAAATATGCACATTATTTATTCAGTCAAACATCTGTAACCTAAACTCTGTGAGTTTGTGAATGTATTTGCTGTGAGTGAGCAGTTTCCAGCAAGCTCAAGACATGATATGTTCTCTGTGCCAAGAGCATGCTTTACAGATCTTGGCGCTTGTGTCAAGTTTTGGTTCAGTACCAGGGCACAAAATGTTTTGTCTCACTCTCGCATGTTTTGTCTACACATCTTGTGTTGTTGTGTTCAATGTAACACCCAGTGTTTATAAGCAGCCACATGCTTTCTCATTTACTTATTCCACAGCTTGTGTCTTTCTCTGGTCACATATTTTAACGTTCTCATGTTTTTGCACATAGTCATCGAGAGCTCTAATTTTCTGCTTTCTCTTTTGTCTTGTGCCATGTGTTCTCTTGTCTACTCTCGGCCATCTTGTTACTCGATTACTGGTTTATTTGCTCTATCTGCTTTCCTTCATCACTTTCCTTGTTTGCTTTCCTAATTAGTCTTCTTGTGTTTTCAGTCGTGTGTCAGATTGATATTTAAGCTGCTGGTTCTGCTTTTCCCCTAAAGACAAGTTGTTTGTCTTTAATTCATTGATCCATTCATTTTCTTTTCGGCTTAGTCCCTTTATTAATCTGGGGTCGACACAGCAGAATGAACCGCCAACTTATCCAGCATATATTTTACGCAGTGGATGCCCTTCCAGCTGCAACCCATCACTGGGAAACATCCATACACACTCATTCACACACATAATGAACACGGGGAGAACATGCAAACTCCACACAGAAATGTCAACTGTCCCAGCCGAGGCTCGAACCAGCGACCTTCTTGCTGTGAGGCGATTGTGCTACCCACTGATTGTCTTTAATTTACTTTTGAATTATAATAAAGTCAATTAAAACAGCACCTGTGTCCTTAATGTTCACATAATCACAATAACTTGACCCATTTGCATTAATATTATATATTGTACAGCAGTCAATAATAAATGTATTGATTCTTCAGAGGGAGCTTGATTGGCAGGTGAACTGACCAATGATTTAAATGATAAACCAATGAATCAGCCTAAGTGCCGACATTATGTGTTCTCTATTGTAATTTGCCATTTTGTCTGAGGGAAAAAAGGATGCAAGGCTGTAGTGCAGTTCATAAATTAACCTTAGCGAACCTGAACTGGACAGTTTGTGAAAATGTGCTAGTATGGGCTTAGCAACACAGACAGCAGGTACCCAGAATATGCAATTCAAGTTATAAATGTGTTTAATAAATTGCTGCTTTCAATCTAGATAGCTGTAAATGCGTCTTGAGGTAATGAGAAAGCTCAGTTTTGGACCTGTAATTTGTATGTAATAACTTGTTTAATCAAACTGAGTCACTTTTACATCCATATAATTTGAATGCATATTACAGACTTTTTCGCTGCTAATTAAAAAAAAAAAAAAAAGATTTCTTTAGAGAGAGCACAAATTGACAGTGGGAGCACCACGGCTATAGCATAAGCTTGTCAGACACCACTTCGAAGAGTCAATTACAGTATGAACCCAAATGTTTAAAAAAAATCCGAGATAACAGTCATATTTTAAAGGGATTTACAGTACTCAACCTTTACTTGTCACAAACCCTTGTGAGTTACTTTTTTCCATAATAATAAGAAGTTATGTTGGAAACCTGTAAACATTGTAGTCCATAGCATTTGTTTTGTTTTTCCTACTATGGAAGTCAGTGGTTGCATTTTTCAAAATATCATCTTTTGTGTTGAAGAGAAAAAGAAAACTCATAAATGTATGAAACCACTTGAGGAAGAGTAAATAGTGAGCACATTTTCATCTCTTTAAGATTTACGCAAATGATTTGGCGAGATCTTGTAATTGATGAATTATAAAAAGCAAATAAAAGAACTGAGAATGAACTCCAAACAAATGAAAAGGGAATAAAAACACGTAAAAGACATAACTAATGCAGCTTAAGTGCAACACACTGCTTAGTAAGTCAGGCGCACACACACACACACACACACACTCACACTCACACTCACACTCACACTCACACTCACACTCACACTCACACACACACACACACACACACACACACACACACACACACACACACATAAGTGCAAGCACTCTAAAAAACAACCTGCATTTTCCCCTCGAGGACCAATTAGAATAAGCTATGAAACAGCAGAAACACATCAAAGTGAGTGTCCTTAGGTAAAACTCATGTAATAGTAATAGTCTTACCACTTGAACTTTGACCTTGCCTTCAATGACCCCAGAAAGCCTTGACCTTAATGCATTAAAAACAACTGGGCAGGCAGCTTTGATAATATAAGGATCTTTGACCCGTAGTCATACGAGTGAAAGTGATTATGTCACAAAACGAACCCTAAAGGCTTGATTGTTTCTGTTCAGTAATAGTCACAGTAATGGGTTTTGCTGTGCTTTACACTTCATGCTTCTCACGCGCATTGCCAATTACACAGTGAGACTCTGCCACGACAATGTCAGGAAATAACAATCTCCATTTATAGGACGTTTTAAATGTCAGTTCACTGAAAGGTGGCGGAAAAGTCAAGAGGCAAAACAGCGACAAAATAAACGTGAGGGGTATTCCCCATCAATCTCTTTTTAATCTCGCTCTCCCGCTCTTGTTCTAAATATATCTGATTAATTACACTTTTCCTAGTCTAATTTGGTCATTTTCCCTGTTGAATAATTAAGGCTCCCTCGCACTGTAATTGAAAGAGCGTCAGTTTCCCAAAGCAGTCAGTCATCCGGCACTTCAATAACTGCCCCCTCCTCCTTTTACCCCTCCCTCGCCCCCAAACATGCGCCGCTCCCTCCCTGATTACTGCTTCAGGCATGGAAGGACAGGGAATGGGGAAGATGATCATCACCATCGCCATCATCACCACCATCATCATCAATTTTTTTTGTTCTCTCTCCCTGCTGTTTCAGAGCTGTAGTGTTCTTAGCTTCCCTCATTAGGCAAATGAGGCGGGAGGTAGATCATTGTTAGGGAAATGAGCCCCGAGCTATTATAGTCAACACAGCACTGTTAGTGGATAAGTGTGGAATGATTGACAGCTGGGGAGAAGACGCACCTGTGTGTCCATGGACTTACTGGACATCCTGGATATGACCTGTAAAGGGAGATATACAGGTATGTATGGTGCAAAATACAAGTGTCTATCTATCTATCTATCTATCTATCTATCTATCTATCTATCTATCTATCTATCTATCTATCTATCTATCTATCTATCTATCTATCTATCTATCTGATTATCTGTCTATCCATCCATCCATCCTACCACTTATCCATCCATCCACCCACTTATCCATCCATCCATCCATCCATCCATCATCTATCTATACATCGCACTGTCTGTCTGTCTATCTGCCTGTCTGTCTATTTAACTGTCTGTCTGTCTGTCCGTTAGTCCATCCATTCATTCATACAGCACACTGACTGTCTGTTTATTTATATATTTAT